>OX451739.1:380712588-381187401 GCA_948472305.1 Vicia faba | reverse complement strand
TGATAATCTGATCAGAAGTTTTAAACTTTTCATATTTCTTAAACACTTAGAGAAATTCTAAGTATTTAGAATTTTGACTTTTCCAAAGTAATTTTGACTTTTGAATTTCTTGATGAAACAAACTTCATATTTCAACATGTCTTGATGAAATATGATTCTTGAAACTTGGTTTTGATCCAAAAGTCAAAGTTTGACTTTTTAGTGTGCAAATGACCATTTTTCCCTTGTGAATGACTTTCTTGGAAAATTTATAATTCAAGGCTTGAAATCAGATGGAAGCAAACCTGAGGGTCCAGGATGATCCTTTGACAAATGAGAGGGATACTTTTGGGGTACAACAACTTCCCTATTCAATCTTCTTAAACCTGAAGAGTTAGATTGGCGATCCGCCATTCGTGACTTGAAGGTGGAAGATGATTGAACACTAGAGTGCCCAGAAATTTACACTCGAAGATGAATTATGAATGGGCTTATAGATGCCATTTGGAGTAAATGAGGGATAATTGTCGGAGATGGGCTTATAGATGCCATCCAAAGGTGATTGTTGACAGAAATTAGACTAAGTCTAAACTTGATTTTAACTGGAAAAGAATCAGAATAAATCTTGGAGCGATTTATCTGAACCAGAGAAGATGTCTACCAGAAAGAATTAGGATAAACCATTGATAGATTTAAACTGAATAGTAGAGGTCTTGAATTTTCTTTAACTGGAAAGAATCAGAATAAATCTTGGAGCGATTTATCTGAACCAGAGAAAAACTCTACCGGAGAGAATCTGGATAAACCACTGAGAGATTTACACTGAACCAGTAGAGGTTTTGGATATTCTTTAATTTATGATGGGCCTGTGCAGGGCTGCTTCATGATGATTCCGTGTAAAACTGCATCTGGAATTTTCTGAGAAGGAACCTGGGTAGGATTACTTCATGATGAGTCCTTGTAAAACTTTATATGAGAAGGAACCTGGGTAGGGTTGCTTGATGATAAGTATGTGTTAAACTTCATCTGGAATTAGAAGGAACCTGGGTAGGGTTGCTTTATGATGAGTCCATGTTAAACTTCATCTAGAATGAGATGGAACCTGGGTAGGGTTGCTTCATGACGAGTCAGTGTAAAACTTCATCATGGAAATAGGAGGAACCTGTGTAGGGTTGCTTCATGATGAGTCCATGTAAAACTTCATCTGGAAATAGGAGGAACCTGTGTAGGGTTGCTTCATGGAGAGTCCGTGTAAAACTTCATCTTGGAAAATAGGAGGAACCTGTGTAGGGTTGCTTTATGATGAGTCCATGTAAAACTTCATCTGGAAATAGGAGGAACCTGTGTAGGGTTGCTTCATGACAATTCAGTGTAAAACTTCATCTTGGAAAAATAGGAGGAACCTGTGTAGGGTTTCTTCATGATGAGTCAGTGTAAAACTTCATCTGGTCATGTAGGTAGTTACTCTGTCTTGTTTCAGAAACTAATCTTGGACCTGTTGAAAATTGTTGATGATAGCCATCTGTTGATTGACCTTTTCCTGAAAAAGGTAAAACATTAGTTGTATGAAACGTCATGATGTATGAAATGCATGGTGTCATAATGTTCTTAAAAATAAATGAGATTGTGTCGAATGCACTTATCATATGTGAAATGTTAATGAATGTATTTTTGTCTGGGAAAATAAATCCTTGACAAAAGCTGGGGGAGTTAATAAATCCCGGACTGCTGTTGAAGAGTAGGTGAGTCTTCAAACTTTGCTTGGAATATTTACAACAAGGATTCATGTTTTGTTATTTGAGGAGAGCTCCGCTGAGGAATGTTGAAAATTCCGTGGAGAGTGTTGATCCTTGCTTGGGGAAAAAGAGTTCATGAGTCTCAGTTGTCTGTTGATTTATTCGGAGTTATCTTATGGAAGATTTAAGTTAACTGTTATCTGGTCGTACTCCAAGCTTTGCAGTAACTTTCTGGGGATTTATAGAGTAGTTTACTAGGGAAGAGGAGTTGTGGTCCTCTGATTTGTAGTAATTGGAGAGAGGCAAACTCAAACAGGGGAATATTTAGTTTGTTGGGGAAATAAACCCTGATGTCGGTATGTCAGAGAGGTGTCTTCTTCACTGGGGAAAATCCCCGAGGATTCTTGAGGTCGACTCCGCTAGTAAGGAGTTTTCAGAGATTGAAATTCTGGCTGGGGGTCATCCTATGAGAGGGATTTTGGGGAGATTTGTCACTTCCCCTAGTAGCAAGTATTTGTGGCACTGCCAGGAAATGTTTGACTATACATAATCCTTTGTTGGGATTCGCGTCCAATGCCCTAAGTGATGGAGATGGAGACCTGCCCCTAGTTATCCATCATTGTTTGAGAGATTTCTTGAAATCTTGACTAGACTTCCCCAGGTGTGCTGGATAATGACATGTCATGCCCCCTTGTTGATAGGAGATTTTCCAATGGAAATGTCATCCCATTTGAAGTAATTTTGTTCATTGAGAGAGCTTTCGTTCATTGGATATTCGTTGTGTGAATTTCTTTATTGTCAAACAAATAGCCATATGCAAACAACAATATTCAAATAATGCAAAGTTTATGTTTATCTTGAAGTTTTGAAAATGCGTTTTAGCAAGTAAAGAAGTTTTTTAAGAAAATTCAAACTCAGGATTTAGGGTTAAGCCTTACAGGAGTCAGGATACCTTTTGTAACAATATGCTTTTGAACTAACCCATGCTTCAATTAGGAATTTTAAAGGGTTATAGTGTGGCTTGGTTCACAGTTTAAGAAACAAAGGATAAAGGCTCAAAGTGTGTTTGTACCCACCCGCTCTTCGTGATGTTCTTCAGTCCTAAACTCAATTAATTGTGGGTTTGAACTCTAGTTGAGTCTGGAATAACGTTTTGGTGATGGTTCAGACAAGTTAAGTTTGTTGGAAGGTAGTCATTTTTGCAACATTTTTCACGTTTTTGAGGATTTGTAGTGACCTCTTTCTTTTTATTTGTTATCCCTAATTTTTGCCTGACTGTTCTTGTTTTGAGATTACGGTCAGCGGGATGCCCCAGTTTTTCTTAAGTCTCCTTTGTAGGTTTTGACATAGTGGGATTTTCTTTTCGAGAGATAATGAATGCCTATTTGGTAGGGAACCGTCACTGTCTTTTGATTCCAGAGGAAAATTTTTGACGTCATTCGTTGTATTACGAGAAGAGAGTTTGCGATTTGAACACGTATTTGAATTAACTGAGAGACTACCCTGCCCCATATTTTGATTAAAGGTTTCAATTTGTGTAAAAAGAAAACTTCTACTTCTTTGGCTCAGAGGGATTAACTAGGGATTATCTTCCTTATAACTCCAATGTTTAGGGTTTGAATGAATGCCTGTACATCGTCAACAAGATCTGTTCAAAAGCATATTGTATGCGATTAAGGCTTTGTTTTCGTCATCCTCCCTCTAAAGGCTTGTAACTTTTAGCAAGAGTTGAGAGTAAAAAGCATAGTTTAAATATAGAGAAAACGAATGGATGAATTCAAGACAAACATATGCAATGCATTAATGAAACAAAGTTTGACATTAATAGATAATTGTTTGAATAACAAAAAAGATTACAATTGAAAATTCAAAATGAACAAGACGCTCTCAATGATTCGGCATAGGAGCAGTGATCATGTTTGGAGTCTCCGGAGGGTCAAACTCGATCTCCTTGGAATCAATCAAATTCTGAATCTTGTACTTTAACACTCAACAATCGTTAGTATCATTCCCGGGACTGCCAGAATGATAAGCACACGTTGTATTAGGATTGTAGTTAGGAGAAGAGGTTTTGGGGTTTGGATGAGGTCCTTTCAACGTAATCAGATTCATCCTCAAGAAGTGTTGTAGCGCTTGAGACAACGGCATGTTGATGTTGGTAAACTGTCTTTTGGGCTCGTATCGCCTTCGTTGATTTCCCCTTTACTGTTTATGATGCGACACAGAACCAGAGATCAAGACTGCCCCCACGTGTTGGTCACAAGGACTCTTTTGACCATACACAACATTGGACTCTTTCTTCCCATTGTATGGTTTTTTCTGAGCATCAGTGGGTGTAGCTTCTTGAATCTTTCCGCTTTTGATGCCAACTTCGACTCTTTCACCAGTCAGTATTAGCTCGGTGAACCCTACCGAGGAATATCTGATTAGGTGTTTGAAGAAAGGTCCTGTCAAAGTTCCCATGAAGATGTCAGTCAACTCCGTATCAATTAAAGAGGGTTCCACCCTACCAGCCAGATCTCTCCATCTTTGGGCATATCCTTTGAAGCTCTCGTTGGGACCCATGGTCATGTTCTACAATTACACACGAGTTGGTGTAAGATCAGCGTTATACTGGTACTGCTTGTAGAAAGAAACATCTAAATCCTCCCAAGTGTGGATGCGAGAACTCTCCAATTGATAGAACCATTCAAGTTGAGTCCCTACTAGGCTCTCTTGGAAGAAGTGGATCCAAAGCTTCAGATCAGTTGTGTATGGTTAAATCTTGCGGACATAAGACTTTAAGTGCATCTTAGGGAAAGAGACTCCATCATACAGGGAAAAGGTAGGGATTTTGAACTTTGGTGGGATGACCACTCCAGAAACCAAACCCATGTCTCCTAAATCCAAGCCAGGTATCTGCTGAATTTCCATAGCAATGAGGAGATCCTCCAACTGTTTGTACTTGTCATCAGCGGGAGGATATTGTTCCTCAGAGTAAACAGCTTTGATTTGATCAATCTCTATACTGTTGTCTTCTTCATTAATATCCCCCATGTTGGATGGAGTTGGAAGATCTAGAGCCCCCTTGAGTGGTCCTTTAAGTCTCCTTCCCAAGTTCAGGAAGCCTACTGACTTCTTGAACTTTTTCTTCTTAGCTTTGAGAAGAGTCTTCAGGTCCTCTTTCCCCTTCGCCAAAGCCATGAACATTTGTTGAAATTGAGCATTTTGAGCTTGGATATGTTTCACTGTTTGTTCCATATCCATCTTACTGAAATAAAAAGTAGGGAGATAAGAAGGCCTGTATGGGAGAAACCTGTCATGATATAATGCATGATATGTGGATGCATGTTTTCAAGGATCTCGCGGGGTTAGTAGTCACTTACAGTTTTGATTGGAGAACTTTGTATCGGTGGGTAGCCTTCCACGAGAGTTAAGCTCATCATGTCGAGTGGGTCATAGCCCTTGAATCAAGTTATTGTACTTGATCTTTAACGGCATTTGGTTAGAGAAAAATAAATCCTCTCACCTCTTGCTAGACATTTGGTTCAACGTGACCCTGCATTATAGACCCTTGAGATACTTGAAATGGTTATTGAAAATGCTATGGTATGATGTTATGATGTTATGTACAAATATGCAAAGTAAGAAAGTTTATATACAAAAAATCATATACACACAAAGCAGACAAGTCCTTAGGTTTAGGCTTGCATGGGGTTTGTAGGTAAGTACCCTCTTGAAGTTGGGTTGGCTCAACCTGTCTTAAATATAGTAAGAGAGTTCTAAGGGATCTCAATATCACTGACCTTTCCCACAAGCTTCGTTCGATAGGCGATTGAATCGCAACCAATCAAAGGTCGGGAGTCAAATCTCAATCAATGTAGTATCGAGTATCAACTAACTTCGGATTGCACCAAAGCCGGTCATCTCACTATGTCCTAATGGCCAGGTTGGTCAATTAAGGTGCTAAGGTCAGTTGACGCTTTATAATACCACGCAGCGGCCCCGTATTCTCCTTGACTACTCAAGGGCTACCGGTACACACCAAAGTATCAAATCAACGTAGCTACTGTTTCAACTGTGTCGGTATACCCTGCACAGTTCCCTCACAATATATTACTACTTACCTAAAATGGTGCTCCATATCCGGGTGTAGGATCAAAGCAAGCCCAAACAAGGAACCATAATGTAAAGCATGCAAGTCAAACAAGGAAATCAAGTAAATATGATCTATCCCTAAGGTAACCCCACTTTTAAGTTTATATCCCCAATAGAGTCGCCAGTACTATGACGCGGTGGGAGAAATGACTTGGTTGTTTTGCATTTGATTGCAAATGTTGCGGTTAGTAAGAGTTGCCACTGACTTTTCTTTAATCCAAAAGGAAAGGCTGAAAAGAACAGGAAAGACCATTGATATGTTTTCTTGAGTTCGTGGGGTAGATTATGAAAAGGGAAGGTATTAGAACCCTTTTCATCCATGGTTTTCCATGGGCTCTTAGTTACTTTCTAGATCACTTGCTTTTGTTTGAATGTGCTTGTGGTGTGGGTTTTTTGAAAGTATTTTGAAAATGTGACTTTGTAATGGCTCTCGTTTCTATAAGAACGCATACAAAGTGTTGTTTTAGAAAATAGTTCAAAGAGGTGTTTGTGGAATGTGTTTTTGAAAGTGATTTTGAAAAGGTGTTTTTGTAATGGTTCTCGTCTCTATAAGAATGCATACAGAAAGCTCTGTCTTTAGAAAATGTTTCAAAATGAAAGTGTTGGTGTATAAAATGTTTTTGTTGTGAGCAAGTGAGCAACTAGGAGTGAATCTACCTACTCAAAAGGTCTTAGATGTTCTTTTTCTCCTCTTTTAGATGTTGCTATCTTACCATTGTTTTGGTAAGAAGCCCCATCATTGGATGTGAAGGGACGAGCGTGGGATATTTGTATATTCATAGAAGGCAACCCATGGGTCGTTTTAGCAATGTCGTTTTAGGGACTAGATCGTTTAACGAATTCAAAATCGAGGGTCATCGAGGGACTAAGATCTTTTATCGAGGGTCTTTGCTAAAACGCCCATGTTCGAGGGACATGACTATTTTTCTGAAGCAACAAGTGAGATTACCTTAAGGGTTCATGTGTGAATAGTGTGTTTGATTGCATGTATTTTGTATTTGATTAGGGTTATCTATTTGTTGTTTTCATATCTTGCCATACACACCCTAATTACTAGCAATAATATTGAAAGCGGTAAATTGCGGAATTTAAATGTCCTACGCTATTACAAAGCTTTAGGGGATGGGGGTATAAACTTATGAATGGGGATTTCAAGAAATTAAAGTCCTAATTATCTATTACAACCATATTGAAATAATATACAATACAAGAAAGAAAAAGGACTTGTTTAGAAAATGGTTTTTAAGTCTTAATGAATTAATAAAAAGAAAATATTTTTATGTCTTTTTTTATATTAATAATAAAAAGTATTAATATTGAAAATGATAAAAAGGGAAATAATTAGAGATAGGATTAGCATGTTGCTGAAAGCAAAACCAAGGGGATCAGAAATTATGATGTCGGGCGCGCTGTGGTTCGGAAAGAAGCGTCAGAAGTTCTAGATTGATACACTCTGAGGTCCTGGAAGAAACGTTAGAGGGAAAATACAGAAGTTCTGGATTGCTATATGATGAACTTATGAGTGTTAGAATAATGCGATAGTCTTAGAAGTTCTGTGTATTAAACAGTGAAGAGAACTCAGAAGTTCAGTATGTGCTAAGACAGTGAGTGAACATCAGAAGTTCAGTGTGTGTTAACAGCAAGTGAATATCAGAAGTTCAGTGTGTTTAAAGAGTGAGAAAATCATAGAAGTTCTGTATGTTAAAATAGTGAAGAGAAACTCAAAATTTCGGTGTTACATTTCAACTTTTTCCTCATATTAATCAGCATATCAGCAATTTATTCAGTTCTTAACAGCAAATCTGAAGGATAAAAGCACAGCAGTTTATAAAAGTTCTTAATTCTAATTATGAGCCTAGCTTTATTCAAGAAGTTCTGATCCGTAGTTTCTCCTACTTATGCAATGATGTGGCCAGCATCAATACTATGATATTTACATATTTAAGGATGTTCTAAATGAAAATATGCAAAGTCAGAATAACTTACCTTGAATCTGAAGCGTGTGCTTGGAACTTGAGCTGCTGCCTTCGATGTTCTTGAGTCAGTGAGAGCAACGGAAGAGAAAATGCTAAGTTCTTTGATTCAAAGGGAAGAACAAAGGTTTTGTTTAGGATTTGCCAAGGTTTTTGCTGTTTCCTTTTCTCTCTTTTATAATTCTCTCTCTATCTCCAAAATCCAGCCCCTTGAACATGTGATGGAGCAACTTATTTATAGACGGGTTTGTTGTGGTTTTAAGGGGAAAACAAATGGAATTTTAAAAACCATTCTGGCATACTGTTCCATTTCTTTTTAAACACAGTTTTCATATACTAGTTTGGTGCAAATATGGGATGCAGGCGTGGACTGGATTAGCAACACCTTGGAGTGTTGTGGCAACTGGTGGTAGGACTATGCTATAGCAGTGCAACAGGTTGTTTAAACAAGGTTTTGGGTCTTGGTGATGTTCTGACCTAAGAGTTGAACATAGCCTTCATATGCTAGGGTGATGCCTTGTTATTGAAGCAAGTATGGTGGTTAGCAGCTTTTAGTCGTTCCTAAGCTGGATTTGTAAGCATGAATTAAGGAAAAGTACCCTCAGAGGAAAAAGCAAAGCGTGGGCCTAGCATAACCTTGTACAAAAGTTTGTTTTTCAAGGACAATAATGGTACTTCTATCTCACACGTCGGGAAATCCTTTGGATAAAAATTTAAAAGTGGTTGTGAGCATTAAATGATGATGAGATTTATCAAACCACAAATCCTGCAATGTGAGATTATGCGTCATAGCTTAATTCTGGGTCAGAAGTTCAGCACTAGCGTAACTTAGAATAAACATCCAACTTCTGATCTTGGAATCTCTCTGCTCCAGCATGTTCTGAAGGAGTTCTGAGACTTTTCTGAAAGCCTGTAACACGTTTTGTAGACTTTCTTTGAATTAATTTTGCAAACTTTGGTTGAACCTATGTGAAAACTGGCCCAGAATTTCTAACCAAATCCTGTTTTGGAATGGTTCAGAATTTTGCTGGAAGCTTCAGCTTCATGGACGTGTCTTCAAAGATTTGTAGCTTGAAATCTCAGCATTTCTAGGAGAAGTTTTGTTCTGAAATGTTTGAGATCTCATTGAGATCCACAACTCTTGTGTTAGAAGTTATTCCAGAATCAGCTTGCATCATGGTGATAATCTGATTAGAATTTCTGAGCTTGTCATATTTCTTAAACACTTAGAAAAATTCTAAGTATTTAGAATTTTGACTTTTCCAAAGTAATTTTGACTTTTGAATTTCTTGATGAAACAAACTTCATATTTCAACATGTCTTGATGAAATTTGATCCTTGAAACTTGGTTTTGATCCAAAAGTCAAAGTTTGACTTTTTAGTGTGCAAATGACCATTTTGCCCTTGTGAATGACTTTCTTGGAAAATTTGTAATTCAAGGCTTGAAATCGGATGGAAGCAAACCTGAGGGTCCAAGATGATCCTTTGAGAAATGAGAGGGCAAATTTTGGGGTACACCAATGTGAAATTGCAAAATATGACTATGGGCTCAAATGAAGGGATTAAAGAGTATGCCCAAAAGTGGAGAGATTTAGCTGGAAGAGTGCAACCTCCTTTATCTAATAGGAAGCTGGTTGATATGTTCATGGGCACATTGATAGGTACTTTATTTAATCATCTAATTGGAATCTCTTCATATGGTTTTACATAGCTGATTCTGACAAGAGAACGTGTAGAAAGTGGTATTAAGAGTAGGAAGATTCCAGTAGCCGCGTCTTTAAGTGTTGTGAAGAAGACATTCAGTGGTAAGAAGGAAACCAATGTTGTTTATGGCCAGAAGGGTCGTATTAAAGATGACCGCAATCAGTCTGTGGGAGCGGTTCTAATTTCTAATATTGCGCCTGTTCAACAACAACAACAGGGCAGTCAGCGTAGACCGGACACTCCGAGAAGATAGTTTACGAAGATCAATATTCTGCTATCTCAGGAATTACAACATTTATTGAAGACAAATGTGATAACATTAAGGGATCCTCCTCATAATCCCAACACCTCCTCTCTCTGCTACAATCCAAATGTGAAGTTTGCCTACCATTCTAACAGTCCTGGGCACGACACCAATAACTGTTGGGCCCTGAAAAACAAAATTCAGGACATGATTGATAACAAAGAGATTGAGTTCGATCCTCGTGAAACTCCAAATGTGATTACAGGTCCTATGCCTAAGCACGACAAGGGGTTAATGCTATTGGTGGAGTCAATGTTATAGAAGATGCTGACAATGACTACGGCCTGGACAACTGGATTTTTCCCACTACTGGAAATGGGCTCAGCAACTGGAAGACTAAAGACATTATCTCTAGCTCCTTTAGTCAGGAGTAATTTCTACTTTCTGTGTCATTATTTTCAAAGTTTGGTTATGTAATCTTAAAACAATAACTTTAAGTCGTGTGCCTTACCCGGGGCACAATGGTCCATTTGTTAGGGTTGTCATTTCATTTGCATATTTTCATTTAATAAAGCAATGGATGTTTTTCATTCTAATTTTGTGCTCTTTGTCTTTATTTTTACTTTTATCACTTTCAAAGAGCTATGTGTTCTTACACACACCCACACCCTAATAAATTATAGATCCTCACCCACTTTGGATCCTGTTGATAACAAATCTGATATTTCCACTTATGACTTTGAAAATCTGATCTACCAAGCTGAGGACCAAGGCGGGGAAGATTGTGAAGTACCAGGAGAACTTTCCAGACTGTTATTACAAGAGGAAAAGACGATACAACCGCATGAAGAGCCAATTGAGGTTATAAACTTGGGTACTGAGGCAGACATAAAAGAAGTCAAGATAGGCGTTTTTGTACCCCAAAACTTGCCCTTTCTTTTTCAAGAATTCTCAAGGAATTGATCAGAAAAAATCATCTTTGAAGCGCTGGGACTCCAAATTAGGGTTTTGACTGAGAGTGACAAATCTTTGATTTTTGATCTAGTACATGACTTATTGGCTCGAAATATGATATAAAGGGTTCAAATACATAATTTTTGACCTAATTGCATATTTTAATTCATCTCCCGAAATCAGTGGACTGATAGATAAAATTTGGTCAACTGGTGAAAAAAGTCAACTGTACACTAAAAAGTCAAACTTTGACTTTTTGACCAAAATTGTGTTTCGAAAATCACATGTCATAAAGGCATCCAAAACATGAAATTTGATCATCAAAAATCAAGAAGGTCAAAAAAATCAAACTTGGCAAGACTTGGAAAAATTTTCTAAGCATTTTCCATACATGATTAATTACCTCATGACATCTTTCTTCACTAAAATTCAAAATAATTCAAGATGTAGCGATGGGACTCCAAATTAGGGTTTTGACAGAGAGTGGCAAATCTTTGATTTTTCATCTAGTACATGACTTATTGGCTCGAAATATGATATCAAGGGTTTAAATACATCATTTTTGACCTAATTGCATATTTTAATTCATCTCCCGAAATCAGTGGATTGATAGATAAAATTTGGTCAACTGGTGGAAAAAGTCAGTTGTACACTAAAAAGTCAAACTTTGACTTTTTGTCCAAAATTGAGTTTTGAAAATCACATGTCATCAAGGCATCCAAAACTAATTTGATCATCAAAAATCAAGAAGGTCAAAAAAATCAAACTTGGCAAGACTTGGAAAAAATTTCTAAGCATTTTCCATACATGATTAATTACCTCATGACATCTTTCTTCACTACGATTCAAAATAATTCAAGATGTTCAAGTTATTACAAGACTGCATTTTTTTAAGTTAGAATTGTTAAGTTACAAATCCTAAAGCCTTGTCTTGTTTGAACTTTTCTCTTTGACTTAAATCCACAAAAACAACTCTGCTATGTTGTTCAAGTCTTCTCCAAAACATGCAATGCTGCCCTGAAAATCTGCATCATGCCAGTCATATGGTTGCACCAAGTTATCATGTAAAGAGTTGCACCCAAAAAAGAAATGTTACAGCATAACCAAACTGTTCAAAAGCTTATTAGTTTCCCCCCCAAATCCCAGCCAAACTTTATCTATAAAACAAAATGTTCTCACAACATAGACGGGTGGCTTTATTGAGAGAAAAAAGAGAAGAAAAAAACAGCAGTCTTTGTAACATTGTTTGTAACACAGTGGGAGAACTGACTTGGGTGTTTTGAATTTGATCGCAATTGTTGTGGATAGCAAGAGTCACCACCGACTTTTCTTTTATCCAATAAGGAAAGGTTGAAAGCACAGGAAAGACCTTTCGAGATTATTTCTTGAGTTCAGGGGGTAGGTTATGAAAAGGAAAGGTATTAGCACCCTTTTCATCCATAGTTATCTACGGGCTCTTAGTTGCTTGCTAGATCACTTGCTTTTGTTTGAAAATTTGCTTATGGTGTGGGTTTTGAAAGTATTTTGAAAACGTCTTTGTAATGGTTCTCGTTTCTATAAGAACGCGTACAAAGTGTTGGTTTTGAAAATAGTTCAAAGAGGTGTTTGTGGAATGTGTTTTTTGAAAGTGATTTTGAAAAGTGTCTTTGTAATGACTCTAGTTTCTATAAGAATGTGTACAAAGAGATTTGTATTTTGAAAATGTTTCAAATGAAAATGTTGGTGTGTAAAATATTTTTTGTTGTGAACAAGCGAGCAACTAAGAGTATCCTACCTACTCAAAAGGTCTAATGTTCTTTTCCTCCTCCTTTAAATGTTGCTATCTTACCATTGATTTGGTAAGAAGCCCCATCGTTGGATGTGAAGGGACGGGCGCGGGACGTTTGTATAGTCATAGATGGAAACCTATGGGACGTTTTAGCAATGTCATTTAGGGACTAGACTGTTTACCGAAGGCAACATTGAGGGTCATCGAGGGACTACGGCCTTTTATCGAGGGTCTTTGCTAAAACACCCAAATTCGAGGGACATGACTAATTTTCTGAGGCAACAAGTGATATTACCCTAGAGGTTCATGTGTGTGAATAATATGTTTGATTTGTATGCATTTTATCTTTGGTTTTTGGGTTGTCTACTTGTTGTTTTTATCTTATCGTACATCCTAATTACTAACATTTATACAAAACCAATAAAAATGTAGAAATAAATCCTACACTATTACAACCATATTGAATATCAAGAAAATGTAAAGACAAAAACAAAATAAAAGAGGAAAAATGAATGCTTCGATTTGGGCAGCAGAACCCTTCGATTCTGCTTCTTTGGCTCCCTTCGATTTGGCCTGGAAGTAGTGAGAGTGTGCCTTTCGATTTGGGCTTAGCAATGAAGCATGAGATGCAGTCTTCCTTTCTTCTTCCTTCTATTGGGGCCTGGAAGTAGTGAGGGTGTGCCTTTCGATTGGGCCTGGAATCAGCATGAATTGCACTCTTCCCCTCAGGTCCCTTGTGCCTTCTTCGATTGAGCTTGGCAGTCAGTATGGATCACCTCCTCTTCTTAGTTTGGACTACAAAATAGTAAGGACCTACAAAGCAAAATGAATACATATACTCCATGCCCTTCTAGACTTTCGTTTAAGACTGTGAGGCAGCTAGAGGGAAATCCTAAGGCTTCGTTTCATACTTCCTTCCTCCTGTTTTCCTTCGTTTGGGATTTTAACAGCAACATGGCCTGAGGCCACGCTAGCATGGTCTTACGGCTAGGTTAGTTCTTAAAGCATGTTTAATAAAACAAGCAAAACCAAAATGGTTAGCAATGAAAACAAATTAAAAGGGTGGAAATCAAAAGGAACTAAATGTGATGTACATGTTTGAAACGAAAGGAAAGATTATTCACATGTTATGATAGAAACGAAAGGTTCAAGGTTAAGAGTGACTTACCTTGCTTGAAGCTCGGGTATTTGATTTGGACCTTTAGTTTCTGCCTTGGATACTCCTAGGTTCGAAGGGAAGAAACGAAGGTGGCGTTTCTAATACTGGATTCGAAGGAGAAGAACAAGTGTGATGGTCTTTCTACAGGATTCGAAGGAAAATAAAGTGTGGGGGATTGCTTCAGATTCGAAAGAAGCAAGTGTTTAGATTCTTGGTTTGTGTTTAATATTTGGGAATCTTAAGAGTTTTGAGAGTTTTTTGAAAGTTTTATGATTTCTTGAAGATTCGTTCCACCACCCAAAAAAAAGTCCTTTTATTAGCTTGCAAATGCTTCTCTATTTATAGAGAAAAGGTTGAAGGTGTTTGAAGTAACCAGGTATGTAGGATAATAAACCATGGTTTGGTTGAAAATGAAACAAGTTTAGTCCCTTTTAGTTGTTCCCATGTTTCCAGTACAAGTGGGGGCATGCTGGAAGGAGATTGGACTTGTGCTTCTGGCACTGCTTTTCGTTCAGACACAAATCAGATTGGGAGCTGATTTTGTGATAAAAGTACTCTTTATGAAAAAAGGGTATGTAGCCTTTTGCTAATTTAACCAAGAATGGTATTATCCAGTAGACAAAGCTTCAAACCTTTGTGTAAGCCTCTGATCATGTAAATATTTGGAAGCAACATAGCCTGACAAGTTGGATTTGGAGGGTAAGGCTATGAGATTTGCTCAAACTTGCTTCGAAGGGTCTAGAGTTGGGTTTGAAAAAAGATGATTCGAAGGGAGTCAAAACTCCAATCAAAGATTTGTGTGAAGATGGATCTTGTCCAATCGAAAGCTTTCCTGCCAAAGGTCACATGTCTAAATGGAAGGATGTATGCAGAAGGTCCCTGCCTTGTGCCTGCTGGCATGAAGGAAATCTTGGCTTTGTGGTGTCAAAGGAAAACATGGGAAACCAATGGCTTCTGATTCGAAGGAGAGCTACAGGAGGTCATTACTTCGTGACTATAAGCAAACATGTAAGAGGTCTTTGCTCAAACGAAAGCTTGCATGAAGGGAGCCACATGTCTAAATGAAGGGTGTAACCAAAACTTGCATTGAAGGAAGCCACACGTCTAAACAAAGGGTGTAACCAAAACTTGCATTGAAGGAAGCCACATGCCCAAACAAAAGGTGTAACCAAAGATTGCATTGAAGGAAGCCAACATGCCCAAACGAAAGGTGTAACCAAAGCATGCATTGAAGGAAGCCACATGTCCAAACGAAGGGTGTAACCAAAACTTGCATTGAAGGAAGCCACATGCCCAAACGAAAGGTCTAACCAAAGCTTGCATTGAAGGAAGCCATCATGCCCAAACGAAAGATGTAACCAAAGCTTGAATTGAAGGGGGCCACACACCCCAAACGAAAGATGCATGCATGAGGACTACACGCCCAAATGAAGCTTGCAACAAAGGAGGGCCACATGCCCAAACGAATGGGGCATGTAGGAAACAAAAATGCCCAAACGAAAGAGGCATGCAGGAGGCATATTGCCTTGTGCCCACTGGCCTGGTGGGCATCTCTTGTGTTCAAGAAGAAAGCTATGGCTCAATCGAAAGCTACATGTAGCCAACCATTACTTTGTGGATCAAAGTAAGCATGGAGTGATCAAATGTTCAAACAAAAAACGGCATGCAGGAAACCGTTGCACTATGAACCATGTGAGGCCAATGGTGTAATCGAAGGTTGCATGCAGGAAGCTCCTTTTTTGTGAATCAAAGCCATCGTGTCATAGTCCAATACACAATCGAAGGATGCAAGCCAAGCTTGCATCGAAAGAGGCCAGAAGTCCAATTGAATGATGTGGATTAGAAGAAAACTTTTGTCTTATCGAAAGGAACATTAACATCTTCAATTTTTTTCATTTTTTTCTTTTCCTTTAAATAGGTGTTTGTAACCACACAAGTGAGAGAAATCTTGAGAAAATGAGAGGGAAAATTTTGGGGTACAATATTTTTCATTCAAAAAAAGTCTGCTCTATTTTCATTCACTAAACAGAACAATTTCCTCATCTTGTAAACAATCTCATAAACCAGCTAGACATTTCATATCACATAGGGATTGTTCAAGCACAACAACAATTTCTGTAGTGCTCTTATCTTCACCTTCTAAAAAAAGGACAGCACTGTGCAACTTGACCGGGTTGGAGTTATTTCAGCAACTTTCAATACAAAGGAAGGTTCAAACATCTTGGAACAACTTCCTGGAGGTTCATTAAGACCCTTACAACTTCTTGAAAAGAATTCAGCCTTAAAACACTAAGTGCAGTCTCTAGGTAAGTCTTATTGACTTTGCATTTTTCATACATCACTAATGGTTTATTCTTGCAAATAAAATGTAGTAATCACTGCCCATTTGAGCTAACCATTTGTTTGCTATTATTTTGTTATCAATCATATACTACAAACTGACCTGTACACACAATAGAATGATGATAGAGGCGAAAAACTGCAGTATGAGTTGACACATACCCACATGAGTCGACTTATTCTAGTGAAAAAGCAGGGTATGAGTCGGCGCATGGCCTTATGCATTGACTCATATTGTTATGTAGGCCCCAAAATAGAAGGATGAAAGGTGCATGAGTCGACACAGAATGCGTATGTCTCGACACAAATAGGTGCATAAGTCGACACATCCCATTATGCGTCGACTCATACTTGGTTGACTTGGTTTGGCAGGGGCAAGGAAAGTTATGTGTCGATGCATAACAGCATGTGTCGACACATAACAGTTCAAAATGCAATTTTCCTTTCTTTTTACACTGTCTTTACATTTTTCACAGATTTTCTTCATTGATGTCCATTTCTTCGATATGGTTTTAATGATTAAAGCTTCTACTTCATCCCCATTTGTAAATTGTACCCCCATCCCCTAATGATGGAATAACATTTGATTTTAATTTCCGAAAATTTATTGTTTTTTCATATAAATTGTTAGTAATTAGGGTGTGTATGGCAAATTTTGGGGTACAACAGTTGCCCCTGTTCAATCTTCTTAAACTTGAAGAGTTAGATTGGAGAGTCTTCCATTCGTGACTTGAAGGTGGAAGATGATTGAACACTAGAGTACCCAGAAATTTGCACTCGATGATGTGGTGGTTGATTGTGTAGGAAATGGGCTTAAAGATGACATTTGGAAAGATGATGGAGAGTTTTCAGAGATGGGTTTATAGATGCCATCCAAAGGTGATTGTTAGCAGAAATTAGACTAAGTCTAAATTTGACTTCAACTGGAAAAGAATCAGAATAAATCTTTGGAGCAATTTATCTGAACCAGAGAAAGTGTCTACCGGAAAGGAATCAAGATAAACCATCGATCAATTTAAAATGAACCAGCAGAGGTCCAGAAAAGAATCAGAATAAATCTTTGGAGCAATTTATCCGAACCAGAGAAAAATGTCTATCGGAAAGGAATCAGGATAAACCATTGATCGATTTAAACTGAACAAGCAGATATCTTGAATATTCTTTAACTGGAAAGAATCAGAATAAATCTTTGGATCAATTTATCTGAACCAGAGAAATTGTCTACCAGAAAGGAATCATGATAAACCATTGATAGATTTATACTGAACCAAAACAGGTCTGGAAAAGAATTAGAATAAATCTTTGGAATGATTTATCTGAACAAGAGGAAGTGTCTACCGGAAAGAAATCAGGATAAACCATTGATAGATTTAAACTGAACCAGCAGAGGTCTGGAAAAGAATCAGAATAAATGTTTGGAGCGATTTATCTGAACCAGAGGAAGTGTCTACCAGAAAGGAATTAGGATATACCATTTATAGATTTAAACTGAACCAACAGAGGTATGGAAAAGAATCAGAAAAAATTCTTGGAACAATTTATCTGAACCAGAGGATGTGTTTACCGGAAAGGAATCAGGATAAACCATTGATAGATTTAAACTGAACCAGCAGAGGTCTGGAAAAGAATCAAAATAAATCTTTGGAATGATTTATCTGAACCAGAGGAAGTGTCTACTGGAAAGGAATCAGGATAAACCATTGATAGATTTAAACTGAACCAGCAGAGGTCTGGAAAAGAATCAAAATAAATCTTTGGAACGATTTATCTGAACCATAGGAAAATGTCTACCGGAAAGGAATCGGGATAAACCATCTATCGATTTAAATTGAACCAACAAAGATCTTGAATATTCTTTAACTGGAAAGAACCAGAATAAATCTTTGGAGTGATTTATCTGAACTAGAGAAAGTGCCTACCGGGACGGAATCAGGATAAACCATTGATCGATTTAAACTGAACCAGCAAAAGTCTGAAGGAAGTGTTTGTCATGTAGATAGTTGGCCCGTCTTGTTTCAGGAATTGATCTACAACCAATTTGTTCACAGATATTTGTCCTGTCTTGTTTTAAGTATTAATCTGTAAGTATGAAGCTTGATTGTGATAGATAATGAAGGAATCCTGGATGATTACTACCTCAACATATAACGAAGGAACCTTGGATGATTACTACCTCAACCGATGAGAAAGGAATCTTGGATGATTACTACCTCAACAGATAACGAAGGAATCTTGGACGATTACTACCTCAACCATTGATGAAGGAATCTTGGACGATTACTACCTCAACAAATAACTATGGAATCTTGGAAGATTACTACCTCAATAGATAATGAAGGAATGTTGGACGATTACTACCTCAACAAATAATGAAGGAATCTTAGACGATTTCTACTCCAAAAGGTAATGAAGAAATCCAAGCTTGATTTTGTCTTGGAGAAGTTTACAGATAATTAATGACACTAATTTTTTTATATTTTCCTGAAAAGGTAAAGAGTTAGTTGTATGCAATGTCATGATGTATGAAATGCATGGTGTAATGATGTTTTCTCAAAATAAAGGAGATTGTGCCGTATCCATTTATTTGTCATGTATGTAATATGATTCATGAATGTGAAGTATTGGTTGAAATGTAATTTTGTCTTGGAAAATAAATCCCTGACAGGTGCTGGGGGGCTTTGGGAAGCTGAATCCTGGATGGACGTTAGGGGTGAAGAGTATGTGCATATTCGAACTTTGTTTAGAATGTTCCTACTGGGGATTCCTATTTTTGTTGTTTTGAGGAGAAATCCACTGGGGGATGTTGATTTTGCTTGAGAAGAAAACTCTATGGAGAGTGTTGATTTCTTCTTGGGGAAAATAGTTCAGGAGTTTCAGTTGTCTGTTTCTCTACTGGGGATTATCTCTTGATGGAAGAGAAAGGAAGTTAAAAAATTGTTGGGGACAAAGAAATTAACTCTTATCTGGTTGTCTCCCAGGTTTTGCAGCAACTCACTGGGGCTTGTAGAAAAATTTACTGGGGAAGAGTAGTTGTGGTCCCTTGATTTGTGATAGTCTGAGAGGAAAATTCAAGCTAGAGAATCTTGTCGTTTGTTGGGGAAATAAACCCTGTTGCCAATCTGCTGGAGAGGTATTTTCTTTTGGCAGAACTCCTCGAGGATTCTTGAGAGCAACTCAGCTGGCGAGAAGTTTTCAAAGATTGAAATTTTGGTTGGGGATCACCCTATGAAAAGGACTTTTTGGGAGATTTGTCACTGCCCCTAGACGAGTTGTACATTGATATGTCATTCCCCCTTTCTTATGGGAGATTTGTCATTGAAACTGTTATCCCATTTGAAATGGTTTTTTTCCTGAGAGAGTTTTTGTTCACTGGATATTAATCATGTGAATTTCTCTGTTGTCAAACAATTAGCCATATGCAAACAACGATATTCAAAATAATGGAAAGTTTATGCTTGTCTTGAAGATTTGAAAATTAATTTTTAGCAAGTAAAGAGTTTTGTGGGAATACGAATTCAACTCAGAATTTAGAGTAAAGCCTTACAGGAGTCAGGATACCTTTTGTAACACTATGCTTTCGAACTAACTTGTGCTTCAATTAGGACTTTTTAAGGGTTGTAAAGTGGCTTGGTTCATGGTTTTAGAAACAAAGGATAAGGCTAAAAGTGTATTGGTACCCGCTCGTTCTTCGTGATGTTCTTCAGTCCTAAACTTAGTTAATTGCGCGTTTGAACTTTTATTGAGTCTGAATGGCGTTTTGGTGATGGTTCGGATAAGTTAAGTTTATCGGAAGGCAATCATTTTTTGCAACGTTTTTCACGTTGTCGAGGATTTTTAATGTCCTCTATTTTTTTATTTACTAGCCTTGATTTTTGCCTGACTGTTCTTGTTTTGAGATTAAAGTCAGCGGGATGCCCCAGTTTTTCTTAAGTCTCCTTCGTAGGTTTTGACTTAGTTGGCTTTTCTCTTGAGAGATAATGACTTCCTATTGGATAGGGAGCCATCGCCGTCTTTTGATTTTAGAGGAATGTTTTTGATATCATTCATTGTATACAAAGTGAAAGTTTGCGACTGAATGTGCATTTGAATTAACTGAGAGACTACCCTGCCCTAGGTTTTGATTAGAGGTTTCAATTTGTTTGAAAAAGACAACTCCTACTTCTTTGGCTCAAAGGGGTTGACTAGCTATTAACTTCCTTATAACTCAAGTGTCTAGGAATTGAAACAAACGCTTGTACATCATCAGCAAGGTCGGTCCAAAAGCATACTGTATGAGATTATGACATTGTTTTCGTCATCCTCCCTTTAAAGGCTTGCAACTTTTTTGAGACAAGAGTTGAATATCATAAAGGGAGTAAAAAGCATAGTTTAAATATAGTTAAAATGAATGGATTAATTCAAGACAAACATATTTAATGCATTAATGAGATTAACTAAAGTCTGACATAAGTGTTTAAGCAAACAAAGAAATTACAACTGAAAATTCGAATAAATAGAAAATTTCCTCGCCCATATCGTTACTTCATATGGATGCCCTTGAGGGGTGATAGAAGAGCTCCAGTTGATCATCTTTTGTAAATTCTAACACTCCTTTGTCGATTAGGTCTTGGATTTTGTTCTTCAGATCCCAACAACCATTCCTATCATGCCCAGGACTATTAGAATGGTATGCACACCTCTCATTGGGATGGTAACTAGGAGCACCAGTGTTAGGATTCCAGGGAGGAGCCTTTAATTTAATTAGCTCTGCATTCAACATGTGTTGTAGAGCCCGAGCCAGAGACATGCCGATCCTGGTAAATTGTCTCTTAGGTGCGACCTCCTTGGCTGATTCCCCTGTTGTTGTTGGTGAGGTTATTGTTGGGCTCGTGACGTGGCAGCAATTTGGAAAGGTCCACTCTCCATCAAACAAGCTTCTTGTCTCATGAGAGGTTGAATGACGACTTGATCCCCAATCTAGACTGTTTTTTTCATATGGTTGCATCCGTCTTGATGAAGTTTGTTGACGAGGGTCCTTAGCTCCTCTTGTCCCCGAGCTAAGTTTTGGATAAGAGCCATCTGGCCCACCAGTTATCCCGTCATCTGGAAATTCATTATTTCCATTTCAGTTTGTAGCCGTTCCAACTGGTCATCCTTGTTGTCCTCAGGATTCTTCATTTTCATGCCCCTATTGAGGACTGCTTTCACTTCTTCTTGCCCCTTGGATAGGTTCAATAACAATTCTTGAAGTTGAGCATTTTGAGTCTGAATGTCCTTGATACTCTGTTCTAGAGTAATCTCTACTGAAATAAACAGTAAGCAGATGAGAGACCTGTGCGGGAAAAGCCTGTCATGATATGATGCATGGTATGTGGATGCAATATTTTCAAGGACTTAGAAGATTTAAATTTGTTTTAGACAAAAAAGGAGCAAAAATTAATTGTATTAATAAGTTTAAATTTATTACAACCATGCCCCTTGGGATGACAATGGTGGAAATAAAGCAAAATAAACTCCTAAAATAAAAAGGTCGAACGCATCCTCTTTGGCGCAATGTAGGCGTTCATATATCGCTCCTCATGAAGCTATCTCGTAAGCTCCAAAACCTTATTTTCACTCGCGTAGAACTGGGCTTAGAAGGTGTCTCGTTCTTCCTTCAGCTGGATCTAAGCTATTTGTAAGTCTTCAAGAGAAGTGGGCATGTTAGGATGAAGGATAGCATACAGAACATCTCCTTCAACTAATGGCTCCATGACGATAGACAAAATGGCAGGGTATGACATACCGAGTCTTTGAGCACGATTTAGTACCCACTTAAGATAAGGCTCCAAAGGAATGGAGTTCTTATGCCTCAATGTCTTGATATCCACTTTGTTTACCATTCTCCAAGCTTGTATGAACCTTTGACGGTAGCCTTGGTAGTCGCCCTCATAGTCGAATACCAAACCTTAGATGAGTGCATCGTGAGGACCATCTCTTCGTGCATACCCAAATTGTCGTAATGCAATAGAAGGGTTATAGGTGATACCTCTCCTAATTCCTAAGAGTTGGACATCTGGTAATTCCCCACAACGGTCAATGATAATAGTGTCCTCCAAGGATCGAGAACACCAATACATGTTAGAGTGTGTAAGGGACGTCATCCTTTGAGACCATGTCAAACCTTGCTCGTTCTTCAATGTTGATCGAGGTAGGTGCAAAGTAAAACACTTAGAGAGTAGGGGAATGTAACATAAGAGGGTACCTCTTTTCTTCATGGTGCGAGTGTGGAAGTAAAGTAGGTATAAGATTACGGGAGAGGAAGACCTTGATGGCATTCACATCTATGAATTAGTATGGATTGGGAAATAGAACCAAACCATAGATTAGAAGGGCCAAGAAATCTTCAAAAGCTTGAAAATCTATATCTTCCCAGAATGAACGAGCCTTCTCCAACAAAAACTTGGCTAGGAAACCCTTAACTCCGTTTCTTGTCTCCTAATTTTAAATAATGTCGGCTCTCTTCAGATGCAGGGCTTTGGCAATGACTTCGGGCTTTGGAGTCTCCTCTAAACCGGTGAACAATATTTGATCAAGCACGGACACTCCTAATAGTTTAGAGAACTCTTCTAGTGTAGGCACCAACTGATAGTCAGGAAAGATGAAGCAATGATGCATGGGATCAAAGAATTGGAAGAGTAAACGCATAATTTCTTCTTGGAAATTGAAGGTAGTAAAGCTGAGAAGTCAACCATATTTATCGGTGAAGGGGGAATCTCCAGGAACCCTTGATGCTAATTCTTGGAGTTGGCACCAACTAGAGTCCAACTTCAAGGTATGACAATGGGTACTAATGAAGGGTTTAAAGAGTACGCACAAAAATGGAGGGATCTTGCTAGTAGGGTCCAACACCACTAAATGACAGAGAACTAGTTGACATGTTCATGGGTATGTTAACGGGCCCATTTTTCAACCTATTGATTGGCAGTTCTTCGTCTGGTTTCACCGAGTTGATCCTAACTGGTGAAAGGGTAGAAAATGACATTAAGAGTGGGAAAATTCCCATGACATCTGATTTTGCATCTAATATTGTAAATAATCCCTTCACTGGAAAGAAGGAAATACATTTTATGTATAGGGTAAGGGCCCGTACCAAGAAGGATCCCCGATCTTCTATTAATATTGTGTTAATCTCCAACCCTCCATCTACTCAAAGGCAATCATCCAACAATCAACGATCCGAAGTTCCATGGAGACAGTTCACGAGGATAAGCATGTCACTATCCCAAGCCTTACAACATATGTTGAAGGCCAACTTAGTGACATTGTGCGATCCACCATCTAATCCAAACATTTCATCACCTAAGTACAATCCAAATGCCAAGTGTGTGTATCATTCCAACATCCCTAGGCATGAAACTGATCAATGTCGGGCTCTGAAGAATAAGATTCAACATCTAATATAAAATAAAACAATTGAATTTAATCCACCTGCTACTCCAAATGTGATAAACACACCAATGCCGAATCATGGCAAAGGTGTTAACACAATTGATGATACTACTTTTGTCTCCTCCATTGAAGATTTAACAACTCCATTAACTATTCTGAAGGATAAGTTTCTAAGAGTCGGGGTGTTCCATGGATGTTCTAAAGATTGTGTTTGCTGTGATCAACAAATAAATGGGTGCAAGCGACTTAAGGAAGGTGTGCAACACCTGATAGATAGTCGCGATATTCCATTTGAGAAGATTCCTACCATCAAAAGTTTAACCAACAAATCTGAAGACCTATCCATAATAACCATCTCCAAGAAGCCTCTTAGGATCCCCTTAAAAGGTCCTATTAGGATTTCAAGTGAACCAACCATTGCTCCTTTAATAATCACTGCTGCTGGTCCTATTCCTTACTCCTCTGACAAAGCGGTTCCATGGAACTATGGTGTCGAGGTTTATTATCATGGGATAAAACAAGATTATTGGATCAACAAAGACGAAGCTGATGTTACTAATATTGCAGGTTCTAGTAAAGTAACAAGAACATGGAGGATCTTTTCCCCTGATATTTCACCGCTCACTACTACAACAACTCCCGTCTGCATAACCAATAACAAGTCTAGTGCCAACACTAGAGGAAAAGATAAAGAAGGTGAGCCTGATGGGATAGAGGCACCTACCAAAGATAGTGACGTTGAAGAACCCTCCACTCGAGAGATGGAGGAAATCCTGAAAATCATAAAGAAGAGTGACTTAAAAATAGTTGAGCAACTGGGGAAAACCCCCTAAAAAATTTCCATGTTGTCATTGTTACTCTATTCGGATGTTCATCCCCAGGCTCTAATCAAGTCCTTGAAGAAATCCCATGTGCCCTAAGAAACCACAACTGACCAGTTCGAGAACTGTGTAGCAAGTTTAACGGCTGACAATGGATTAGGGTTCTCCGGCGCTGATTTGACTCCTATGGGAAGGAACCAAAACAAAGCCTTGCATGTCTCTATTGAATGCAAGGGGACCACCTTAGCTCATGTCCTAATTGATACTGGCTCATCTTTAAATGTGTTACCTAAAGGTGCTTTGGACCGACTAGATCGTGAATGAATGGTATTGGAGCCAAGCGATATTGTCATAAGGGCTTTCGATAGGTCTAAAAGGATGGTTCATAGAGAGGTGGATCTCCCAATTAAATTTGGCTCACATATTTTCAACTCTACCTTCTACATAATGGACATCCGTACCACCTACTCCTATATATTTGGATGCCCTTGGATACATGGGGAAGGGGCAGTAACATCCACCTTTCATCAAAAGTTAAAATACCCAGTCAAGGGGAAGATTGGCACTGTTTGTGGTGAAGAGGAATTCATGGTGAGCCACCTCAATTCCTTCAAGCATGTGGAAATGTATGGTGAGTTCATAGAGACTTCGTGCCAGGCTTTCGAAGTTGTTCCTCCTATGGTTTCCATCACTAAAATCTCCTCTGTCATACCAAAAGCTGATAAAGTTGTGCCAAGAATGGTTTCGCTTAAGGATGCATGTGTCGTAGTCGAAGATGGAAGTTGTACTAATTGGGGAAACTCCCCAAGATTCCATTTAAAGAAGACAAATTTGGGTTAGGTTTCACCAACAAATCTTAGAAAGAGGTTAGGCACGCTCGCATGGGAAAGCCACCTCTTAGTATCAGAAATCATGAAGTAAACATTGTGGAAGACTCTGATGATGAATGCGCTTTTGAAGAATGGATCTACCCTACTGCTAGAGGAAAGCTCAACAACTGGCATGCAAAGGATTTCACTCCCATCTCCTTCATTGAGGAGTAATTATTGTTTACTATTTTCTGTGAATTCAAGAACTTTTTCTGTAATTTTAAATTCCAAACAATGACTTTTAAGCCATGTGCCTTGCGCGGGGCACTATGGTCCATTTGTTAAGGGTTTTGTTCATGTTCATTTATCATATGATCATTTAATATAAAACATTGGACCTTTTGCTTTCAAATTTTGTGTTCATTGTCTTTCTTTTTATTTATTGCATTTTTTTCAATGGGCATGTATCTTACATGCACACACCCACACACTTGTAGATCTTCATCCACTCTAGATCTCATAACCAACAACTCTATTATTTCCAGTTATGACTTCGAACATCCAATTAACCAAGCTGAAGACAAAGGCTAGGAAGATTATGAAATACCAGGGGAACTAGCCATACTTCTAATGCAAGAGGATAAAACTATTCAATCTCATGAAAAGCTAGTCGAAGTTATCAACCTAGGTACCGGGACAAATAAGAAAGAAGTCAAGATCGGAGCTAACCTAAAAGATGGTATCAAGAGCAGGTGGGTTCAGATGTTACATGACTATGTTGAAGTGTTTGCTTGGTCGTATGAAGATATGCCAGGGTTGGATACTGACATTGTGGTTCATCATCTGCCAATGAAGGAAGATTGTCCTCCTGTTAAGAAAAAGGTTCGTCGCATGTGGCCTGGCATGTCTGAAAAGATAAAAGCTGATGAAATAATTCGATGCAGGTTTCCTAGCTTTGACATCTTATCCTCAATGGGTCGCGAACGTGGTTCCCGTTCCAAAGAAAGATTGGAAGGTTCGTATGTGTGTAGACTATAGGGATTTAAATAGGGCAAGCCCCAAAGACGATTTCCCTCTACCTCATTTGACGTCTTGGTTGAAAACACTGCTCAACATAAAGTCTTCTCCTTCATGGATGGATTTTATGGCTACAACCAAATCAAGATGGCTCCCAAAGACATGGAAAATACCACCTTTGTTACACAATGGGGAACCTTTTGTTACAAGGTCATGCCATTCTGATTAAATAACACAGGGGCAACATATCAAAGAGCTATGGTAGCTTTATTTCATGATATGATCCATCATGAAATATAGGTATATGTGGATGATATGATTGCAAGGTCGCAAACTGAAAAAGAGCATCTCGATCACCTACACAAGCTATTTGAGAGGCTGAAGAAGTACAAGTTGAGATTGAACCCTAATAGGCTCACATTTGGAGTAAGGTCGGGAAAGCTTCTAGGTTTTGTCGTTAGTGGTAAAGGCATTGAAGTTGATCCTGCAAAGGTAAAAGCCATTCAATAAATGCCAGTCCCCCGTTCCGAAAAGGAGGTTAGAGGATACTTGGGTCGTCTTAATTACATTGCTCGTTTCATATCTCATCTAATTCTACTTGTGAGCCAATCTTCAAACTCCAGAAGAAAGATCAAGTAGTCGAATGGAACGACGACTGCCAAGCTGCCTTTGATAAGATCAAGGAATATTTGCAATAA
Organism: Vicia faba; assembly: GCA_948472305.1. Taxonomy (NCBI): domain Eukaryota; kingdom Viridiplantae; phylum Streptophyta; class Magnoliopsida; order Fabales; family Fabaceae; genus Vicia; species Vicia faba. The sequence goes on along the minus strand of OX451739.1, from coordinate 381,160,652 downwards.
CCTCATATCCTTATGCCTCCAGTGCAAGGAAGACCATTGATCAGGTACTTGATTGTGCTATAGAATTTTATGGGGTGTGTGTTGGGCCAACATGACGAGTCTGGCCGAAAAGAGCATGCAATATACTACCTGAGCAAAAAGTTTACCGACTGTGAAACCAGATATTCACTGCTCGAGAAAACTTGTTGTGCTCTGGCATGGGCTGCTCTCCGGCTAAGACAATATATGTTTACTTACACCACTTTATTGATTTCTAAGATGGACCCTGTTGTACCCCAAAATTTGCCCTCCCATATTCTTCAAAAGTTTTGCCAAGCATCACCTCAAATGGTTCAAGGCTACTCCAAGGATTGCACAGTCAACTGGCCTCCTAACAGTCAAAAATTAGGGTTTTGATTCTAGCAAAGAAATTGAAGTTTCCAAGGGTCCAATCAAGTCCCACATGCCTACAAACATGGTCAAGCATCCATATGCCAAGTTTCAAGACTTACAGCACAAAATTGCACAGTCAGAAACCCTAATTGCCCTACAGTCAACTGCAGGGGCAAAATGGTCATTTGACAGTCAAAAATCCAAATTTTTGGTCAACATCTTATTTTGAAGCCACAAACATCATTTGATCAATTCTTGATCATGATTTCACAAGCATGGCTCAAAAAGTCTCAAGATGCAAAAGTTTCTATATTCGAATAGTTGAAAAAGTCAACTGTAACTTGACCAAAGCATAACTTCCACATGGTTTATCAGAAAAATTCCATCCAAAGCTCATTTTGAAGAGAATGACATTTCCTACAACTCCTCTTCACACTTCAAGTCCAAGAAATGCTCTCACAAAAAATTATCAATCTCAACATTATAGGTCATTTTCAAAAGTCAACAAAAAGGCACTTTAGGTCAAAGACCATAACTTGAGATTGGTAAATCAAAATGACATGGGACCAAAGGAATTGGTTAGAGGACTTCCAGATATTTCCAAAATGTCCAAGAACATGACCAAAGCTTAAAAATTGAGCAAGATATGCCTTGTGGAAGTTGGGAAATTTTTGGGAATTTTGAAAAGTCAACTTTGCTTCAAATGCCTCAAAATTGCTAATGGGCCACATTTTCTTCTAAGAATCATCATCCAAAGTTATGCACGACCCATTGACCCAAAGGGGAGTTATTTTCTTATTTTTTATCAATTATTTGAATTTTTAATGTTATTAATTCATTTAATTAAAATTAAATATGGAAAAATACTCAAGCATGTATTTTAAATCTTTTTATGCAGCTAATAGGTCTATCATAAACTCAAGATTCCGTGCATCACTAAAAAGGCAAGAATTGGCATTGATTGGCATAAGATTGGTATGAAAAAGATTGAAAAAGATTCATGAAAAATCAAATATTGAAACATTGATTGCAAAGGTTTATGGACTTGGATTTTTACCCTAATTCATTCCATATACATACACAAACCCAACCCTAATGCTCACAACCTGGAAGCTGCACCCAAACCTGAAAGCCAACTTTGCATTTTTTCTAGAAATTCTCAAAACTGAAAACATAGTTGGAGGGTGTTTCAAGACCTAAAAACTGTTCCATAAGCTTGCCAAGACTGCCAGGAATCTTTTCCAATACTTTTCAAGTCTCCATACACAAAGAACTGGTAGCACGAAGTCACCCTGTCCATACATTTTTGCATATTCGTATTCATATTTTCATGCCATGTTAATGCATTCTAATGATTGATTTATACTAACATGTTTGTTCTAAAGCTGTTGGCATTATTTGATTGAACTTTTAAGCTTTGTATACGAATCCACCATGGAAGCTGCCTAGGTTTTCATAAGCTTGAAATTGGGGACTTCGTCCTGGGGAAAAATTGAGCCATAAGACCAACATCAATGCATTCGTGACATTCCAACGATTCAAAACCACACCTCGCGCTCAATTTATATGAGCCCAGGGCCTAATCGCTATTTTTGTGTTCTTCACTTAGTGGGGGTTTAAAACCCCCGCTATCCATTCTATATTTTTCAGGTGAAAACGAAGCCATGGAGAAGAAGATGAGTTGTTGGTTGATGGTTGGCTGATTCAAACATTGGCGCTTTTTTTTATTATTCCACTAACGCATGTTTTTTCTCTCTTATTGATCATTGCCCATTAAATAAACAAAGTAACACACTTGGCCTGTTGGTAGCTGCGTTGTCACACAAGCATTGGGACCTGGGTTCGATTCCCAGGTCCCCCATATTCTTCAATATTTTTGTTCATAATGCACTCAGGTACGATTCCTTGCCCAGGGACCACCACACAACTCCATCTCTTGGCACGCCACATATCCCCGGAGATGAATCCAAAGGCCAGCACAGGACTTCCATCATGCACCTTGGTCAATGATCCATACGTGATCATGGGAAAGTCAGAAAAGGCCAGATTTCAATGGGCCTCATTACTGCAATATACCTCCAACTGGGCCAGAAAACCCCCCATGTTTGCATTTCTTTCTTCCTTTCTTTTCTTTTATTTATTCTTTTTTAATCATATTATTTGTTTCACTTAATTCCACAAAATTAGTTTTATAATATAAAAATATAAAAAAAAATCAGAAAGTCAAAAATAAAAATGTTTATTATTTAATTCACTAATATTCATTTTGTAAATAGGTTTAATAATAAATTTAGTTTTTAGGTTTAATGTTTTCTTAAATAAATTAAAAAATATAAAAACAAGTCTTTTATCATTTTTTATTCTTTTTCTTAATAAATAATCTTGTTTTGTCATTATTAGTAATTAATTATTTTTGTAAATAAATTTGTCATTAAATGATTAGCTTAAATTAGGTCAAACTTGATTTTATTTCTTTAATAATTAAAAAATGCTTAGAATTAGGGTTTTAATTCCATTTAATTTTCTCTAATTTCATAAATACAAAAAACATAAAAAAAATAAGTCCTTTCCTTTATTTAATTTAATTAATTTAATAATTTCAATTTGACTTCCTCAAAGGGTCCAACGCCCTCGCACCTTCGAATATGATTTTCTCTCCGCGCGTTTCTTTTTCTTTGTGAAATTTATGTACTTGCCCCAAAGCCTTGTAATAGATTAATTAGGATATTTATTTTTTCCGCATTTCAAATCGGGTCTTGGTTTAATTTGGCGATGTAGACCCGCGCCTTTGTAATAGCGTAGGACTTTATCTTCCCGCACCTTTTAACTGTTAATAACCACATGAAAGAATGAATGCCAAAAATAAAAACAAAGCATAGATCACCAATACATGATCAAGACAAAAATAACTGAAAATGACACACAATTCACACACCACTCTTAGGGTACGCCTCACTGTTGCCTTGCCCCTCGAAAAGTGGTCGTCGAGTATAGGACGTTTTAGTAAGTCCTCATGTCCATGAACATGGCATGGGGGTAGCTTCTAAGGTGTCCTACTATTGCTCTGGTGACCACACTGTTGCCTTGCCCCTCGAAACGTGGTCGTCGACTATAGGACGTCTTAGTGAGTCCTTATGTCCCATTGATCTGGTTGCCTCGAAACAAGTTGCCTCGGAATAGTTGCCTCGGAATAAAAGATCAATGGCATAAGGGTAGCTTCTAAGGTGTCTTACCGTTGCTCGGTGACCACACTGTCCCTAAACTCGAATTGACCCGAACACCTCCAACGGTGGTGCTACCTACCTCTCAATGGTGGGATGGCACTATCTTAAGGACATTTACACAGACGAATTCCTTAGGGTAGGTAGATGACTCATAGATACTTGCTCTAATTCAAAACAAAAATCAAAAACTTCTTTTCACACCGACACTTTCAAAAAGCTTTCAAAACAATTTTTCAAACACTCTTGAGGACTGATACAAGAGTCGAACTGAAACTTTCAAAGAAACTTTTTCAAACCCACTCACCTTGAAAAGCAAACAAACATTTTGAAAACACAAGTGAGCAAGTATCTAAGAGCCCATGGATAACCATGGATAGAAAGGGTGCTAACACCTTCCCTTTTTATAAATCTACCTCCCGAACCGAGAACTAATCTCAATAAGGAATTTTTCTGTGCTTTTGTCCTTTCCATTTGGAGAAAATAAAAGACGGTGGCGACTCTTGCTTCCGCGACATTTCGCGAACCAGCGTTAAACAGTCAGTTCCAGATCCACCGATCACAGAACTGACGACTCTGCTGGGGAAAATTTTACTCAAAGTGAGGTGTACCTTAGGATAGTTCATAACTGTGTTTTCAATTGTTGTGCTTTGTTTGCTTTATTATTGTGGGTTGCATCGGAGTTACATAGATCCTAACCCGGATTTGGGGATACCCTGTTAGGTAGCATAAGCTGTGAGGGACCTGTCCGGCGTAGACCGACATGGGTGAAGCAGTGGCTACGTTGGTGTGGCGCCTTGGTCTGTACCGATATCCCTTGTGTCGCAACGAGGAGAATATGGGTCTTCTGAGGAGTCATTAAGCACCAACCGACCATAGAACCTTAAATGACCCAACTTGGCCAATAGAACAGTAGCAGTATGCTACGCCCATTGAGGCTAAACTCTCGTGATGGTTCTGGCTGCAAGAAAAGGTTACGATGCTGGAGTTATGACCGATTGAGGGTAGTCAGTGATATTGGGATCCTCTAGAACCCGGTTACTTCTGATAGGACAGGTCCTAACCAACAAACTGAAAGAGGGTAATACCTAGACCTCATGCTGGCCTAAACTCTAAGGGCTGTGGTGTGACTTGTGTGCCTTAAAACTTGACTACTTGCATGCTTGTTATCTGACACTTGAGTTTCTTGCAGGTTTTGTTTATAGTCCTTAATTGGGACTCATAACAGGGTTTACCTGCATTACCCCATGCATAGCATAACATCATACTATTGCATACATCCTGCATAAGGACTAACCCATTTCAAGGATCTCAAGGGCTTGTGATGCAGGTCATGATGAATCAAACGTCTAGCAAGGGGCAAAGAGGATTTATTTTCCTCTAGCCAAGGTTGTCAGGGGCTATGACCCACTCGATATGGTGAGCCTTGACTCTTGAAGAAGGACTCTCCATAATATGAAGTGCCTTCAATCAAGCAACCGTATTCGAGTTCTAACGATTTTCTTGTTTACCCCGCGAGATCCTTGAAAACATCGCATGCATATCATACATATCATTGCATTACAGGTACACTTGTTGCAGGTCACTTACCTTCTTCGCTGTTTATTTCAGCAGTCATCATGAATCCTGAGTCATCCAATGCACAAGCTATCAAGGCCCTCCAGGCCCAGAACGCCTAGTTTCAGGAGTTGGTCATGAGCTTAGCACAAGGACAACAGGAATTGAAGACTCTGCTCTTGAAGAAGAAGAAGAAGAGGACTGTTTTGTTCAACCCTAGACGCAGATCTGGGAACACACTGCAGAATGAAGCTGAGCGGACTACTCCATCTGTTGGGGAAGGCAGTCACCAAGAGGGAAGGGTTCCTAGTCCCGTGGTCTCTGACACTGAGACCGACTTCAATGATGAGCAGTACCCTCCTGCGGAGGACAGGTACAAACAGCTGGAAGACCGGTTGAATGCTATGGAGATTCAACGTGTGCCTGGGCTGGACTTTGGGGACCTAGGTTTATCTTCTGGGGTGGTGATCCCTCGCAAGTTCAAGGCACCTGCCTTTGTAAAGTACGACGGGGCTTCCTGTCCTAAGTTGCATCTCCGTTCCTACGCAAGGAAGATCCAGCCCTACACGGCAGATAAGAATCTATGGATCCATTTCTTCCAGGAGAGTCTTTCCGGGACTCAACTCGAATGGTTCTATCAGCTGGACGGAACCACTATTCGTAACTGGGAGGACTTGGCTACTGCTTTTTATAAGAAGTATCAGTATAATGCCGACCTCGCTCCTACGCGTACCCAACTCCGGGGTATGTCACTTGGGACGGGTGAAGGTTTTAAGGAATATGCACAAAGGTGGAGAGATCTGGCTGGAAGGGTGCAGCCGCCTTTGACTGACCGTGAGCTCGTTGACATGTTCTTGGGGACCCTGTCTGGTCCCTTCTTCAACCATCTGATTGGGAATTCTTCTGTTGGGTTTACCGATTTGATCTTGACCGGGGAGAGGATCGAAGCTGGCATCAAGGCTGGAAAGATCCAAGAAGCTGCACCTTCTGATACTCACAAAAAGCCTTACACTGGGAAGAAAGAGGCCAATGCTGCGTACATCCAAAAGGGTCGCCATGATCATCATGTAGGGGCAGTCCAGATCTCTAATCCTAGGCCTGCTCAACAGGGACAGGGGCATCAACGTAAGGAGGTCGCACCCAAGAGACAATTCACTAAAATCAACATGTCACTGGATCAAGCGCTACAGCAAATGTTGAAGGCAGGGTTGATTACCTTGAGGGCTCCTCTCCGGAATCCAAACACCTCTACTCCCAACTACCATCCTAATGAGAGGTGCGCATACCACTCCGATAGCCCGGGTCATACTACGGACAACTGCTGGCCTTTGAAGAACAAGATTCAAGACATGATCGACGCCGAAGAGATTCAGTTTGAAGCGTCAGAGACTCCAAACATAATCCATGCTCCTTTGCCCAATCATTGAAGACTTTTGTTTATTTGAATTTCCGAGTTGTAATTTTTTTCTTATACGAACAATTAAATGTCATAGCGAACTCTTTTATTTCATTAATGCACGGCATATGTCTGTTTTTGAATTAATCCAATCATTTTCACTATGTTCACATTGCCTTCATATTTTTTTGTGATGTTCAACTCTCGGTTAATAATTCTAAGCCTCTTGAGGGAGGATGACGAAAACGATACCACGATTTACAGTATGCTTTTGAACGAACCCCGCTGATGAGGTACATGCATTGTTTCAATTCCTAAACACTGGAGTTATAAGGAAGATAATCCCTCGTCAACCCCTTCGAGCCAAAGAAGTAGGAGTTTTTCTTTTCGAAAATTAAAACCCTTAATCATAACCTGGGGCAGGGTAGTTCTCTCAGTTGATCCAAGTGCACAACGAATAGCACCAAAGAGGTCCTCACAAAACAAAAGACAGTGATGGTTCCGAATAATCATAAAGACAGGCAGTCATTACTCCTCAAAATAAACGCCCATTAAGTCAAAACCTATGAAGGAGACTTGCAAAACTGGGGCATCCCGCTGACTGTAATTCCACAAAAGAAACAGTACAGGAAAAAAAATAGGGATAACAAAATCAAAAAGAAAGAGGTCCTACAAACCCTCAACAAAGAAATGACTGCCTGGTCAAAATAAACTGTCAGTATCCGAACCATCACTATATCAAAGCAAAGACTCAATAAGGTCTAACGCACGATTAGCTGAGTTTAGGTTGGAAGAACATCACGAAGAACGGGTGGGTACAAATAAATTTGAGCCTTTATCCTTTGTTTCTTAAACCGTGAACCAGGCCACGCTACAACCCTTAAAAGTCCTAGCTGAAGCATGGGTCTAGTTCGAAAGCATATTGTTACGAAAGGTATCCTAACTCCTTAAGGCTTGCGGTAAAATAACGAGTTGACATCACGATTTACAAAATTCACTTGTTTTTTATGAAAAAATGCATTTTTCAAAATCTTCAAGACAGACATAATCTTTGCATTTTTGAAATAACATTGCTTGCACATATGACTATTTGTTTGAACAGCAAAGAAATTCGCACGAAGAATATCTTATGGGCAAAAGCACTCCCAACCAAGGGGCAGGCATGATCATTGCCCATCATCTGGGGCAGTTAAATCAAGATTCGGAGAATCTCTCAAAAGGCCAACCAGCTTGGGGCAAATCTCCATCTGGATCACCTGGGGAATTCCGACAACGAATCTTGCCTGATCAGACATCTTCTAGTGGTACGGCAACGCAATATCAATAACAGGGGCATCTCCCTACATCCTGAGAGCATGGACATAGTCGAAAAAATACTGCGCATAATCAAAGACCCGCTAGGTTGACATACCTAGGCAAAAATAAGGGCTTCCCGACGAACCAAAAGGGTTCGGGCAAAAATAAGGGATGAAATGAAAAAAAAAATCTGTACACCCGGCAAGTCGAAAACCTGAAAAGGCAGCTTGGGCAAAAATGGGTATCCCGGTAGACTGAAAACCCGAAAGGGCGGTCCAGACAAAAATTAGGGATCAAAGCATACGACTATGTCCTGACATCTCGTCACCTGTCTACCAGAAGATTTGTCAATTACCCCCACAGGTGCCTTCTCCCACTGAAACTGGGGCAATAATGAGTCGTCTAAGCGATCTAATTGCTCTGTCCACCAAGGTACCAAGGTAAGTTCGGCTGAAGAACAACCAAGATGCCTTAATTCCCCAGAGAGCGAGCCAAGATTCAACAATTCTCCCCAAGCAGAGTTGGATTCCCATAAGCCCTACAAGGCACAATATCTCCAGCAGGTCAGTGATACTCTCCCCGAGCAGAGTTATACTCCGTCAGCCTTAAGGAAGTTGGATTACCCCCAGAAGATCTCAACATTCCTCAGCGGAGTCTACAAACATCCTCAACAAGCATCCCCGGCATTCTTGATCTAATATTGTTCTCCGGCGGAATCTAGACATCCAGCGGAGCCCCTCCCCAGTACAGTCCAAAGTCTCCCCAGGAGAGTTGAATCAATCTCCCCAGTAGGAAGCTTATCCCCAGTAGATTCTGGAAGCTTATCCTTTGCAGAGCATATCTCTCCCCGTCTTTATTCAGAAGGTTATTCTTCGCCAGAGCTTATAACTGGGTTATCCTCAGCTAATTGCCACGAAAAGGTCATCCTCGGCGAAGTCTTCCTATCCCCAGCGGAGTTCCTCAAATCGCCAAAGCGTAACTCAACAATGGTATCCCCGACGGAGTTCTCATACAACATCTCAGCGAAGTACCTCTCTTCCCACAGAGTATTTTCCCCAGCAAGATCACTAGAGTAATTTTCCCCGCAGAGTAATCTCTCCAAGCTTATTCCCCAACGGGGTCATCTCCTCCTACCGGTTTATCCTTGCAATCATTTTCTCCAGCGGAAACGAAGAATTCTCTACTCTTCAAACATCAGCCCAGGATTAGCTCCCGGCATTCGTCAAGGATTTATTTTCCTAGACAAAAAATACATTCGCAAACATCACATTTTCATACATGATATAAACATCACATTCTACAATCCCATTGGTTATAAACGTCATGACACCGCGCATTCCATGCACCATAACATTGCATATAACTAATGTTTTTGCCTTTTTTCAGGAAAGGTCAATACAAAGATGATTACTATCAACTATCGTAATCCCAGATTCGATTCCTGTATCTAGCCAGGGCATGTCCGTGAGCGATTGATTGTGGATTTGATACCTGTATCCGGTCAGGCATGTCTACGTTAAAAAGATTAAAGAGATAGCTTGGAAACGCCCCAGATATGGATGCTGTTCTTTTGCTTATTCAAAATTCCTTTCTAGATATGGTTCAGATGTGACCCAGGCATGGCGACGTTCTGATACTTATTCCAGATTTCTTCTCAGATATAACTTGGAAATGCTCCAGATATGGATGCTGTTCTTTTGTTTATTCAAAGATCTCCTTCTAGATATGGTTCAGATGTGACCCAGGCATGGCGACGTTCTGATACTCATTCCAGATTTCCTTTCAGAGATAGCTTGGAAATGCTCCAGATATGGATGCTGTTCTTTTGCTTATTCAAGACTCCTTCTAGATATGGTTCAGATGTGACCCAGGCATGGCGACGTTCTGATACTCATTCCAGATTTCCTTTCAGAGATAGCTTGGAAATGCTCTAGATATGGATGCTGTTCTTTTGCTTATTCAAGACTCCTTCTAGATATGGTTCAGATGTGACCCAGGCATGGCGACGTTCTGATACTCATTCCAGATTTCCTTTCAGAGATAGCTTGGAAATGCTCCAGATATGGATGCTGTTCTTTTGCTTATTCAAAATTCCTTCCTAGATATGGTTCAGATGTGACCCAGGCATGGCGACGTTCTGATACTTATTCCAGATTTCTTCTCAGATATAACTTAGAGATGCTCCGGACACGGAGGCTGTTCTATTGTTTATTCAGAGATCTCCTTCTAGATATGGTTCAGATGTGACCCGGGCATGGCGACGTTCTGATACTCATTCCAGATTTCCTTTCAGAGATAGCTTGGAAATGCTCCAGATATGGATGCTGTTCTTTTGCTTATTCAAGACTCCTTCTAGATATGGTTCAGATGTGACCCAGGCATGGCGACGTTCTGATACTCATTCCAGATTTCCTTTCAGAGATAGCTTGGAAATGCTCCAGATATGGATGCTGTTCTTTTGCTTACTCAAGACTCCTTCTAGATATGGTTCAGATGTGACCCAGGCATGGCGACGTTCTGATACTCATTCCAGATTTCCTTTCAGAGATAGCTTGGAAATGCTCCAGATATGGATGCTGTTCTTTTGCTTACTCAAGACTCCTTCTAGATATGGTTCAGATGTGACCCAGGCATGGTGACGTTCTGATACTCATTTCAGATTTCCTTTCAGAGATAGCTTGGAAATGCTCTAGATATGGATGCTGTTCTTTTGCTTATTCAAGACTCCTTCTAGATATGGTTCAGATGTAACCCAGGCATGGCGATGTTCTGATACTCATTCCAGATTTCCTTTCAGAGATAGCTTAGACATGCTCCAGATATGGATGCTGTTTTCTTGCTTATTCAAGACTCTTTCTAAAGATAGTTCAGATGTGACCCAGGCATGGCGACGTTCTGATACTTATTCCAGATTTCCTTTGAGATATAGCTTAGAGATGCTCCAGATCCGGGCGCTATTCTATTGCTTATTCAGATTCAAACTTCTAAAGACAACTTAGAGATGCTCCATCCCGGATGCTATTCTATTGTTCAGTCCAGATACGATCCAGATTCGGATGACATTCTGTTACTCATGCAGTATGGATATACCCCACACCCGGCGGTCATTCTACTACTTGTTCAGACGTCAGCAATTAGGTATAGACTAGATATGCCCCAGACACGGAAGCTATTCTATTTCTTATTCAGATTCAACTATCCATTACAGTTCCAAATGGCATCTATAAGCCCATTCCCGATAAGGTTCTGTCACACTTCCAGATGGCATCTATAAGCCCATCCTTCTACCCATCATCTCTCCAAATGGCATCTGTAAGCCCATTCCCGACATCACACTGCTGATACTCTACTATGTGAGTGCAAATTTCTGGGCACTCTAGTGTTCAATCATCTTCCACCCTCAGATCACGAAAGGCACACAAGCCAATCTACATCCTCAGGTCTAAGAAGATTGAACAGGGGCAACAGTGGTACCCCAAAATTTGCCCTCCCATATTCTTCAAAATTTTTGCCAAGCATCACCTCAAATGGTTCAAGGCTACTCCAAGGATTGCACAGTCAACCGGCCTCCTAACAGTAAAAAATTAGGGTTTTGATTCTAGCAAAGAAATTGAAGTTTCCAAGGGTCCAATCAAGTCCCACATTCCTACAAACATGGTCAAGCATCCATATGCCAAGTTTCAAGACTTACAACACAAAATTGCACAGTCAGAAACCCTAATTGCCCTACAGTCAACTGCAGGGGCAAAATGGTCATTTGACAGTCAAAAATCCAAATTTTTGGTAAACATCTTATTTTGAAGCCACAAACATCATTTGATCAATTCTTGATCATGATTTCACAAGCATGGCTCAAAAAGTCTCAAGATGCAAAAGTTTCTATATTCGGATAGTTGAAAAAGTCAACTGTAACTTGACCAAAGCATAACTTCCACATGGTTTATCAGAAAAATTCCATCCAAAGCTCATTTTGAAGAGAATGACATTTCCTACAACTCCTCTTCACACTTCAAGTCCAAGAAATGCTCTCACAAAAAATTATCAATCTCAACATTATAGGTCATTTTCAAAAGTCAACAAAAAGGCACTTTAGGTCAAAGACCATAACTTGAGATTGGTAAATCAAAATGACATGGGACCAAAGGAATTGGTTAGAGGACTTCCAGATATTTCCAAAATGTCCAAGAACATGACCAAAGCTTAAAAATTGAGCAAGATATGCCTTGTGGAAGTTGGGAAATTTTTGGGAATTTTGAAAAGTCAACTTTGCTTCAAATGCCTCAAAATTGCTAATGGGCCACATTTTCTTCTAAGAATCATCATCCAAAGTTATGCACGACCCATTGACCCAAAGGGGAGTTATTTTCTTATTTTTTATCAATTATTTGAATTTTTAATGTTATTAATTCATTTAATTAAAATTAAATATGGAAAAATACTCAAGCATGTATTTTAAATCTTTTTATGCAGCTAATAGGTCTATCATAAACTCAAGATTCCGTGCATCACTAAAAAGGCAAGAATTGGCATTGATTGGCATAAGATTGGTATGAAAAAGATTGAAAAAGATTCATGAAAAATCAAATATTGAAACATTGATTGCAAAGGTTTATGGACTTGGATTTTTACCCTAATTCATTCCATATACATACACAAACCCAACCCTAATGCTCACAACCTGGAAGCTGCGCCCAAACCTGAAAGCCAACTTTGCATTTTTTCTAGAAATTCTCAAAACTGAAAACATAGTTGGAGGGTGTTTCAAGACCTAAAAACTGTTCCATAAGCTTGCCAAGACTGCCAGGAATCTTTTCCAATACTTTTCAAGTCTCCATACACAAAGAACTGGTAGCACGAAGTCACCCTGTCCATACATTTTTGCATATTCGTATTCATATTTTCATGCCATGTTAATGCATTCTAATGATTGATTTATACTAACATGTTTGTTCTAAAGCTGTTGGCATTATTTGATTGAACTTTTAAGCTTTGTATACGAATCCACCATGGAAGCTGCCTAGGTTTTCATAAGCTTGAAATTGGGGACTTCGTCCTGGGGAAAAATTGAGCCATAAGACCAACATCAATGCATTCGTGACATTCCAACGATTCAAAACCACACCTCGCGCTCAATTTATATGAGCCCAGGGCCTAATTGCTATTTTTGTGTTCTTCACTTAGTGGGGGTTTAAAACCCTCGCTATCCATTCTATATTTTTCAGGTGAAAACGAAGCCATGGAGAAGAAGATGAGTTGTTGGTTGATGGTTGGCTGATTCAAACATTGGCGCTCTTTTTTATTATTCCACTAACGCGTGTTTTTTCTCTCTTATTGATCATTGCCCATTAAATAAACAAAGTAACACACTTGGCCTGTTGGTAGCTGCGTTGTCACACAAGCATTGGGACCTGGATTCGATTCCCAGGTCCCCCATATTCTTCAATATTTTTGTTCATAATGCACTCAGGTACGATTCCTTGCCCAGGGACCACCACACAACTCCATCTCTTGGCACGCCACATATCCCCGGAGATGAATCCAAAGGCCAGCACAGGACTTCCATCATGCACCTTGGTCAATGATCCATACGTGATCATGGGAAAGTCAGAAAAGGCCAGATTTCAATGGGCCTCATTACTGCAATATACCTCCAACTGGGCCAGAAAACCCCCCATGTTTGCATTTCTTTCTTCCTTTCTTTTATTTTATTTATTCTTTTTTAATCATATTATTTGTTTCACTTAATTCCACAAAATTAGTTTTATAATATAAAAATATTAAAAAAAATCAGAAAGTCAAAAATAAAAATGTTTATTATTTAATTCACTAATATTCATTTTGTAAATAGGTTTAATAATCAATTTAGTTTTTAGGTTTAATGTTTTCTTAAATAAATTAAAAAATATAAAAACAAGTCTTTTATCATTTTTTATTCTTTTTCTTAATAAATAATCTTGTTTTGTCATTATTAGTAATTAATTATTTTTGTAAATAAATTTGTCATTAAATGATTAGGTTAAATTAGGTCAAACTTGATTTTATTTCTTTAATAATTAAAAAATGCTTAGAATTAGGGTTTTAATTCCATTTAATTTTCTCTAATTTCATAAATACAAAAAACATTAAAAAAAAGTCCTTTCCTTTATTTAATTTAATTAATTTAATAATTTCAATTTGACTTCCTCAAAGGGTCCAACGCCCTCGCACCCTCGAATATGATTTTCTCTTCGCGTGTTTATTTTTCTTTGTGAAATTTATGTACTTGCCCCAAAGCCTTGTAATAGATTAATTAGGATATTTATTTTTTCCGCATTTCAAATCGGGTCTTGGTTTAATTTGGCGATGTAGACCCGCGCCTTTGTAATAGCGTAGGACTTTATCTTCCCGCACCTTTTAACTGTTAATAACCACATGAAAGAATGAATGCCAAAAATAAAAACAAAGCGTAGATCACCAATACATGATCAAGACAAAAATAACTGAAAATGACACACAATTCACACACCACTCTTAGGGTACGCCTCACTGTTGCCTTGCCCCTCGAAAAGTGGTCGTCGAGTATAGGACGTTTTAGTAAGTCCTCATGTCCATGAACATGGCATGGGGGTAGCTTCTAAGGTGTCCTACTATTGCTCTGGTGACCACACTGTTGCCTTGCCCCTCGAAACGTGGTCGTCGACTATAGGACGTCTTAGTGAGTCCTTATGTCCCATTGATCTGGTTGCCTCGAAACAAGTTGCCTCGGAATAGTTGCCTCGGAATAAAAGATCAATGGCATAAGGGTAGCTTCTAAGGTGTCTTACCGTTGCTCGGTGACCACACTGTCCCTAAACTCGAATTGACCCGAACACCTCCAACGGTGGTGCTACCTACCTCTCAATGGTGGGATGGCACTATCTTAAGGACATTTACACAGACGGATTCCTTAGGGTAGGTAGATGACTCATAGATACTTGCTCTAATTCAAAACAAAAATCAAAAACTTCTTTTCACACCGACACTTTCAAAAAGCTTTCAAAACAATTTTTCAAACACTCTTGAGGACTGATACAAGAGTCGAACTGAAACTTTCAAAGAAACTTTTTCAAACCCACTCACCTTGAAAAGCAAACAAACATTTTGAAAACACAAGTGAGCAAGTATCTAAGAGCCCATGGATAACCATGGATAGAAAGGATGCTAACACCTTCCCTTTTTATAAATCTACCTCCCGAACCGAGAACTAATCTCAATAAGGAATTTTTCTGTGCTTTTGTCCTTTCCATTTGGAGAAAATAAAAGACGGTGGCGACTCTTGCTTCCGCGACATTTCGCGAACCAGCGTTAAACAGTCAGTTCCAGATCCACCGATCACAGAACTGGCGACTCTGCTGGGGAAAATTTTACTCAAAGTGAGGTGTACCTTAGGATAGTTCATAACTGTGTTTTCAATTGTTGTGCTTTGTTTGCTTTATTATTGTGGGTTGCATCGGAGTTACATAGATCCTAACCCGGATCTGGGGATACCCTGTTAGGTAGCATAAGCTGTGAGGGACCTGTCCGGCGTAGACCGACATGGGTGAAGCAGTGGCTACGTTGGTGTGGCGCCTTGGTCTGTACCGATATCCCTTGTGTCGCAACGAGGAGAATATGGGTCTTCTGAGGAGTCATTAAGCACCAACCGACCATAGAACCTTAAATGACCCAACTTGGCCAATAGAACAGTAGCAGTATGCTACGCCCATTGAGGCTAAACTCTCGTGATGGTTCTGGCTGCAAGAAAAGGTTACGATGCTGGAGTTATGACCGATTGAGGGTAGTCAGTGATATTGGGATCCTCTAGAACCCGGTTACTTCTGATAGGACAGGTCCTAACCAACAAACTGAAAGAGGGTAATACCTAGACCTCATGCTGGCCTAAACTCTAAGGGCTGTGGTGTGACTTGTGTGCCTTAAAACTTGACTACTTGCATGCTTGTTATCTGACACTTGAGTTTCTTGCAGGTTTTGTTTATAGTCCTTAATTGGGACTCATAACAGGGTTTACCTGCATTACCCCATGCATAGCATAACATCATACTATTGCATACATCCTGCATAAGGACTAACCCATTTCAAGGATCTCAAGGGCTTGTGATGCAGGTCATGATGAATCAAACGTCTAGCAAGGGGCAAAGAGGATTTATTTTCCTCTAGCCAAGGTTGTCAGGGGCTATGACCCACTCGATATGGTGAGCCTTGACTCTTGAAGAAGGACTCTCCATAATATGAAGTGCCTTCAATCAAGCAACCGGATTCGAGTTCTAACGATTTTCTTGTTTACCCCGCGAGATCCTTGAAAACATCGCATGCATATCATACATATCATTGCATTACAGGTACACTTGTTGCAGGTCACTTACCTTCTTCGCTGTTTATTTCAGCAGTCATCATGAATCCTGAGTCATCCAATGCACAAGCTATCAAGGCCCTCCAGGCCCAGAACGCCTAGTTTCAGGAGTTGGTCATGAGCTTAGCACAAGGACAACAGGAATTGAAGACTCTGCTCTTGAAGAAGAAGAAGAAGAGGACTGTTTTGTTCAACCCTAGACGCAGATCTGGGAACACACTGCAGAATGAAGCTGAGCGGACTACTCCATCTGTTGGGGAAGGCAGTCACCAAGAGGGAAGGGTTCCTAGTCCCGTGGTCTCTGACACTGAGACCGACTTCAATGATGAGCAGTACCCTCCTGCGGAGGACAGGTACAAACAGCTGGAAGACCGGTTGAATGCTATGGAGATTCAACGTGTGCCTGGGCTGGACTTTGGGGACCTAGGTTTATCTTCTGGGGTGGTGATCCCTCGCAAGTTCAAGGCACCTGCCTTTGTAAAGTACGACGGGGCTTCCTGTCCTAAGTTGCATCTCCGTTCCTACGCAAGGAAGATCCAGCCCTACACGGCAGATAAGAATCTATGGATCCATTTCTTCCAGGAGAGTCTTTCCGGGACTCAACTCGAATGGTTCTATCAGCTGGACGGAACCACTATTCGTAACTGGGAGGACTTGGCTACTGCTTTTTATAAGAAGTATCAGTATAATGCCGACCTCGCTCCTACGCGTACCCAACTCCGGGGTATGTCACTTGGGACGGGTGAAGGTTTTAAGGAATATGCACAAAGGTGGAGAGATCTGGCTGGAAGGGTGCAGCCGCCTTTGACTGACCGTGAGCTCGTTGACATGTTCTTGGGGACCCTGTCTGGTCCCTTCTTCAACCATCTGATTGGGAATTCTTCTGTTGGGTTTACCGATTTGATCTTGACCGGGGAGAGGATCGAAGCTGGCATCAAGGCTGGAAAGATCCAAGAAGCTGCACCTTCTGATACTCACAAAAAGCCTTACACTGGGAAGAAAGAGGCCAATGCTGCGTACATCCAAAAGGGTCGCCATGATCATCATGTAGGGGCAGTCCAGATCTCTAATCCTAGGCCTGCTCAACAGGGACAGGGGCATCAACGTAAGGAGGTCGCACCCAAGAGACAATTCACTAAAATCAACATGTCACTGGATCAAGCCCTACAGCAAATGTTGAAGGCAGGGTTGATTACCTTGAGGGCTCCTCTCCGGAATCCAAACACCTCTACTCCCAACTACCATCCTAATGAGAGGTGCGCATACCACTCCGATAGCCCGGGTCATACTACGGAAAACTGCTGGCCTTTGAAGAACAAGATTCAAGACATGATCGACGCCGAAGAGATTCAGTTTGAAGCGTCAGAGACTCCAAACATAATCCATGCTCCTTTGCCCAATCATTGAAGACTTTTGTTTATTTGAATTTCCG
Source organism: Vicia faba (assembly GCA_948472305.1). Classification (NCBI taxonomy): domain Eukaryota; kingdom Viridiplantae; phylum Streptophyta; class Magnoliopsida; order Fabales; family Fabaceae; genus Vicia; species Vicia faba. The sequence continues at coordinate 381,143,010 of OX451739.1, read as the reverse complement.
AGTTGTAATTTTTTTCTTATACGAACAATTAAATGTCATAGCGAACTCTTTTATTTCATTAATGCACGGCATATGTCTGTTTTTGAATTAATCCAATCATTTTCACTATGTTCACATTGCCTTCATATTTTTTTGTGATGTTCAACTCTCGGTTAATAATTCTAAGCCTCTTGAGGGAGGATGACGAAAACGATACCACGATTTACAGTATGCTTTTGAACGAACCCCGCTGATGAGGTACATGCATTGTTTCAATTCCTAAACACTGGAGTTATAAGGAAGATAATCCCTCGTCAACCCCTTCGAGCCAAAGAAGTAGGAGTTTTTCTTTTCGAAAATTAAAACCCTTAATCATAACCTGGGGCAGGGTAGTTCTCTCAGTTGATCCAAGTGCACAACGAATAGCACCAAAGAGGTCCTCACAAAACAAAAGACAGTGATGGTTCCGAATAATCATAAAGACAGGCAGTCATTACCCCTCAAAATAAACGCCCATTAAGTCAAAACCTATGAAGGAGACTTGCAAAACTGGGGCATCCCGCTGACTGTAATTCCACAAAAGAAACAGTACAGGAAAAAAAAAATAGGGATAACAAAATCAAAAAGAAAGAGGTCCTACAAACCCTCAACAAAGAAATGACTGCCTGGTCAAAATAAACTGTCAGTATCCGAACCATCACTATATCAAAGCAAAGACTCAATAAGGTCTAACGCACGATTAGCTGAGTTTAGGTTGGAAGAACATCACGAAGAACGGGTGGGTACAAATAAATTTGAGCCTTTATCCTTTGTTTCTTAAACCGTGAACCAGGCCACGCTACAACCCTTAAAAGTCCTAGCTGAAGCATGGGTCTAGTTCGAAAGCATATTGTTACGAAAGGTATCCTAACTCCTTAAGGCTTGCGGTAAAATAACGAGTTGACATCACGATTTACAAAATTCACTTGTTTTTTATGAAAAAATGCATTTTTCAAAATCTTCAAGACAGACATAATCTTTGCATTTTTGAAATAACATTGCTTGCACATATGACTATTTGTTTGAACAGCAAAGAAATTCGCACGAAGAATATCTTATGGGCAAAAGCACTCCCAACCAAGGGGCAGGCATGATCATTGCCCATCATCTGGGGCAGTTAAATCAAGATTCGGAGAATCTCTCAAAAGGCCAACCAGCTTGGGGCAAATCTCCATCTGGATCACCTGGGGCATTCCGACAACGAATCTTGCCTGATCAGACATCTTCTAGTGGTACGGCAACGCAATATCAATAACAGGGGCATCTCCCTACATCCTGAGAGCATGGACATAGTCGAAAAAATACTGCGCATAATCAAAGACCCGCTAGGTTGACATACCTAGGCAAAAATAAGGGCTTCCCGACGAACCAAAAGGGTTCGGGCAAAAATAAGGGATGAAATGAAAAAAAAAATCTGTACACCCGGCAAGTCGAAAACCTGAAAAGGCAGCTTGGGCAAAAATGGGTATCCCGGTGGACTGAAAACCCGAAAGGGCGGTCCAGACAAAAATTAGGGATCAAAGCATACGACTATGTCCTGACATCTCGTCACCTGTCTACCAGAAGATTTGTCAATTACCCCCACAGGTGCCTTCTCCCACTGAAACTGGGGCAATAATGAGTCGTCTAAGCGATCTAATTGCTCTGTCCACCAAGGTACCAAGGTAAGTTCGGCTGAAGAACAACCAAGATGCCTTAATTCCCCAGAGAGCGAGCCAAGATTCAACAATTCTCCCCAAGCAGAGTTGGATTCCCATAAGCCCTACAAGGCACAATATCTCCAGCAGGTCAGTGATACTCTCCCCGAGCAGAGTTATACTCCGTCAGCCTTAAGGAAGTTGGATTACCCCCAGAAGATCTCAACATTCCTCAGCGGAGTCTACAAACATCCTCAACAAGCATCCCCGGCATTCTTGATCTAATATTGTTCTCCGGCGGAATCTAGACATCCAGCGGAGCCCCTCCCCAGTACAGTCCAAAGTCTCCCCAGGAGAGTTGAATCAATCTCCCTAGTAGGAAGCTTATCCCCAGTAGATTCTGGAAGCTTATCCTTTGCAGAGCATATCTCTCCCCGTCTTTATTCAGAAGGTTATTCTTCGCCAGAGCTTATAACTGGGTTATCCTCAACTAATTGCCACGAAAAGGTCATCCTCGGCGAAGTCTTCCTATCCCCAGCGGAGTTCCTCAAATCGCCAAAGCGTAACTCAACAATGGTATCCCCGACGGAGTTCTCATACAACATCTCAGCGAAGTACCTCTCTTCCCACAGAGTATTTTCCCCAGCAAGATCACTAGAGTAATTTTCCCCGCAGAGTAATCTCTCCAAGCTTATTCCCCAACGGGGTCATCTCCTCCTACCGGTTTATCCTTGCAATCATTTTCTCCAGCGGAAACGAAGAATTCTCTACTCTTCAAACATCAGCCCAGGATTAGCTCCCGGCATTCGTCAAGGATTTATTTTCCTAGACAAAAAATACATTCGCAAACATCACATTTTCATACATGATATAAACATCACATTCTACAATCCCATTGGTTATAAACGTCATGACACCGCGCATTCCATGCACCATAACATTGCATATAACTAATGTTTTTGCCTTTTTTCAGGAAAGGTCAATACAAAGATGATTACTATCAACTATCGTAATCCCAGATTCGATTCCTGTATCTAGCCAGGGCATGTCCGTGAGCGATTGATTGTGGATTTGATACCTGTATCCGGTCAGGCATGTCTACGTTAAAAAGATTAAAGAGATAGCTTGGAAACGCCCCAGATATGGATGCTGTTCTTTTGCTTATTCAAAATTCCTTTCTAGATATGGTTCAGATGTGACCCAGGCATGGCGACGTTCTGATACTTATTCCAGATTTCTTCTCAGATATAACTTGGAAATGCTCCAGATATGGATGTTGTTCTTTTGTTTATTCAAAGATCTCCTTCTAGATATGGTTCAGATGTGACCCAGGCATGGCGACGTTCTGATACTCATTCCAGATTTCCTTTCAGAGATAGCTTGGAAATGCTCCAGATATGGATGCTGTTCTTTTGCTTATTCAAGACTCCTTCTAGATATGGTTCAGATGTGACCCAGGCATGGCGACGTTCTGATACTCATTCCAGATTTCCTTTCAGAGATAGCTTGGAAATGCTCCAGATATGGATGCTGTTCTTTTGCTTATTCAAGACTCCTTCTAGATATGGTTCAGATGTGACCCAGGCATGGCGACGTTCTGAAACTCATTCCAGATTTCCTTTCAGAGATAGCTTGGAAATGCTCCAGATATGGATGCTGTTCTTTTGCTTATTCAAAATTCCTTCCTAGATATGGTTCAGATGTGACCCAGGCATGGCGACGTTCTGATACTTATTCCAGATTTCTTCTCAGATATAACTTAGAGATGCTCCGGACACGGAGGCTGTTCTATTGTTTATTCAGAGATCTCCTTCTAGATATGGTTCAGATGTGACCCGGGCATGGCGACGTTCTGATACTCATTCCAGATTTCCTTTCAGAGATAGCTTGGAAATGCTCCAGATATGGATGCTGTTCTTTTGCTTATTCAAGACTCCTTCTAGATATGGTTCAGATGTGACCCAGGCATGGCGACGTTCTGATACTCATTCCAGATTTCCTTTCAGAGATAGCTTGGAAATGCTCCAGATATGGATGCTGTTCTTTTGCTTACTCAAGACTCCTTCTAGATATGGTTCAGATGTGACCCAGGCATGGCGACGTTCTGATACTCATTCCAGATTTCCTTTCAGAGATAGCTTGGAAATGCTCCAGATATGGATGCTGTTCTTTTGCTTACTCAAGACTCCTTCTAGATATGGTTCAGATGTGACCCAGGCATGGTGACGTTCTGATACTCATTTCAGATTTCCTTTCAGAGATAGCTTGGAAATGCTCTAGATATGGATGCTGTTCTTTTGCTTATTCAAGACTCCTTCTAGATATGGTTCAGATGTAACCCAGGCATGGCGATGTTCTGATACTCATTCCAGATTTCCTTTCAGAGATAGCTTAGACATGCTCCAGATATGGATGCTGTTTTCTTGCTTATTCAAGACTCTTTCTAAAGATAGTTCAGATGTGACCCAGGCATGGCGACGTTCTGATACTTATTCCAGATTTCCTTTGAGATATAGCTTAGAGATGCTCCAGATCCGGGCGCTATTCTATTGCTTATTCAGATTCAAACTTCTAAAGACAACTTAGAGATGCTCCATCCCGGATGCTATTCTATTGTTCAGTCCAGATACGATCCAGATTCGGATGACATTCTGTTACTCATGCAGTATGGATATACCCCACACCCGGCGGTCATTCTACTACTTGTTCAGACGTCAGCAATTAGGTATAGACTAGATATGCCCCAGACACGGAAGCTATTCTATTTCTTATTCAGATTCAACTATCCATTACAGTTCCAAATGGAATCTATAAGCCCATTCCCGATAAGGTTCTGTCACACTTCCAGATGGCATCTATAAGCCCATCCTTCTACCCATCATCTCTCCAAATGGCATCTGTAAGCCCATTCCCGACATCACACTGCTGATACTCTACTATGTGAGTGCAAATTTCTGGGCACTCTAGTGTTCAATCATCTTCCACCCTCAGATCACGAAAGGCACACAAGCCAATCTACATCCTCAGGTCTAAGAAGATTGAACAGGGGCAACAGTGGTACCCCAAAATTTGCCCTCCCATATTCTTCAAAATTTTTGCCAAGCATCACCTCAAATGGTTCAAGGCTACTCCAAGGATTGCACAGTCAACCGGCCTCCTAACAGTAAAAAATTAGGGTTTTGATTCTAGCAAAGAAATTGAAGTTTCCAAGGGTCCAATCAAGTCCCACATTCCTACAAACATGGTCAAGCATCCATATGCCAAGTTTCAAGACTTACAACACAAAATTGCACAGTCAGAAACCCTAATTGCCCTACAGTCAACTGCAGGGGCAAAATGGTCATTTGACAGTCAAAAATCCAAATTTTTGGTAAACATCTTATTTTGAAGCCACAAACATCATTTGATCAATTCTTGATCATGATTTCACAAGCATGGCTCAAAAAGTCTCAAGATGCAAAAGTTTCTATATTCGGATAGTTGAAAAAGTCAACTGTAACTTGACCAAAGCATAACTTCCACATGGTTTATCAGAAAAATTCCATCCAAAGCTCATTTTGAAGAGAATGACATTTCCTACAACTCCTCTTCACACTTCAAGTCCAGGAAATGCTCTCACAAAAAATTATCAATCTCAACATTATAGGTCATTTTCAAAAGTCAACAAAAAGGCACTTTAGGTCAAAGACCATAACTTGAGATTGGTAAATCAAAATGACATGGGACCAAAGGAATTGGTTAGAGGACTTCCAGATATTTCCAAAATGTCCAAGAACATAACCAAAGCTTAAAAATTGAGCAAGATATGCCTTGTGGAAGTTGGGAAATTTTTGGGAATTTTGAAAAGTCAACTTTGCTTCAAATGCCTCAAAATTGCTAATGGGCCACATTTTCTTCTAAGAATCATCATCCAAAGTTATGCACGACCCATTGACCCAAAGGGGAGTTATTTTCTTATTTTTTATCAATTATTTGAATTTTTAATGTTATTAATTCATTTAATTAAAATTAAATATGGAAAAATACTCAAGCATGTATTTTAAATCTTTTTATGCAGCTAATAGGTCTATCATAAACTCAAGATTCCGTGCATCACTAAAAAGGCAAGAATTGGCATTGATTGGCATAAGATTGGTATGAAAAAGATTGAAAAAGATTCATGAAAAATCAAATATTGAAACATTGATTGCAAAGGTTTATGGACTTGGATTTTTACCCTAATTCATTCCATATACATACACAAACCCAACCCTAATGCTCACAACCTGGAAGCTGCGCCCAAACCTGAAAGCCAACTTTGCATTTTTTCTAGAAATTCTCAAAACTGAAAACATAGTTGGAGGGTGTTTCAAGACCTAAAAACTGTTCCATAAGCTTGCCAAGACTGCCAGGAATCTTTTCCAATACTTTTCAAGTCTCCATACACAAAGAACTGGTAGCACGAAGTCACCCTGTCCATACATTTTTGCATATTCGTATTCATATTTTCATGCCATGTTAATGCATTCTAATGATTGATTTATACTAACATGTTTGTTCTAAAGCTGTTGGCATTATTTGATTGAACTTTTAAGCTTTGTATACGAATCCACCATGGAAGCTGCCTAGGTTTTCATAAGCTTGAAATTGGGGACTTCGTCCTGGGGAAAAATTGAGCCATAAGACCAACATCAATGCATTCGTGACATTCCAACGATTCAAAACCACACCTCGCGCTCAATTTATATGAGCCCAGGGCCTAATTGCTATTTTTGTGTTCTTCACTTAGTGGGGGTTTAAAACCCTCGCTATCCATTCTATATTTTTCAGGTGAAAACGAAGCCATGGAGAAGAAGATGAGTTGTTGGTTGATGGTTGGCTGATTCAAACATTGGCGCTCTTTTTTATTATTCCACTAACGCGTGTTTTTTCTCTCTTATTGATCATTGCCCATTAAATAAACAAAGTAACACACTTGGCCTGTTGGTAGCTGCGTTGTCACACAAGCATTGGGACCTGGATTCGATTCCCAGGTCCCCCATATTCTTCAATATTTTTGTTCATAATGCACTCAGGTACGATTCCTTGCCCAGGGACCACCATACAACTCCATCTCTTGGCACACCACATATCCCCGGAGATGAATCCAAAGGCCAGGACAGGACTTCCATCATGCACCTTGGTCAATGATCCATACGTGATCATGGGAAAGTCAGAAAAGGCCAGATTTCAATGGGCCTCATTACTGCAATATACCTCCAACTAGGCCAGAAAACCCCCCATGTTTGCATTTCTTTCTTCCTTTCTTTTCTTTTATTTATTCTTTTTTAATCATATTATTTGTTTCACTTAATTCCACAAAATTAGTTTTATAATATAAAAATATTAAAAAAAATCAGAAAGTCAAAAATAAAAATGTTTATTATTTAATTCACTAATATTCATTTTGTAAATAGGTTTAATAATCAATTTAGTTTTTAGGTTTAATGTTTTCTTAAATAAATTAAAAAATATAAAAACAAGTCTTTTATCATTTTTTATTCTTTTTCTTAATAAATAATCTTGTTTTGTCATTATTAGTAATTAATTATTTTTGTAAATAAATTTGTCATTAAATGATTAGGTTAAATTAGGTCAAACTTGATTTTATTTCTTTAATAATTAAAAAATGCTTAGAATTAGGGTTTTAATTCCATTTAATTTTCTCTAATTTCATAAATACAAAAAACATTAAAAAAAAAGTCCTTTCCTTTATTTAATTTAATTAATTTAATAATTTCAATTTGACTTCCTCAAAGGGTCCAACGCCCTCGCACCCTCGAATATGATTTTCTCTTCGCGTGTTTATTTATCTTTGTGAAATTTATGTACTTGCCCCAAAGCCTTGTAATAGATTAATTAGGATATTTATTTTTTCCGCATTTCAAATCGGGTCTTGGTTTAATTTGGCGATGTAGACCCGCGCCTTTGTAATAGCGTAGGACTTTATCTTCCCGCACCTTTTAACTGTTAATAACCACATGAAAGAATGAATGCCAAAAATAAAAACAAAGCGTAGATCACCAATACATGATCAAGACAAAAATAACTGAAAATGACACACAATTCACACACCACTCTTAGGGTACGCCTCACTGTTGCCTTGCCCCTCGAAAAGTGGTCGTCGAGTATAGGACGTTTTAGTAAGTCCTCATGTCCATGAACATGGCATGGGGGTAGCTTCTAAGGTGTCCTACTATTGCTCTGGTGACCACACTGTTGCCTTGCCCCTCGAAACGTGGTCGTCGACTATAGGACGTCTTAGTGAGTCCTTATGTCCCATTGATCTGGTTGCCTCAAAACAAGTTGCCTCGGAATAGTTGCCTCGGAATAAAAGATCAATGGCATAAGGGTAGCTTCTAAGGTGTCTTACCGTTGCTCGGTGACCACACTGTCCCTAAACTCGAATTGACCCGAACACCTCCAACGGTGGTGCTACCTACCTCTCAATGGTGTGATGGCACTATCTTAAGGACATTTACACAGAAGAATTCCTTAGGGTAGGTAGATGACTCGTAGATACTTGCTCTAATTCAAAACAAAAATCAAAAACTTCTTTTCACACCGACACTTTCAAAAAGCTTTCAAAACAATTTTTCAAACACTCTTGAGGACTGATACAAGAGTCGAACTGAAACTTTCAAAGAAACTTTTTCAAACCCACTCACCTTGAAAAGCAAACAAACATTTTAAAAACACAAGTGAGCAAGTATCTAAGAGCCCATGGATAACCATGGATAGAAAGGGTGCTAACACCTTCCCTTTCTATAAATCTACCTCCCGAACCGAGAACTAATCTCAATAAGGAATTTTTCTGTGCTTTTGTCCTTTCCATTTGGAGAAAATAAAAGACGGTGGCGACTCTTGCTTCCGCGACATTTCGCGAACCAGCGTTAAACAGCCAGTTCCAGATCGACCGATCACAGACCCTATCAAGTACATCTTTGAGAAGCCCGCTCTCTCCGGACAAATAGCTAGATGGAAAATGATTCTGACTGAATATAACATCTAATATACTACACAAAAGGCCATCAAAGGAAGTGTATTGGCGGATCATTTGGCCCATCAAGCGATTGATGATTATGAATGTATGAAATTTAACTTCCCGGATGAGAATATCATGTTAGTGACTGAATGTGCAAAACCTGGACCATATGACGGACCTGGACAAGGATCCCAATGGACTATGGTTTTTGATGGAGCTCTAAATCTCTGGGAAATGGAATTGGTGATGTGATAATTTATCCTGAAGGTTGTCACACTCCTTTCACTGCTAGATTGTGCTTCGATTGTATGAATAACATGGCTGAGTACGAGGTGTGAATCTTGGGTTTGAGGGCTGACATTGACTTAAGGATCAAGCATTTGGATGTACTCAGAGACTCTGCTCTAGTGATTAGCCAAGTAAAGGTAGAATGTCACACTAAACATCCCAACCTGATTCCTTACAAGGAGCTTGTGTTAACTCTGATTCCATGCTTCGAAGAGATTAACTTCGAACATTTCCCTAGAGAAGAAAATTAGTTGGCTGACGCCTTGGCAAAAATGTCTTCCATGTTCAAGGTCAAATGGGACAATGAAACTCCTATGACTACAATTGAGAAATTTGACGAACCTGCGCACTTCTATGATCTTGACACTGATGAAAAGAAACCATGGTACTATGAGGTGAGGAGATATCTTGAGGCACAAGAATATCCTGAAGGAGCTTCCATCAATGATAAGAAATGGAATCCTGTAAAAGCGCAACCATGATTCTACTCTACTCCGATGTGTGGACTAGAAGGAGGCAGAGAAAATTATGGAAGACATGCATGATGGCTGTGATCGGTGGATCTGGAATGACTGTTTAACGCTGGTTCGCGAAATGTCGCGGAAGCAAGAGTCGCCACCGTCTTTTATTTTCTCCAAATGGAAAGGACAAAAGCACAGAAAAATTCCTTATAGAGATTGCTCTCGGTTCGGGAGGTAGGTTATAGAAAGGGAAGGTGTTAGCACCCTTTCTATCCATGGTTATCCATGGGCTCTTAGATACTTGCTCATTGTGTTTTCAAAAATGGTTTGTTTGCTTTTCAATGTGGGTTTTTAAAAATTTTCTTTGAAAATTCCAGTTTGACTCTTGTATCAGTCCTCAAGAGTGTTTGAAAAAATGCTTTCGAAAGCTTTTTGAAAATGTGTTGGTGTGAAAAGTATTTTTGATTTGTTTTGAAATTAGAGCAAGTATCTACGAGAACCTACCTACCCTAAGGAATTCGTCTGTGTAAATGTCCTTTAAAGTAGTGCCATCCCACCATTGAGAGGTAGGTAGCACCACCGTTGGAGGTGTTCGGGTCAATTCGAGGTTCGGGACATGGTGATCACCAGAGCAATAGGAAGACACCTTAGAAGCTACCCTCATGCCAGGTTCCCGGATCATGAGGACTTACTAAGACATCCTCTACTCGACGATCACCTTTTGAGGCAAGCCAACAATGAGGCGTACCCTAGGGTTGGTGTGTGATTTGTGTGTCAGATTCAGTTATCTTATTTTGTCATGTTATGAGTGAGCTACGCGTTTGTTTTCATTTATTGTCATTCATTCTTGCATGCCATTATTTAACAGTTAAAAAATTTGCGGAAAGGTAAAATTCTAAACTATTACAAAAGGCGCGGGTCCACATCGCCAAAGTTTCCAGAACCCGATTTGACAGAAAAATAAAGAAAGTAAAGTAAAGTGCGAGAAAGTATGAAATTACACGGCTTTGGGAGAAGTACATAAATAATTAAAAGAAGAAGAAATAAATACGCGAATTGAATTTAAATTAGAAACGAGGGCGTTGGACCCTTTTTAATTAAATTAAATTATTAAACTAATTAAATTAAAATGAGAAAAGAAAATTTTTTTTTTTTGAGATTTTTGTATTTATGAGAATTTAATGAAATTAAAACCTAATTCTACAATTTTTTTAATTTATTAAGAAAATATGACAATTATCTAAAATTAAGCCTAATTAATTAATTGATAATTTAATTACAAAAATAAATAATATTTAATTATTAATGAGAAGAAAAGAAAGAAAGAATGAAAAGATTTGAAACCCTAATTCTATCAATTTTTAAGTTTTATTGAAAAAATATTAAAGTTAACCCTAGATTAAAACTAATTAATTAATGAATTTTATTTACAAAAAATATTAATTAAATAAATATATTTTAATTTTGTCCTTTCTGATTTTTTTTGTGTTTTTTTTTTATTATTGTGAAAATCTTAAATTAATTAAAAAAACAATAATTGAAATAAACAAAAAGAAAAATAAAAAAAAATGTAAAAGCTTGCAAACCTAGGGGGGTCTGTCCCCAAATGTGAGGTGAAGTCCAGCAATTTTAGGCCCAATAAGGTTTTGGCCTCGTTGACCCTTTGATTAGCATGTGGCACGTTTGACCAGCTTCTATGTTGTTCCTTCAATCAGCGCCCTTGGATTGGTCTCTCTACACGCGTGGCAGGCTTGGGATTATGGATGCATGGTACACTTTAGCACTGAACCTGCACAGAATGATAATTGGAAAAATAATATTGGAAAGGGTGGGGGACCTGGGATCGAACCCAGGTCCTGAAGGTCACCACACACATGCCTAACCACTGCTCCACTCAACGCGTTTTGTATATTGAATAACAAATAATGAATATAAAATAAACCAAAGCGTTAATGATTTTTCCGCGCGAAAATTTGAATCAATCAGTCAGCGCCTTACACTTCATCATCTTCTTCATTGCTTTGTTTCTTCCTGAAAATGCAAAAGGGTTAGCGGGGGTTTTGAACCCCCCCAAAACAAGCTTATTTTCAAAATAGCGAATAGGCCGTGTGGGTATATAAATTAGGCGCGAGGGTCAATTTATTTTCGTCCAGGCACACTGAATTCATTCATGGTATTGGCATGTCCCAATTTTTCCATATGCACAAACGCCCAATTCAAGGTTCTGAAAAACCTAGATATCGTCCATGGTGGTTTCTTCAATAGTGAGTAAAATTTCAATTCAGCTACATGGTTAGCTTCAGGAAGGTCCCATTAGTATAAATCAATCATGAATATGCAATAAAAATGCCTAAATCTTAAAACACGATTATGAAAAAAAATAAGCAAAAGTATGAGTCCTATTCACCAATTCTGGACGTTAGAGGTCGTGCTTTTGATCCAGGAAGTTTCACTGATGTCTCAGGAAGCCAATGGAACAGATATTTTGCCTTGAATCGCCTTGTATCCCTGTTTTCAGTTTTCAATTTTCTTGCAAAAAATTCAAGTTTGGCTTTTGGTATATGGCGCAGCTTTTTGGTAATGGGCACGAGGGTTAGCATTAGTATGTATAGGTGAATGATTTAGGTTAAGAACTTGATCAAAAATCCATGCATTGATGTGAAAAAATATTTGATTTGCAAGCCATTATTTTCAAATCTTTTTCAAGCATATTTGGTCTCAATCATATCCAATCATCATAATTCCTTCCATATTTGATTGTACACGAAATATTGAGATTATTTTATGCACAAAAAGATTTAGAAAATTAGGTTTAGTATTTTTCATGTATTTTATTTAATTAAATGAATTATTAATAATAAAAAATCCAAATAAATAAATTAAAAATGATAAAAACTTCCCTTTGGGCCAAATGGTCGTGCACATGCCTTGGGTGATGAATTATGGAAGAAAAAGAGGCCCATTAGCAATTTTAGGTCATTTGAAGCAATGTTGACTTTTCAAAATATCCAAAACTTTCCCAACTTCCACAAGGCATAACTTGCGCAATTTTTAAGCTTTGCTCATGTTCTTGGACATTTTGGAAAGGTCTTTGAGTCCTATAACCAATGCCGTTGGTCCCATGTCATGTTGATTTACCAATCTCAAGTTATGGCCTTTGACTTAAAGTCCCTTTTTGTTGACTTTTGAAAATGACCTATAATGTTGAAATTGATAACTTTTTGTGAGAGCATTTCTTGGACTTGAAGTGTGAAGAGGAGTTGTAGGAAATGTCTTTATATTCAAAATGAGCTTTGGATGGAATTTTTCTGATAATCCATGTGAAAGTTATACCCTGGTCAATTTACAGTTGACTTTTTCAACTGTCCAAATATGGAAACTTTTGCATCTTGATGATTTTTGAGCCAAGCTTTGAGAATCATGATCAAGCATTGATCAAATGATGTTTGTGGCTTCAAAATGAGATGTTGACCAAAAATTTGAACTTTTGACTGTCAAATGACCATTTTGCCCCTACAGTTGACTGTAGTGCAATTAGGGTTTTTGACTGTGCAATTTTGTGCTGTAAGTCTTGAAACTTGATATGAGGATACTTGACCATGTTTATGGGCATGTGGGACTTGATTGGACCCTTGGAAACTTCATTTTCTTTGTCAGAACCAAAACCCTAATTTTGACTGTTAGGAGGCCCTTGCACTGTGCAACCCTTGGGGAATTTTGAAGCATGCTTTTGACAAATCTTGAAGAATATGGGAGGGCAAATTTTGGGGTACAACAGTTGCCCCTGTTCAATCTTCTTAGACCCGAGGATGCAGATTGGCTGACGTGCCTTTCGTAATCTGAAGGTGGAAGATGATTGAACACTAGAGTGCCCAGAAATTTGCGCTCACATAGTAGCAGTGTGATGGTGGAATGGGCTTATAGATGCCATCTGGATGTTGATCGCGTAAGAGATTCCTTAGCGAGAACTTGCATACCTGCAAAAGAAAAATGATTACCTAACTCGTTACAGGAGCTGGTCTTCAGACTCTTTGTAGATGTGTCCTGACTGGTTACAAGAGCTGGATCTGGGGCTTCAAACGGTGATGAATGAACCAGGGATGGTTACTACCTCAACAGGAACGGTGAGAGAACCTTGGGTGACTTTAACTTCAACAGCAATCGTTGAGAAAATCTTGGGATGATTACTACCTCCGCAGGATCGGGGAGAGAACCAATAGGTGACTACAACCTCAACAGCAATCATTGAGAGAGTCTTGGATAACTTCAACTTCAACAACAATCGTTGAGCGAAGCCTGGGATTACCACCTCAACAGCAAACATTGAGAAAACCTTGGATAACTTCAACTTCAACAGCAATCGTTGAGCGAAATCTGGGATTACCACCTCCGCAGTATCGGGGAGAGAACCATAGGCGACTACAACCTCAATAGCAATCATTGAGAGAATCTTGGTGGGAATTACCATCTCCGCAGTATCGGGGAGAGAACCATAGGCGATTACAACCTCAATAGCAATTATTGGGAAAACCTTGGATGGAATTATCATCTCCGCAGTATCGGGGAGAGAACCATAGGCGATTACAACCTCAATAGCAATCATTGAGAAAACCTTGGATGGAATTATCATCTCCGCAGTATCGGGGAGAGAACCATAGGCGATTACAACCTCAATAGCAATCATTGGGAAAACCTTGGATAACTTCTACTGAGTCTTCATCAGAAAAATCTGTTTGGGGTCGATTTAACTGGACTAGAGAAGGCCTTGGACTGGATAAGAAACAGAGAATCTTAGGGTCGATTAACTGAACCGGTCTAGGTCTTGGAATGTCTTCAACTGGGTCTTTATCAGAAAAATCTGTTTGGGGTCGATTTAACTGGACTAGAGAAGGCCTTGGACTGGATAAGAAACAGAGAATCTTAGGGTCGATTAACTGAACCGGTCTAGGTCTTGGAATGTCTTCAACTGGGTCTTTATCAGAAAAATCTGTTTGGGGTCGATTTAACTGGACCAGAGAAGGCCTTGGACTGGATAAGAAATCTTTGGAGTCGATTTAACTGAACCGGTCTAGGTCTTGAAATATGATTGAGAATTTAACTGAGTCTTTCCTGAAAGGTAAAAGTCAGTCATATGCAATGCATGATATGGACCAAGCAATGATGTTCTCAACATAAATGAGATTTGTAAGATATGATGCGTCTATGCATACTATAATGATGTATGGAAGTGCGATGTTTATGAATGTATTTTTTTCGTCTAGGAAAGTAAATCCTTGACGGGTGCCGGGAAGTCACTCCTGGGCTGATGTTGGAGAATAGATTTTGCTTCCGCTGGGGATGATAATTGCAAGAATACCGGTAGGAGAAGATGACTCCGTTGGGGAATAAACTTGGCGAATGGAATAACTCTGCAGGGAGGAAAGTACTCTAACGATCTTGCTGGGAAGCAATACTCTGTGGGGAGAGAGATACTTTGCTGAGTTGTTGATAATAACTTGCTGGGGATACCATTGTTGTTGGAAGTGTTGATAGACTTCGCTGGGGATAAGAAGACTCCGTCGAGGGCGCTCTTTTCGTGGCTTTTGGCTGAGGATAACCCAGTTATATCCTGGTAAGGAAATAACTCTTTGAATAAAGCCGAGGGACGCTTTCGTGCTTTGCAGGGATAAGCTTCCAGAATCTACTGGGGATAAGCTTACTACTTGGGGAGATGGATTCCAACTTTCTTGAGGAAGCTGGATTGGATTCTCCTGGGGAAGTTTTGAGATGTATCGGAAGTGATTCCTTCGAATTCTTGATATACCGTCGGGGAACAATCTTTAGACCAAGACTGCCGGGGATGCTTGTTTAAGAATACATGTACTGCTGGGGAATGTTGATATCTGCCGGAGGATACCCAACTTCCTTAAGATTTGATAACTTTGCTTGAGGAAGGGTGCACTGACTGCTGACTTACTCTCAGGGGAATTAAGGTGTCTGGTTATGTTCTTCGGCTGAACCTACCTTGGTACCTTAGTGGATAGAACAATTAGATTGCTTAGACAACTCTTTATTGCCCCTGTTTCTAATGTTACCGGTAACTAATCCTTTGTTTCGTATGCAACTATTTATGAGCTAGCAAATTATTGTCAATGCATATATCACAAATTGAACCTTGGACGTTCTTCGCAAAACGAAACAGAAAAAGGAAAAAACGATTGGCAATTTTAACTGAAAAGTGTATTTGTATTGATTTTGAATTTGCCTGAAAAATAGGCGTTTTATGTACAAGAGGCTGACGTCCTAGTAAGAGAACGCCGCCGAACAAAAGAGTTTATACAAACTTTGTACAAGAGAAAATAAAACAGCTGTGTGAAATAAATGATCCCACTGGGTTTCAACTCTGCTATTGCCTTTATAACTCCGAGCGTCACATCACTTGATGACCTTGGTTGAAGATGAAGCTGACTGATCAATGCCGTCTGAGCTTGATGTAGATACCGGATTCTGGATGCAAAGTGATCCAATGAGACATAGTATTATGCTTTATCCCTAACTTTTTCCTGGACCGCCCTTTCGGGTTTTTAGTCCACCGGGATACCCATTTTTGCCCAAGCCACCTTTTCAGGTTTTCGACTTGTCGGGTGTACAAATTTTTTCATTTCATCCCTTCATTTTGCCCGAACCCTTTTGGTTCGCCGGGAAGCCCTAATTTTTGCCTAGGCATGTCAGCCTAGCGGATCTTTTTTATGCGTAGTATCTTTTTACTATGTCTGCATTGGCGGGGTGAGGAAGGTCGTCACCGTCCATGTTGGTTAGAATCATGGCTCCTCCTGAGAACACATGCTTAACCACAAATGGCCCTTCGTATGTAGGGGTCCACTTGCCCCTTGGATCACTCTGAGGAAGGATGATTCGCTTGATCACCAGATCCCCAACTTGATATTCCTGTGGTCTGACCTTTTTGTTAAATGCCCTGATCATCCGTTTTTGATACGTCTGACCATGACAGATAGCAGCAAGTCTCTTTTCGTCGATAAGGTTTAGCTGATCAAGTCGTGTCTGGATCCAATCCTCTTTGTTCAGATTTGCATCCTTCATTATTCGGAGAGAGGGTATTTGCACTTCGATCGGTAAGTGCCTCCATACCATAAACCAAAGAGAAAGGAGTTGCCCCGGTTGACGTCCTAGCTGAGGTACGGTACACGTGTAGAGCGAACGGTAAAATCTCGTGCCAATCTTTATAAGTCACTGTCATCTTCTGCACGATTTTCTTGATATTTTTATTTGCTGCTTCTACAGCCCCATTCATCTTCGGCCTGTAAGGAGAAGAATTATGGTGCTGTATCTTGAACTGCTCACAAAGCTCAGTGATCATCTTATTATTTAGATTGGTACCGTTGTCTGTAATGATCCTCTCTGGGACGCCGTACCGACATATCAGATTATGCCGAATGAACCGTGCCACAACAGTCTTGGTTACCGTAGCGTAGGAAGCTGCTTCAACCCACTTTGTAAAATAATCAATCGCCACTAGGATGAAGCGATGCCCATTAGATGCCGTAGGTTTAATCTCACCGATCATGTCTATGCCCCACATTGCAAACGGCCAAGGCGCAGTCAGGACATTCAGAGGAACTGGAGGAACATGCACCTTGTCTGCATAAATCTGGCACTTATGGCATGTCCTGGAATGTTGGTAGCAGTCAACTTCCATTGTGGACCAGTAATACCCTGCCCGAAGGATCTTCTTTGCCATTGTATGTCCACTGGAATGTGTACCAAAGGTCCCTTCATGTAGCGCTTCCATGATCCTTTCTGCTTCAGTCTTATCCACACAACGCAGTAAGGTCGAATCATGGTTTCGTTTGTACAAGATGCCGTTGCTAAGGAAGAACTTTGCTGCGAACCTCCTCAGAAACTTCTTATCGTTGACAGATGCACCTTCAGGGTATTCCTGAGCTTCCAAGTATCTCTTCACCTCATGGTACCAAGGCTTCTCAGTCACCAGTTCAGTCTCGAGATCACAACAGTATGCCGGTTCGTCCAGTTTCCAGATGATGATCCGGGGGGCCTCATTATCCCATTTGACCTTGAACATAGAAGACATTGTAGCTAACGCGTCCGCCAACTGATTCTCTTCTCTTGGAAAGTGTTCAAAGGTTATCTTCGTGAAGTGGGGGATCAAGGTCAACACACATTCTCTGTAAGGAATAAGATTCTGATGTTTCGTATCCCACTCTCCTTTGATCTGATTGATCACGAGAGCAGAATCTCCGAAGACACTCAGAAACTTGATCCTTAGGTCGATCTCAGCTTGAAGACCCATGATGCATGCCTCATACTCTGCCATGTTGTTGGTACAGTTGAAACATAGCCGGGCAGTGAGCGGAGTATGAGTGCCTTGAGGAGATATGATTACGGCGCCAATACCGTTTCCCAAAGCGTTGGAGGCTCCGTCAAAGTGCATAGACCATCGGGATCCTTCCTCAGGTCCTTCATCCGGTCCAGGTACTTCACAATCAGTCACAATCATGATGCTTTCATCCGGAAACTCGAAGTTCATTGACTGATAGTCATCTACGGCCTGATGAGCCAAGTGGTCTGCCAATACACTTCCCTTGATGGCTTTCTGGGTTGTGTACTGAATGTCGTATTCTGTCAAGATCATTTGCCATCTTGCTATTCTCCCAGACAGAGCAGGCTTTTCAAATATGTACTTTATAGGATCCATCTTTGAGATCAACAAGGTGGTATGAGTCAGCATATACTGTCTCAACCGGCGAGCAGCCCATACCAAAGCGCAGCAAGTTTTCTCAAGCAGTGAGTATCGGGTCTCACACTCGGTAAACTTTTTGCTAAGGTAATAAATGGCATGCTCTTTTCGGCCAGACTCGTCATGCTGCCCCAGCACGCACCCCATTGAGTTGTCAAGTACTGTTAGGTATAGTATCAGAGGTCTCCCTTCAACCGGTGGCATAAGGATGGGTGGTTCTTGGAGATACTCTTTGATTCTGTCAAAAGCAGCCTGCATTCATCGTTCCAACGTACTACCTGATCTTTCTTCAGCAGCTTGAAGATTGGCTCACAGGTAGCAGTTAGGTGTGAGATGAATCGAGCAATGTAATTCAGGCGTCCTAAAAAGCCTCTGACCTCTTTCTCTGTCTTAGGAACTAGCATCTCTTGAATAGCTTTGACCTTGGCAGGGTCCACTTGAATGCCCTTATCACTTACAAAGAAGCCTAGCAACTTTCCAGATCTTACCCCGAAGGTGCACTTGTTCGGGTTCAACCTCAGCTTGTATAATTTCAGACGGTCAAACAACTTCTGCAGATGATCTAGGTGCTCTTCCTCAGTCTGGGACCTTGCGATCATGTCGTCCACATATACTTCTATCTCATGATGGATCATGTCATGAAATAAAGCAACCATGGCACGTTGGTAGGTTGCCCCAGCGTTCTTTAGTCCAAAAGGAATGACCTTGTAGCAGAAGGTTCCCCACTGAGTAACAAATGTAGTCTTTTCCATGTCTTCAGGTGCCATCTTGATCTGATTGTAACCTGAAAAGCCATCCATGAAAGAGAATACCTTGTGCTGAGCTGTATTGTCAACAAGGACGTCAATGTGAGGTAGAGGGAAATCATCCTTGGGGCTGGCCCTGTTCAGATCCCTGTAGTCGACACACATTCTGACCTTTCCATCCTTCTTTGGTATCGGCACCACATTGGCAACCCACTGAGGGTAAGAAGTCACTGCAAGGAACCCAACATCAAACTGTTTCATTACCTCGACTTTGATCTTCTCAGACATCTCTGGACGCATGCGACGGACCTTTTGCTTAACCGGAGGGCAGTCTTCCTTAGTAGGCAGGTGATGGACCACAATATCGGTATCCAACCCGGGCATGTCTTCGTAGGACCAGGCAAAGATCTCCATATAATCATGTAGCATCTTAGTCAACCGTTGCTTCACGCTGAGCTCTAGGTTAGCACCAATCTTTACCTCTTTCCTGTCTGCCTCAGTACCCAAGTTTATTATTTCCACCGGCTCTTCATGTGGTTGAATTGCCCTCTCTTCCTGAAGTAACAGTCTTGCAAGCTCGCCAGGCACTTCGCAATCATCTTCACCTTCGTCTTCGGCTAAGTTGATCGGATTTTCGAAGTCATAACTGGCAGTAGCAGAGTTGTTACCAGTGAGATCCAGAGTGGATTGAAACCTGTATGAGTGAGTGTGTGTAAATACAACTGTTTTGAAAAATATGTAAAGGAAGGAAAGACAGAAAAGGAGCATAAGATTTGAAATGCGAGAAAACGTCCAAGATTTTCATTTATGATATATGAAATGACAATTTATATGCCCTCACAAATGAAACCACGGTGCCTCGGGTAAGACACCGGGCCATAGAGTTTATTTATTGTTTATTACAAATAACAAAACAAAGAAGTTTATTACTGCGTAACAAAAGTAACAGGAGTATGGTCTTTGACAATCCAATTGGTCAATCCGCCTTCGGTCGTCGGGTAGATCCAGCTATTGAACTCAGCTTCGTCCACTTCATTGTCCTCCCCAACAGCATTCACTCCTGGATTTGTAATGAGCACAGGAGGTCTTCTGATCTTCGCCTTCCGCATAGTTTTCTGACCCTCTACAGTAAAACCCAGTCCAAATTTGTCAGTTTTCTGTGTAAAGTCGGGAAGCCTGCCCCAGTTAGCACATTCACCTTTTTGAACCACAGCCCGGGCATCCTTCAGGGAAGCCATCTTCAAGGGAACATCCTCTTCGACCGTTGTTTCTGCTGTTGCTGAAATTGGAAGTACCTCCTCGAAATGCTGAAAGGGGGTTTCAATAAACTCCCCGTCCATCTCAATATATCTGAAGGAATTCAGATGGCTCACCATATACTCCTCCTCTCCTTGCACAGTGACGATCTTCCCTCTGACGGGGTATTTCAGCTTCTGGTGCAAGGTAGAGGTCAATGCCCCGGCTTTATGGATCCAAGGTCGACCCAGTAGACAAGAGTACGATGGACGGATATCCATCACATAAAAAGTAGAGTCAAACACCTGAGAACCCACACGAATAGGAATGTCAACCTCTCCATGAACCATCCTTTTTGAACCGTCAAAGGCTCTGACGATGATATTGCTGGGTTTCAGTTCCAGGCCTTCACAATCTAAACGGTCTAAAGCCTTCTTGGGTAGCACATTCAAGGAAGAACCAGTATCCACCAATACATGTGCCAGAGTAGTGCCCCTGCATTCGATAGAGACATGCAGGGCATCATTGTGGTCTCTTCCCTTCGCAGTCAGGTCAGCATCTAAGAAACCCAAGCCGTTGTCCGCTGTCAGATTTGTTACGCAATCAGTGAATTGGACAGCAGATGTCTCCTGTGGCACATGGGCCGTCTTGAGAAATGAGATTAAGGCCTTAGCATGGGCCTCAGAGCACAGCAATAAGGAGAGCATGGAGATCTTGGAGGGCGTATGCCCCAGCTGTTCCACGACATTAAAGTCACTCTTCTTTATTATCTTTAGAATTTCCTCCATCTCTTGTTGGGAGGTCTCAGCATTTATAGGTATCGGTGCCTCCATCCGGGCAGGCTCATCTTCAATTCCCTTGCCCCGAGCATTGGATGACTCGGCAGCAGGGGAAACCAATTGGTCAGTAACAGGAACAGGTACACTTGTAGGTGTTATAAGGAGGGGTCTTCGAGTAGCGGGCGGTGCAATGTCAGGCGAGAAGAGCCTGCCACTGCGGGTAACCTTGGCTGGGCCAGTGATATCGCAGATACTGGCACCAGTGTTGAATTCTTGTTTGACTCCATTCACATATACTTCTGCCCCATAATGCCAGGGGACAGCTTTATCAGATACGTAGGGGAGAGGCCCCGGAACAGTAATAACCACAGGTGCAACGGTCATGATTTGAACAGGCTTCTTCGGGAGAGCCTTGATTGGATTATTGAAGATGGTAACCACGTAAACTTCTTCTACCGGAACCAACCGAACAGAAGACTTCTTGAACAGAATCTCCTTACTGTCCATCAGGCTTTGGATGCCTAACTTCAGTAAGGGACAACCAGATAGGGAAACAGCACAGAACAGGCAACCCTCACTGCAACCCGGAAATAAATCGGCCAGCAGTAGGTTCCTCTTGACAGTCATTAAGGGAGTGGCTAGATCATCCACAGAAACAGCATACACCTCTTCATCAATAGCATTTACCCCATGCTGAGGCATAGGAGCAGTCACCACATTCGGCCTCTCAGGCGCTTCGAACTGTATCTCTTTCGCATCAATAAGGTCTTGCACCTTACTCCTTAATGCCCAACAATCATCAGTGGAATGCCCCGGGCTATCAGAATGGTAAGCACAACGAGCATTTGGGTTGTACTTGGGGGAGGCAGTGTTCACAGCTTTGGGTGCCTCTCTGACAGTCACTAGATTGGTGGATAGAAACTGTGGCAAGATCTGCGATAAGGTCATGCTCAAACGGGTAAACTCTCTCTGGGGTCTTTCAGCCCTTTGAGGATTGGTTGGCCGAGGAGCAGCAGCAGGCTTGGCAATCATTACCGCACTGACAGATTGGCGGCGCTCAGATTTCTCTTGTCTTCTAGAGCCATATACAGCACTAGCCTCCTTCTTGAAGGGTTTCTTTTCAGAACTAGACGATGCACCCTTCGGAATCTTACCAGACTTCAACCCAGCCTCAATTCTCTCTCCAGTCAGAATGAGATCAGTAAACCCTGCAGATGAATTACCGATAAGATGGTTGAAAAATGGCCCAGATAGGGTCCCCAAGAACATGTCTACCAACTCCCGATCAGTCAACGGAGGCTGTACTCTGCCAGCCAGATCCCTCCACTTCTGAGCGTACTCTTTAAAACCTTCACTTGAACCTAACGACATACCCTGGAGTTGGGTACGTGTAGGGGCAAGGTCGGCATTATATTGATACTGCTTATAGAAAGCAGTAGCCAACTCCTCCCAGTTACGAACCTTGGTCCCATCCAGCTGATAGAACCATTCGAGATGAGTCCCTGAAAGACTCTCCTGGAAGAAGTGGATCCACAAATTCTTATCCGCTGAGTACGATTGAATCTTCCGAACATAGGACCTGAGATGTAGCTTGGGACAAGACGCCCCGTCGTACTTAGTGAAAGATGGTGCTTTGAATTTATGAGGAATAATCACACCAGTAGACAAACCCAAGTCTCCGAAATCTAGCCCAGGTACCTGTTGGATCTCCATAGAATTCAGCCTGTCCTCCAACTGCTTGTAACGGTCGTCTGCCGGAGGATACTGCTCTTCATCAAAATCAGTCTCGTTGTCGGAGACTACCGGACTAGGCCCTTTTTCCGCTTGAGGAGTACCCTTGCCAATAGAAGAACCAGCCTCTTCATTTTGCAGAGTGTTGCCAAACCTTCGGCCCGAGTTGAACAGAACAGTTCTTCTCTTCTTCTTCTTTTCCTTCTTCAGGAGCAGAGCCTTCAGCTCCTCTTGGCCCTGAGCCAAACCCATGATTAATTCCTGAAATTGCGCATTCTGCGCCTGAAGAGCCTATATGGACATCTTAGTTGATGACGAGTCAGGATTCATGATGCTGAAATAAACAGCGAAGAACTGTAAGCAACCTGAAAAGAGGAAAACCTGCTATGCACATGATGAATGATATGTGTTTATGCAATGCATTCAGGGGTTCGAAAGTTCAAATTTGTTGTAGACAAAAAGGAACACACGTTATCATTAAGGAAATAATTATTCAGTACATCAAAGCCTCATGGGCAAAATAATACAAAAGCAAATCAATCCCAAAATATACTACGCATCCTCTTTGGAGCTATGTAAGTGTTGAGATTCCTCTCCTCATGCAACAGGCGGGTGAGCTCCAAGACCTTCTTTTCACTAGCATGTAGACTAGTCTCAAGAGAATTCTGTTCTTCCTTAAGCTGGATCCAGCTCTTCTGCATCTCTTCCCAGGATGTGGGCATATCAGGGTGTTGAATAGTGTAGGACACTTCTCCTTCCAAGACTGGCTCTTTGATCACAGGGAGCATATGGGGATAAGGCATCACTAACTTCTGGGAGCGGGCTCGTACCCACTTGAGATAAGGTTCCAACGGGATGGAGTTCCTGTGCCCCAGTGTCTTACTGTCTATCCTACTTGGCATCCTCCAGGCTCTGATAAATCTCTGGCGATGTCCTTGAGTATCGTTGTCGAAGTCAAAAACTATGTCAGGAATTAACATGTGATGAGGGCCATCCTTTCGAGCATAACCAAACTGTCTCCAAGCCAGGCATGGGTTGTAAGTAATACCTCCTCTAATTCCAAATAAAGGAACATTAGGGTACTCCCCGTAACGATCAATGATAGTGACATCTTCTCTGGACCTAGGGCACCAATGTATATCTGCATGTGTAAGAGTCATCAATCGTTGTGACCATCTCAAACCCCGCTCGTTCTTCAAAACTGATTGTGGAAGGTGCGAAATAAACCACCTTCCCAGGAGAGGAGTGCAACACATAAGGACACCTCTTTTTCTCATGGTTCTAGTGTAACATGAGTGAAGGATGTCCCCCAGCAACGTAGGTATAGGATTCCTGGACATAAAGATCTGGACAACACTGATATTTATAAGCTGATCTGGGTTAGGGAACAACACCAAACCATAGACAAGGAGGGCCACAACTTCTTCAAAAGCTTGTAAGTCAAGGGAGTTCCAACATTCATGGGCCTTTTCAAACAGAAACCTGGCTAAGAACCCTTTGATACCACTTCTAACTTCCCAATGTCCCTTGAGGTCAGATGATTGTAGGTGCAAGGCTTTAGCAATCTCTTCAAGCTTAGGTTCCTTTTATGTACCGTTGTAGGGTAGTTGATCAAGGATAGGGATCTTCAGGAGCCGGGAGAACTCCTCCAATGTAGGTACCAGCTGATAATCCAAGAAGGTGAAACAGTGATGCAGAGGGTCAAAGAATTGGAACAGGACCTTGATCATATCTTCCTCAATGTTGGTGTTGACCAAGCTGATGAGGCTTCCATGTCTTTCACTGAATGAAAAGCTCTCGGGAATCCTGGATATAAGTTCCTTAAGCTGAGGAGGGATCCTTACAAGACTGATTTGAATTGTCTTTCTACGAACAGTTTCCATGTCCTACAAAACAAGAACAAAGATGAAGATCCGAACCCCTGAAATGGTTAGTCAATGCATATGATGCTGGATGATGTCATGATGCTATGATTAAACAAACCACAGATATTTACAAAGACAAACATGTAAGGCACACAAGGCACACAAGACAAGCCCTTAGGGTTTAAGGCCAGTATGAGGTCTGGGTAGTACCCTCTTGAAGTTGGTGGGTTCAACCTGTCCTATTAGAAGTAACCGGGTTCTAAGGATCCCAACATCACGGGATTGCTTTCATTGTTCATCGTTTCGATTTAGCCACTGAACTGGCGACCGAAATATTCCAGGAAAGCAACCCTCAATTGAGTGTAGTATCGAGTATCAACCAACCTCGGACTACACCAAAGTCAGTTATCTCACTACCCTAAAGAGGCCAAGATAGTTCAATTAAGGTTCCTAAGGTCTGTTGATGCTTCACGACACCACGCGGAGGCCCCGTACTCTCCTTGACTGAACTCAAGGGTTATCGGTACACACCAAAGTGCCACATCAACGTAGCAGACTGTTTCAACCATGTCGGTATACCCCGCACAGTTCCCTCACAGCCTTGTTGCTACTTTCTAAGAAGGTATCCCCAGATCCGGGTTAGGATCTATAGAACTCCCAAGACAGTCCCACAAATTTAAAGCAAGCAAAGCAATACAATTGAAAACACAGTTATGAACTAACCCTAAGGTACACCTCACTTTAAGTTAAATCCCCAGCAGAGTCGCCAGTTCTGTGATCGGTGGATCTGGAACTGACTGTTTAACGCTGGTTCGCAAGATTTCGCGGAAGCAAGAGTCGCCACCGTCTTTTATTTTCTCCAAATGGAAAGGACAAAAGCACAGAAAAATTCCTTATAGAGATTGCTCTCGGTTCGGGAGGTAGGTAATAGAAAGGGAAGGTGTTAGCACCCTTTCTATCCATGGTTATCCATGGGCTCTTAGATACTTGCTCATTGTGTTTTCAAAAATGGTTTGTTTGCTTTTCAATGTGGGTTTTTAAAAAGTTTCTTTGAAAATTCCAGTTTGACTCTTGTATCAGTCCTCAAGAGTGTTTGAAAAAATGCTTTCGAAAGCTTTTTGAAAATGTGTTGGTGTGAAAAGTATTTTTGATTTGTTTTGAAATTAGAGCAAGTATCTACGAGAACCTACCTACCCTAAGGAATTCGTCTGTGTAAATGTCCTTTAAAGTAGTGCCATCCCACCATTGAGAGGTAGGTAGCACCACCGTTGGAGGTGTTCGGGTCAATTCGAGGTTCGGGACATGGTGATCACCAGAGCAATAGGAAGACACCTTAGAAGCTACCCTCATGCCAGGTTCCCGGATCATGAGGACTTACTAAGACATCCTCTACTCGACGATCACCTTTCGAGGCAAGGCAACAATGAGGCGTACCCTAGGGGTGGTGTGTGATTTGTGTGTCAGATTCAGTTATCTTATTTTGTCCTGTTATGAGTGAGCTACGCGTTTGTTTTCATTTATTGTCATTCATTCTTGCATGCCATTATTTAACAGTTAAAAAATTTGCGGAAAGGTAAAATTCTAAACTATTACAAAAGGTGCGGGTCCACATCGCCAAAGTTTCCAGAACCCGATTTGACAGAAAAATAAAGAAAGTAAAGTAAAGTGCGAGAAAGTATGAAATTACACGGCTTTGGGAGAAGTACATAAATAATTAAAAGAAGAAGAAATAAATACGCGAATTGAATTTAAATTAGAAACGAGGGCGTTGGACCCTTTTTAATTAAATTAAATTATTAAACTAATTAAATTAAAATGAGAAAAGAAATTGTTTTTTTTTTTTGAGATTTTTGTATTTATGAGAATTTAATGAAATTAAAACCTAATTCTACAATTTTTTTAATTTATTAAGAAAATATGACAATTATCTAAAATTAAGCCTAATTAATTAATTGATAATTTAATTACAAAAATAAATAATATTTAATTATTAATGAGAAGAAAAGAAAGAAAGAATGAAAAGATTTGAAACCCTAATTCTATCAATTTTTAAGTTTTATTGAAAAAATATTAAAGTTAACCCTAGATTAAAACTAATTAATTAATGAATTTTATTTACAAAAAATATTAATTAAATAAATATATTTTAATTTTGTCCTTTCTGATTTTTTTGTGTTTTTTTTTATTATTGTGAAAATCTTAAATTAATTAAAAAAACAATAATTGAAATAAACAAAAAGAAAAATAAAAAAAAATGTAAAAGCTTGCAAACCTAGGGGGGTCTGTCCCCAAATGTGAGGTGAAGTCCAGCAATTTTAGGCCCAATAAGGTTTTGGCCTCGTTGACCCTTTGATTAGCATGTGGCACGTTTGACCAGCTTCTATGTTGTTCCTTCAATCAGCGCCCTTGGATTGGTCTCTCTACACGCGTGGCAGGCTTGGGATTATGGATGCATGGTACACTTTAGCACTCAACCTGCACAGAATGATAATTGGAAAAATAATATTGGAAAGGGTGGGGGACCTGGGATCGATCCCAGGTCCTGAAGGTCACCACACACATGCCTAACCACTACTCCACTCAACGCGTTTTGTATATTGAATAACAAATAATGAATATAAAATAAACCAAAGCGTTAATGATTTTTCCGCGCGAAAATTTGAATCAACCAGTCAGCGCCTTACACTTCATCATCTTCTTCATTGCTTTGTTTCTTCCTGAAAATGCAAAAGGGTTAGCGGGGGTTTTGAACCCCCCCAAAACAAGCTTATTTTCAAAATAGCGAATAGGCCGTGTGGGTATATAAATTAGGCGCGAGGGTCAATTTATTTTCGTCCAGGCACACTGAATTCATTCATGGTATTGGCATGTCCCAATTTTTCCATATGCACAAACGCCCAATTCAAGGTTCTGAAAAACCTAGATATCGTCCATGGTGGTTTCTTCAATAGTGAGTAAAAATTCAATTCAGCTACATGGTTAGCTTCAGGAAGGTCCCAGTAGTATAAATCAATCATGAATATGCAATAAAAATGCCTAAATCTTAAAACACGATTATGAAAAAATATAAGCAAAAGTATGAGTCCTATTCACCAATTCTGGACGTTAGAGGTCGTGCTTTTGATCCAGGAAGTTTCACTGATGTCTCAGGAAGCCAATGGAACAGATATTTTGCCTTGAATCGCCTTGTATCCCTGTTTTCAATTTTCAATTTTCTTGCAAAAAATTCAAGTTTGGCTTTTGGTATATGGCGCAGCTTTTTGGTAATGGGCACGAGGGTTAGCATTAGTATGTATAGGTGAATGATTTAGGTTAAGAACTTGATCAAAAATCCATGCATTGATGTGAAAAAATATTTGATTTGCAAGCCATTATTTTCAAATCTTTTTCAAGCATATTTGGTCTCAATCATATCCAATCATCATAATTCCTTCCATATTTGATTGTACACGAAATATTGAGATTATTTTATGCACAAAAAGATTTAGAAAATTAGGTTTAGTATTTTTCATGTATTTTATTTAATTAAATGAATTATTAATAATAAAAAATCCAAATAAATAAATAAAAAATGATAAAAACTTCCCTTTGGGCCAAATGGTCGTGCACATGCCTTGGGTGATGAATTATGGAAGAAAAAGAGGCCCATTAGCAATTTTAGGTCATTTGAAGCAATGTTGACTTTTCAAAATATCCAAAAATTTCCCAACTTCCACAAGGCATAACTTGCTCAATTTGTAAGATTTGCTCATGTTCTTGGACATTTTGGAAAGGCCTTTGAGTCCTCTAACCAATTCCTTTTGTTCCATGTCATTTTGATTTACCAATATCAAGTTATGGCCTTTGACTTAAAGTCCCTTTTTGTTGACTTTTGAAAATGACCTATAATGTTGAAATTGATAACTTTCTGTGAGAGCATTTCTTGGACTTGAAGTGTGAAGAGGAGTTGTAGGAAATGTCTTTATCTTCAAAATTAGCTTTGGATGGAATTTTTCTGATAATCCATGTGAAAGTTATACCCTGGTCAATTTACAGTTGACTTTTTCAACTGTCCAAATATGGAAACTTTTGCATCTTGATGATTTTTGAGCCAAGCTTTGAGAATCATGATCAAGAATTGATCAAATGATGTTTGTGGCTTCAAAATGAGATGTTGACCAAAAATTTGAACTTTTGACTGTCAAATGACCATTTTGCCCCTACAGTTGACTGTAGTGCAATTAGGGTTTTTGACTGTGCAATTTTGTGCTGTAAGTCTTGAAACTTGATATGAGGATACTTGACCATGTTTATGGGCATGTGGGACTTGATTGGACCCTTGGAAACTTCATTTTCTTTGTCAGAACCAAAACCCTAATTTTGACTGTTAGGAGGCCCTTGCACTGTGCAACCCTTGGGGAATTTTGAAGCATGCTTTTGACAAATCTTGAAGAATATGGGAGGGCAAATTTTGGGGTACAACAATGGCCTTTTTGGGACCCACTCTAGTGGACACACTATTGCCAAGAAAATCCCGAGGGCTGGTTACTATTGGTCCATAATGGAAACTGATTGTTATCATCACTCAAGGATTTGCCACAAGTGTCAAATCTATCCTGACAAGGTCCATGTACCTCATATTCCTCTAAATGTCATGACTACTCCATGGCTGTTTGCAATGTGGGGCATTGACATGATCGAGGAGATCAAACCTGCTGCCTCCAATGGACATCGTTTCATCCTTGTCTCCATTGATTACTTTACCAAGTGGGTCGAAGCTGCCTCATATGCCTCAGTTACCAAGAACGTTATAGCCAGGTTTATCAAGTATAACCTCATCTGTCGTTACGGTATCCCCTAAAGGATCATCACTGACAATGGAACCAACCTCAACAATGCCATGATTATGGAACTTTGTACTCAGTTCAAAATCAAGCATCACAATTCATCTCCGTACAGACACAAGATGAATGGCGCAGTGGAAGCTACCAATAAAAATATCAAGAAGATTGTGTAAAAGATGGTGGTAGCGTATAAGGACTGGCATGAGATGTTACCGTTTTCTCTCCATGGCTAGAGTACTTCAGCTCGAACATCAACTGGGGCAACCCTGTTCTCCTTGGTATATGGTATAGAAGATGTCCTCCCTGTAGAAGTTCAAATCCCTTCTCTAAGGATTATGTAGGAAGCAGATTTAGGCGAAGACAAATGGATTCAGACTAGGTTGGATCAGTTGAACTTAATTGATGAGAAGAGACTGGCTGCTGACTGTCACGGTCAAATGTATCAAAAACATATGATCAAGGCTTTCAACAAAAAAGTCAAGCCTCGAGTGTATCAAGCCGGCGACTTAGTAATAAAGCGCGTCATTCTTCCACAAGGCGACCCCAGGGGAAAATGGACTCCCACTTACGAAGGACCATTTTTTGTAAAGAAAGTTTTCTCTGGTGGTGGCATGATGCTGACTACTATGGATGGCGAAGACTTCCCACATCCTGTGAACGCAGACATAGTTAAAAAACACTACGCATAAAATGATCTGCTAGGTTGACATACCTAGGCAAAATAAGGGCATCACGGCAAATCAAAGAGGTTCGGGAAAAAATTAGGGATATATGCAAAAGATTATACACCCGGCAAGTCGAAAACCTGAAAGGGCGACTTGGGAAAAAATGGGTATCCTGGTGGGCTGAAAACCCAAAAGGGAGGTCCAGGCAAAAGTTAAGGATTAAAGCGTATGACTATGTCCCGTAAAGTCTCTACAGCCAGCCTTATTACCAAAGTCCAAGTTCAAATGGTCCAAGATCAATCCAATCAATTTCTATTCAACGACAAGGGATAATGTTCGAAGACATAGGGGCAATTGTGGGGTTGGAACACAATGATATCACTTTCACATGACTATTATTTTTTGTTTTCACTTTGTATTCTTTCCATTCTTCCGACGATTTCCTCCTACTAGGATCTCGATTTCTTTGTACAAAAAATCCTATTCATGGGAAAAACATCAATACAAATATACTTTAAAGTGCAAACTTTCTGTTTTTCCATTTTGAGTGCAAAAGTGTCCAATGACTAAAATTGAATGAACATATGGACATGAACATGATTAAACTTTTAACAAATGTATGCTTAAAAATAGTGACAAGCATCTCCTTAAATGCATTTAAGATATCCCTACAAAGTTATTTCAATAACATTATCCCCATAAATTTGGAATCATAAAATCCCCAACCAGAGTTTCAATCTCCGGAAGATCCTCTCCCCAGCTGAATTGGTCTTAAAAGAAAAATCCTTGTGGAGTTCTTCCTAAAGATGCACCTTTCCCGCAGGTCATTAAATATTCTCTTCAACAGGGTTTATTTCCCCCAACTAATGGAAAATTACACCCAGCTTGAGTTGGCCCCTCAAACTATCATGAATCGATGGACAAAACCATTGATCCCCAATAGAGTCATTTCAATCCTCAACGGAGTCATTACTATCCTAGTAAGTTACTGTGAAGCCTGGAACCCGACTAGATAACAATTGACTCCATTACTCCAAAGCAAGTTATTGCAAAGCCTGGATTTCGACCAGATACCAGTTTAACTTCATCCTTCCCAGTAAGTTACTGTAAAGCCTAGAATCTGACCAGATAAAAATAAACTTCAGCAAGTGTTTGTGATGCCTGGAATCTGACCAGATAGCAATTGACTTCATCCATTTCATCAGTTACTGTGAAGCCTGGAATCCGACCAAATAATAGTTAATGTCAATAAGTTGTTGTGAAGCCTGGAACCCAACTAGATAACAGTTGACTCCATTCCTCCAAATCATGTTGCTGCAAAGCCTGGATTTCGACCAGCTACTAGTTCAACTTCATCCTTCCCAGTAAGTTACTGTAAATCCTAGAATTCTACCAGATAACAGTCAACTTCAGCAAGTGGCTGCGAAGCCTGGAATCCGACTAGATAGAAATTGACTTCATCCATTTCATCAGTCATTGTGAAGCCTGGAATCCGACCAGATAACAGTTAATGTTAATAAGTTGTTATGAATCCTGGAATCTGACCAGATAACAGTTTAACTTCATCCTTTCAAACAAATTACTGTGAAACCCGGACCCGACCAGATAATAATTGATTCAATTTACTGTAAAACCTGGACCTGACCAGATACCAATTACCCTCAAGATCAAATTGCTGAAGCCTGGACTCGACTAGATAACAGTTTGAGTTGATGAAACCTAGACCAACTAGATATCAGTTAACCTCAAGATCAAATTGTTGAGACCTGGACCCGACCAGATAACAGTTAATCTCAGTTCCAAGTTACTAAAGCCTGGACCTGATCAGATAATAGTTTAATTTCTTTAATTGCTGAAGCCTGGAACTGACGAGATAACATTTTAATTCTTCAAATAATTAACAAAACTCCTCTTCCCCAGTAGAGTTTGCCACTATCCTCAGTGAGTTGCTGCAAAGCCTGAATTCCGACCAGATAGAAGTTAACTTCTTATCCCCAACAAGTTATTATGAAGCCTGGAATCCGACAAGATAATAGATCAACTTTTTTCCTCTCCAATCGAGAGATAGTTCCCCAGTAGAGAAACAAACAACTAAATCTCCTAAACTCTTACCCTCAAGCAAAGTCAATATTCCCCGGCAGAGTTCTCCTCAAACAACAAAACAATTATCCCCAGCGGAAATATTCTAAACAAGGTCTGAAGATGTGCATACTCTTCATCCCCAACAGCAGTCCGAGATTTAATTTCCCGAAACTCCCCAGCATTTGTCGAGGATTTATTTTCCAAGACAAAGATGCACTTCAACAATGTCTCACATTCACACATCATATCACATACATGACAAATGCATACGACACAATCTCATTTATTTTTGAGAACATCATTGTAAAATGCATACATCTGCATTTAACTAACCTTCTTCCTTGTAGGAAAAGCCAATCAACAAGACAAAGACCTCTTATGGTTAGAATTCATTTCCACTAGTTGATGACAAGAAATCAACAAACCTCTTTTGGTTAAGATTATGTCCCCAATGAATTCGCTAAACAATAGACCTTTTCTGTCACTCTGGATGGCGTCTGTGAGCCCATCTCCGAAAAACTCTCCATCACCTCTCCATATGGCATCTTTAAGCCCATTCCTGACACAATCAACCAACCCATCATCGAGTACAAATTTCTAGGCACTCTAGTGTTCAATCATCTTTCACTTTCAAATCACGAATGGCGAACCCGCCAATCTAACTTTTCAAGTTTAAGAAGATTGAATAGGGACAGCTGTTGTACCCCAAAATTTCCCTCTCTTTTTCAATAATTCTCAAGGAATTGATCAGAAAAAATCATCTCCGAAGCGTTGGGACTCCAAATTAGGGTTTTGATTGAGAGTGACAAATCTTTGATTTTTGATATAGTACGTGACTTATTGGTTTGAAATATGATCTCAAGGGTTCAAATACATCATTTTTGACCTAATTGATTATTTCAATTGATTTCCCGAAATCAGTGGATTGATAGACGAAATTTGGTCAACTGGTGGAAAAAGTCAATTATACACTAAAAAGTCAAACTTTGACTTTTTGACCAAAATTGAGTTTTGAAAATCACATGTCATCAAGGCATCCAAAACATGAAATTTGATCATCAAAAATCAAGAAGGTCAAAAAAATAAAACTTGGCAAGACTTGGAAAAAATTTCTAAGCATTTTGCATACATGATTAATTACTTCATGACATCTTTCTTCACTACAATTCAAAATAATTCAAGATATTCAAGTTATTACAAGACTGCATTTTTTTAAGTTAGAATTGTTAATTTACAAATCCTAAAGTCTTGTCTTGTTTAAAATTTTCTCTTTGACTCAAATCCACAAAAACAACCCTGCTATGCTGTCAAAGTCTGCTCCAAAACCTGCAATGTTTCCCTGAAAATCGGCATCATATCAGTCCCATGGTTGCACGAAGTTAGCATGTAAAGAGTTGCACCCAAAAAGGAAATGTTATAGCATACCCAAACTGTTCAAAAGCTTATTAGTTCCCCCCCCCCCCCCCCCCCCAAATCTCAGCCAAACTTCATCTATAAAACAAATTGTTCTCACAACATACAAGGGTGGCTTTTATTGAGAGAAAAAAGAGAAGAAGAAAAATAGCAGTCTTTGTAACATTATTCATTCAAAAAAACTCTGCTCTATTTTCATTCACTAAACAAAAAATCCTTAAATCATTGTTTCACCTTGTAAACACTCTCAAAAACCAGCTAGACATTTCATATCGCATAGAGATTGTTCAAGCACAAGAATAATTTCTGTAGTGCACTTATCTTCTCCTTCTAAACAAAAGACAGCACTGTGCAACTTGACTGGGTTTGAGTTATTTAAGCAACTTTCAATACAAAGGAAGGTTCAAACAGCATGGAAAAACTTCCTAGAGGTTCATTAAGACCCTCACAACTACTTGAAAAGCATTCATTCTCAAAACACTAAGTGCAGTCTCAAGGTAAGTCTTCTTGACTTTTCATTTTTCATACATCACTAATGGTTTGTTCTTGAAGATAAAATGTAGTAATCATTGGCCATTTGAACTAACCATTTGCTTTCTATTCATTTGTTATCAATCATACTGCGAACTGACCTGTACACACAATATAATGATGATAGAGGCGAAAAACTACAGCATGATTTGACACATATCCACATGAGTCGACTCATTCTAGTGAAAAAATAGGGTATGAGTCGACGCATGGCCTTATGCATCGACTCATACTGTTATGCAGGCCCCAAAACAGAAGGATGAAAGGTGCATGAGTCGACACAAAACGTGTATGTGTCGACATAAACAGGTGCATGAGTCGACCCATCCCATTATGTGTTGACTCATACTGGGTTGACATGGTTTGGCAGTGGCAAGGAAATTTATATGTCGATGCATAACAACATGTGTCGACACATAACAGTTCAAAATGCAATTTTCCTCTTTTTACACTGTCTTTACATTTTTCCCAGATTTTCTTCATTGCTGTCCATTTATTCGATATGGTTGTAATGATTAAAGCTTCTACTTTATCCCCATTTGTAAATTGTACCCCCATCCCCCTAATGATGTAATAGCGTATGATTTTAATTTCCGTAAATTTATCGTTTTTTCATATAAATTGTTAGTAATTAGGGTGTGTATGGAAAGATAAAATTAATCGCTAGAAAACTCTAATCTCAAAGACAAAAATGCATGCAATCAAACAAACTTCACATACGCGCACCTTTATGGTAATCCGCTTGTTTCCTCGAAAAATAGTCATGTCCCTCGAATATGGGCATTTTAGCAAAGACCCTCGATAAAAAATATTACAGTCCCTTGATGTCCCTCGATGTTGCCTTCGGTAAATGATCTAGTCTCTTACTAAAATTGCTAAAGCGTCTCATAAGTTTCCTTCTATGACTATACAATTGACCTGCGCTTGTCCTTTCACATCCAACAATAGGGCTTCTTACCAATCAATGGTAAGATAGAAACATCTAAAGGAGGAGGAAAAGAACAAAGACCTTTTGAGTAGGTAGGACGCTCGTAGTTGCTTGCTCATAAATTAAAACCATTTCAACACTTACACTTTCAAAACATCTTCAAAAAAAAAACATCTCTTTGAAATATTTTCAAAACCAACACTTTGTATGCATTCTTATAGACACGAGAATCATCACAAAGTTTGAAGCAACAAAGGCATTTTCAAAATACTTTCAAACCCCACCACAAACACATTTCAAACAAAGCAATTTCAAAAATGATCTAGCAAGCAACTAAGAGCCTGTAGATAACTACAAATTAAAATTGGTGCTAATACCTTCCCTTTTCATAATCTACCCTCCAAACTAAAGAAAATATCTCAAAAGGTCTTTCATGTTCTTTTCACCCTTTCCTTTATTGGATAAAAGAAAAGTCGGTGGAGACTCTTGCTATCCTCAATATTTGTGATAAAACACAAAACACCAAGTCAGTTCTCCCACCATATTACAGGCGCCAACTTAGAGAACAATTTCAAGAATAGGTTAATTCAGATGTTGCATGAATATGTTGAAATCTTTGCTTGTTCGTACAAAGATATGCAAGGACTCGATATTGATATCATGGTTCATCGTCTACCAACGAAAGAAGGTTGTTCTCCAATAAAGTAAAAGGTTCGGCGCATGCGTTCCGAGATGTCAGAGAAGATCAAGGATGAGGTTATGAAACATTTTTACGCATGGTTCTTATCAGAAACATCCTATTCTCGATGGGTTGTGAATGTGGTTCCCGTACCAAAGAAAGATGGTAAGGTACGTATGTGTGTAGGTTACAGGGATCTGAACAAGGTGAGCCCCAAAGATGACTTCCCGCTTCCACATATTGATGTTCTGGTCGACAACATCGCTCAACACGAGGTATTCTCCTTCATGGACGGTTTCTCAGGTTATTATCACATCAAGATGGCACCTGAAGACATGGAGAAAACTACTTTCGTCACACAGTGGGGCACTTTCTGCTACAAGGTTATGCCTTTTGGATTAAGAAACACCGGTGTAACATATTAGCGTGCCATGATAGCTCTTTTCCATGACATGATTCATCACGAGATAGATGTTTACATCGATGATACGATAGCAAGATCTCAGACTGAAGAGGAACATCTTGACCATCTACACAAGTTGTTTGAGAGGTTAAATAAGTACAAGCTGGGGTTGAATCCGAATAAGTGCACTTTTGGAGTGAGATCCAATAAACTCCTGGGTTTCATTTTCAGTGGTAAAGGTATTGAAGTTGATCCTGCCAAGGTCAAAGCCATTCAAGAAATGTTTGTTCCCCATATTGAGAAGGAATTCAGAGGTTTCTTAGGACGAATGATTTATATTGCACGATTTATTTCTCATTTGATCGCTACTTGTGAGCCAATCTTCAAGGTAATAAAGAAATATCATGTAGTGAAGTGGGACGATGACTGTCAGATAGCTTTTGACAAAATTAAGGAGTATCTTCAAGAACCCCCAATTCTTATTCTGCTGGTTGAAGGAAGACATCTAATCATGTACCTAACAATGTTAGAGAACTCAATAGGGTGTGTACTGGGGCAGCATGACGAGTCTGGTCGAAAAGAACACGCAATATACTACCTTAGCAAAAAGTTTACCGACTGTGAAACAAGATACTCACTACTCGAGAAAACTTGTTACACTTTGGCATGGGTTGCTCGCTGAGTAAGACAATATATATTGACTCATACCACTTTATTGATCTCCAAAATGGATCACATCAAATATATATTCGAGAATCCCGTTCTCTCTGGAAGGATAGCCAGATGGCAAATGGTCTTAACAGAATATGATATCTAGTATACCACTCAGAAAACAATAAAAGGAAGTGTACTTCCAGATCATTTGGCTCACCAAGCTGTAGACGACTATCAATTCATGAATTTTGAGTTCCCGGATGAGAATATTATACTGATTATTGATTATAAAGAACCTGGACCGTAAGAAGGACCTGAACTAGGATCCCTATAATACGGTGGGAGAAATGACTTGGTGTTTTTGCGTTTGATTGCAATTGTTGCGGATAGCAAGAGTCGCCACCGACTTTTATTTTATCCAATAAGGAAAGGGTGAAAAGAACAGGAAAGACCTTTGAGATATTTTCTTGAGTTCGGGAGGTAGATTATGAAAAGGGAAAATGTTAGCACCCTTTTCATTCATAGTTGTCTATGGGATCTTAGTTGCTCGCTAGATCACTTGCTTTATTAGAAAATGTATTTGTGGTGGATTTTGAAAGTATTTTTGAAAAGCGCGTTTGTTTAGTCAAACTTTGTAATAATTCTCGTCTCT
Source organism: Vicia faba (assembly GCA_948472305.1). NCBI lineage: Eukaryota > Viridiplantae > Streptophyta > Magnoliopsida > Fabales > Fabaceae > Vicia > Vicia faba. The sequence continues at coordinate 381,105,661 of OX451739.1, read as the reverse complement.
ATAAGAATGTATACAAAGTATTGGACTTTAGAAAATATTTCATATTTTTGAAAACTATTTGGGGTGCTTGAAAAATGTTTTGTTTTTTAGAATAGATTGTGATCAAGCAACTAAGAACGTTCTACCTTACTCAAAAGTCTTTTGTTCATTTCTCTCTTCTTTTAATATTGCTATCTTACCATTGATTGGTAAGAAGCCTTATCTTTGGATGTAAAGAGACAGGCGTGGGTCAATTATATAGTCATAGAAGGCAACCTATAAGACGTTTTAGCAATTTTTGTTTAGGGACTAGATCATTTACCGAAGGCAACATTGAGGGACATCGAGGGACTATGATCTTTTTATCAAGGGAATTTTGCTAAAACACCCATATTCGAGGGACATGACAATTTTCCGAGGCAACAAGTGAGATTACTCTAGAGGTGTATGTATGTGAATGGTGTGCTTGATTGCATGCATTTTTGTCTTTGAATTTAAAGGTTATCTATTTGTTGATTTTATCTTGTCATATAGCCTAATTACTAAGAAAGTAATAAAAATGAAAAGAACAAATCCTAAGCTATTGCAACCAACAAAAACAAAAGAAAAAGAGGAAAAGTGAGTCCTTCGACCCAGGCATTATGCTCCTTCGATTCACCCTATTTCAGCTTCTTTCGATTGGGCCTGCAAAACAAAGATGAATGTATCCTTCGACCATACCCTTTTTTCTGCTTACTTCGAATGGACCTGCAAAACAAAAATGAATGTATCATTTGACCATACCCTTTTTATGCTTACTTTGACTGGACCTAAAAAACAAAATGAATATATGTCCTTCGACCCACACAACCTTCTTCCTGTTTTCTTCGTTTGAGGACTAAGTAGCAGCATGAGGTGATGCCATGCTAATATTGCTTCATGTCCAGATTAATTCTTAAAGATATGTTTGATAAGTAAAGAAAACGAACCAAAAGACTTAGCAAAGAAAGCAAACGAAAAAGGTGAAAATAAAGACAAACAAAAAAAGTAATGATGATGCTTGAAACGAAAAGAAATGAGTATTCACATGTTATTCTTGAACGAAAGGTTAAGGTCAAGAGAACTTACCTTGTTTGAAGCTGGAATATGGGTTTTGGACTTGAGTTGTTTCCCTGGGCGCTCTTGGATTCGAAGGGGAAGAAGCAAATGCGGTGTTTCTTTGGCTAGATTCTAAAACCAAGAAAAGTTGGTTTGTGTTTGTTTATTTCTGGATTTTAAAGAAACAAGTGTGGTGCTTCTTCAAGTTCTGGGTTTTGGAGGGTGTTAAGTGTTTGAAAATTTTGAGAGTTCTTTGAAGATTATTTCCACACAGCTAAAATCTTCTTCGGCCTCCTTCTTCTTTCTCTTTCTTTTTCAGCCCCTTTGAAGTGCAAGTGAACTCTCTATTTATAGAGAAAATTTTGAATGAACAACTTTGTGAATGAATAAAATATAGTTTCTTTGAAATACCAACATCCACTTGTGTCATGTTTTTATAATCCCAAGATAAAAGTACTAAAATCAATGGTTGAGATGGGTGGCTCCTAGTTTATAGGGGGCAAGTGTGCAGAAGAGACGGGCACAAGGCTTAAGAACTTTCTAAAAAGGTAGTGATGTCTTTAAGAGAAAGTTGGCTTGAAGAACAATTTAATATGGAGTGAGGCACAAGTTGGAGGCCTATGTAGCCTGACCTACGGACAACTTGACTCTTTTAATCGAATCCTTCATTTTTTCATAGCTTTCGACCAGACTTAACAAAGCAGCATTCGTTTCCACCAATTGTGTATCCTTCGAATGGACCAGCTGTATGTTCTTCGAATGGCCCTCTTTAGCTGAATGTGACACTGAATCTTCTTTCTTTTGATCACATAAGCCCAACCTTTCGACCATACCCAGAAGTAAACAAAACCAATTATTTCCTAACCATGGAAAGTCCTTCTAATGGGCCACTAAGTTGTGTATCATAATGCAGTGCTATGTGTGTTGAAGGGTCTGCAGATGGATTCAAAGGTGATACGAAAGTGATTCAAGACAATCTTGAAAGGTGGATTCGAAAGTGATATGAAGGTGACTCCAAACAATCCTGAAGGTTGATTCGAAGCATGTATGTAGGTGTATTCGAAGATATTTAAAAGGGAATCATTGCTTTATGGGTGCTAGCATGAGAGACACTCCAGCCTTGTGCATACAAGTTTGTAGGAGGATTCGAAGGATTACATGAAAAAGGATTTGAAACAAGCCTGAAGATTGACTTGAAGCCAGCATGTAGGCGTATTCGAAGGAGGCATGAAGGTGACAATGCCTTGTGCACGCAAACACGAGGAAAAATTCCTGCCTTGTGAATCAAAGCAAACACGTAAGAGCCAATGGTGTAATCAAAACCAGCATGCAAGAGGTCCATAATTTGGGTCAATGGAAAACCTTTAGAAGGCCATTTCCCTATGAATCGAAGAAAGATTTCAGAAGGTCATCTCATTTTGAATCGAAGGAAACTAATATGAAGGTCATAATGCCCAGTCGAAACTAGCATGCAGAAGGCAAATGCTTTGTGAGACAAACATTCAGGAGGCCATTGCTCTCTGAATTGAAGCTTGCATGCAAAAGGCAATTGCTTGAATGAAGCTTGTGGACCAAAGGATCCATGAAAGGGTCCAGAGTTGGATTTGACGTATGTTGTTTTAAAAGGAAAAAACACCCCAATCGAAGCTTGCCTGTAGGAGGTCATTTCTCCCTGAATTGAGGCTTGCGTGCAGGAGGCCTCATGTTCAGTCGAAGCGCATGAATCAAGGTTGCGTTGTAGAAGCCATAATGTTTAGTCGAAGGATGAATGAGTCGAAGCAAGCTTGCTTTTGTTCAATTTTGTCAAAAATCATTTTTTATCTGTTTTTCCCTTTTGTTTGCTTCGTATTTGTGCAAATTTTGAGCTTTTGAAAATTCTTGTGAGAAAATGCCTTCAGAAATAAGAGGGAAAATTTTGGGGTACAACAGCTGCCCCTTTTAAATCTTTTTGAACCTGAAGAGTGAGATTGGCAGATCTGCCTTTCGTGACATGAAAGTGAAAGATGATTGAACACTTAAAGTGCCCATAAATTTTCCTTTGACGTATTGAATTGGGAATGGGCTTATAGATGCCATTTGGAGAGATGATGGAGATTTGTTGGAAACAGGCTTACCGATGCTATCCATAATGATAGAAAAGGTATTTGTTTTTCTTGTCTTTTCCTGAAAGGAAGAGGGTTAGTTGCATGCAGAAATATGCATGGCGTAATGATGTTCTCAAAATAAATAAGATTATGATGTATGCGTATGTTGTATGATGCATGAAGATGAAATATATTTGAAGTGCATCCTTGTCTAGGAAAATAAATCCTTGACAAATGTTGGGGAGCCTTGGGAAGCTGAATCTCGGACTGTTGCTGGGGATGAAGAGCACGCTCCTCTTCAGACTTTGTTTTAGGATGTTTCTGTTGGGGAATGTTGTTGTGTTTTGAGAAGACTCTGAGGAGAATGTTGATCTCCTGTATGGGGAAAAGATCTCTGGAGTCTTATTTGTCTGTTGCGCTTCTGGGGAATTATCTTTTGAAAGTCTGTTGTTATCTGGTCGGACTTCAGGTTTCACAATGACTTGCTGGGGATTGAGAAGTTGAAAGTTATCTGGCTGTTTTCAAGGTTTTATAATAACTCGTCGGGGATTGTAGAAAAAGTCTACTAGGGAAGAGGAGGTTTGTTTAGTGATTTTCAAAAGTCAAACTGTTATCTGGTCGGGTCCAAGTTTTACAATTTGAATTGGAGGTTAACAGTTATCTGGTCGGGTCTAGGCTTCAGCAACTTTAAAAATGGGATTGACTGTTATCCAGTCGGATCGGGCTTCAAAAACTTGGAACGAGATTAACTATTATCTGGTCGGGTCCAAGCTTCAGTAACTTGGAATTGTGGTTTACTATTATCCAGTCGGATACGGTCTTCATGGTAAGTTGGATTGGTGGTTAACTGTTATCTGGTCGGGTCCATGTTTCAGCAACTTAAAAAGGGATTGACTGTTATTCGGTCGGATCCGGGTTTCGGAAAATGAAGAAGTTAAATTGTTATCTGGTTGGGCCCAGGCTTTAGTAACTTGGATTTGTGGTTTACTATTATCCGGTCGGATCCAATCTTCACAGTAAGTTGAGGGTAAGGTGAAGTTAAACTAGTATCTGGTCGGGTCCAGGTTTCGTAGTAACTTGCTTGAAAGGATGAAGTTGACTGTTATCTGGTCGGGTTCCAGGATTTTTCAGTAACTTTTGGAGATAGCAAAGACTCTATGGTGACTTCACTGGGGTTTAGGGGTTATTGTCCCTTGATTCGTAATGGTCTGAGAGGTAAACACAAGTGTGAGAGGACAGACTCAGCTGGGGAAGACAGACTCAGTTGGAGAATTTGTTGTTTGTTGGGGAAATAAACCCTGTTGAGAAATATTTGATGAGCTGTTGGGGGAGATGTATTCTTTTGACAAAACTCCTCAAGACTTCTTTTTATGACCAACTCAGCTGGGAAGAGAGTTTTCCAGGGATTGAGACTCTAACTGGGGAGTTCATGGATCCAACTTCGTGAGGATAATGCTAATGGAAAAACTCTGTGGGGATGTTTGGAATGCAACTAGGGAGATGTTTGTTTTGAAACATATGTTTGCTAAAAAGTTTAATCACGTTCGTATGCATATGTTCATTCAATTTTAGTCATTGGACCTCTTCGCATTCAAAACAGAAAAAACTAAAGGTTTGTACTTCAAAGTATATTTGTATTGATGTTTTACCCATAAATAGGCTCTTTGTACAAAGAGACGGAAATTCTAGTAAGAGGAAATCGCCAAAAGAAATTAAAAGAGTACATAGTGAAAACAAAAATAATAGCCATGTGAATGTGATCTCGTTGTCCCCACACTATTATCGCCTTTATGTTTTCGAGTAAACCTTTGCCATGGAACGAAGTCGATTGGATTGATTTTGGACCATTTGAACTTTCAGATTTTTGGTAATAAAACTGGATGTAGGGATTCCACAGGACATAATCATACGCTTTAATCCTTAGCTTTTGCCTGGACCGCCCTTTCGGGTTTTCATCCCACTTGGATACCCATTTTTTCCCATGTCGCCCTTTCAGGTTTTTGATTTGCCGGGTGTACAATCTTTTGCATATATCCCTAATTTTTGCCCGAACCCTTTTTGGTTCACCGGGATGCCCTTATTTTTGCCTAGGTGTGTCAACCTAGCGGGTCATTTTATGCGTAGTATTTTTTAATTATGTCCGCATTTACGGGATGTGGGAAATCTTCGCCATCCATAGTAGTCAGCATCATGGCACCATCAGAGAAGACTTTCTTTATAATGAATGGTCCTTCGTAAGTGGGAGTCCATTTGCCCCTGGGATCGCTTTGTGGAATAATGATGCGTTTTATTACCAATTCTCCAGTTTGATACACTCGAGGCTTGATATTTTTGTTGAACTCTTTGATCATACACCTTTGATACATCTAACCATGGAAAACAACAGTCAGCCATTTCTCGTCGATCAAGTTCAGTTGATCCAACCTAGTCTGAATCCATTCATCCTCGCCTAGACCCGCTTCTTTCATTATCCTTAAAGAAGGAATTTGAAATTCTATGGGAAAGACGACTTCCATGCCATAGACCAAAGAGATAGGAGTTTCCCCAGTTGTCGTGCGAGCCGAAGTATGATAGCCATGGAGAGCAAATGGTAACATCTCATGCCAATCTTTGTAGGTTACCACCATCTTTTGCATAATCTTCTTGATATTTTTATTGACATATTTCACTGCACCATTCATCTTGGGTCTATATGGAGAAGAATTGTGATGCTTGATTTTGAACTAAGTATAAAGTTCCGTAATCATAGAATTTTTGAGATTAGTTCCATTGTCGATGATAATCCTTTCGGGGATGCCATAACGATAGATGAGATTATGCTTAATGAACCTGGCTACAACGTTCTTGGTAACTGAGGCATATGAAGAAGCTTCGACCCACTTGGTAAAATAATCAATGGAAATAAGAATGAAACAGTGTCCATTTGAGGCAGTAGGTTTGATTTCTCTGATCATGTCAATGCCCCACATCATAAACGGCCACGGAGCAGTCATGACATTTAAGGGAATAGGTGGTACATAGACCTTGTCAGCATAGATTTGACATTTATGGCAAGTTCTTGAGTGATGATGACAATCAGTTTCCGTTATGGACCAACAATAACCAGCCCTCAGGATTTTCTTGGCCATAGTATGTCCACTAGAGTGGGTCCCAAATAGGCCATCATGCATGTCTTCCATAATATTCTCTACCTCCTTATTGTCCACACATCAGAGTAGAGTAGAATCATGATTGCGCTTGTATAGGGTTCCGCTGCTTAGAAAGAATTTGGCCGAGAATCTTCGGAAATACTTCTTATCATTGAAAGAAGATCCTTCCGGATATTCTTTTGTTTCAAGATATCTTTTGACCTCATTATACCATGGTTTCTCTTTGTCAGTGTTAAGCTCTTAGCAGTGTGTGGGTTTGTCGTATCTTTTGATTGTTATCATAGGAGCTTCGAGTTCCTTTTTGACCTTGAACATGGAAGACATTATGGCCAAAGCGCCGGCTAACTAATTTTCCTCCCTAGGGAAATGCTCAAAGTGATCTCCTTGAAGTACGGAATTAGAGTTAACACAAGTTCTTTGTATGGAATGAGGTTAGGATGCTTGGTATCCCATTCTCCCTTTACTTGGCTAATTATTAGAGCGGAATCTCCAAATACATCCAAGTGTTTGATCCTCAAGTCAATGGCAGCCTTCAGACCTAAGATGCATGCTTCATACTCGGCCATGTTATTTGTACAATCGAAGAATAATCTAGAAGTGAAAGGAGTGTGACAACCTTCAGGAGAGATTATCACATCACTAATTCCGTTACCCAGAGCATTGGAGGACCCATCAAAAACCATAGTCCATTGGGATGCTTGTTCAGGACCATCATATGGTCCAGGCTTTGCACAGTCGATCACTAACATGATATTCTCATCCGAGAATTCAAAGTTCATAGGTTGATAGTCATTAACAACTTGGTAAGCCAAATGATCTGCTAATATACTTCCTTTGATGGCCTTTTATGTTGTATACTGGATATCAAATTCAGTTAGAATCATTTGCCATCTAGTTATCCGTCCGGAGAGAGCAGGCTTTTCGAAGATGCATTTTATAGGGTCCATTTTAGAGATTAATAGAGTGTTATGAGTCAACATATACTGTCTTAGCCGGTGAGCAGCCCATGCCCGAGCACAACAAGTTTTCTCGAGTAGTGAATATATGGTTTCACAGTCGGTAAACTTTTTGTTCAGGTAGTAAATTGAATGCTCTTTTCAGCAAGACTCGTCATGTTGGCCCAACACACACCCAATAGAATTCTATAGCACAGTGAAGTACATGATCAAAGGCCTCCCTTCAACTGGAGGCATGAGGATAGGAGGCTCTTGTAAATATTCCTTGATTTTGTTGAAGGCAATTTGGCAGTTGTCGTTCCATTTGACTACTTTATCTTTCTTCAAGAGTTTGAAGATTGGCTCACAAGTATCAGTTAAATGAGAGATGAAGCGAGAAATGTAATTGAGACGACCCAAGAATCCTCTGACCTCCTTTTCAGAATGGTGAACTGGAATTTCTTGAATGGCCTTTACTTTTGCAAGATCAACTTCGATTCCTTTTCCACTGATGATGAAACCTAGAATCTTTCTGAATCTTAGTCCGAATGTGCATTTATTAGGATTCAACCTTAATTTGAACTTCTTTAGCCTCTCGAATAACTTGTGTAGGTGATCGAGATTCTCTTCTTCGGTTTGCGATCTGGAAATTATATCATCCACATAGACTTCTATTTCATGATGAATCATATCATGAAATAAAGCTACCATAGCCCTTTGATATGTTTCCCATGCATTCTTTAATCCAAATGACATAACTTTATAACAAAAGGTGCCCCATTGTGTAACAAAAGTAGTCTTTTCCATGTCTTCGGGAGCCATCTTGATTTGGTTGTATCCAGAAAATCCATCCATGAAGGAGAATACTTTGTGTTGAGCGGTGTTGTCAAACAAGACTTCAATATATGGTAGATGGAAATCATCCTTGGGGCATTCCCTATTCACATCTTTATAATCCACACACATGCGGACCTTTCCATCTTTCTTTGGCACAGGGACTATGTTTTCACCCATTGAGGATAAGATGTGACCGCTAGAAAACCTGCATCAAACTGCTTCATTACCTCGACTTTTATCTTTTCGGACATGTCAGGCAGCATGCGACGAACCTTTTGCTTAATAGGGGGAAATCTTCCTTCGTTGGCAGATGATGTACCACAATGTCGGTGTCCAACCCAGGCATATCTTCATACGACCAAGCAAACACTTCAACATAATCATGTAACATCTTAACCAATCTTCTCTTAATACCATTTTTTAGGTTGGCCCCAATCTTGACCTCTCTTTTATCTGTCTCTGTGCCTAAGTTGATAACTTCGACCGATTCTTCGTGAGGTTGAATAGCTTTCTCTTCTTGCATTAGAAGTATAGCTAATTCTCCTAGTATTTCACAACCTTCCTTGCCTTCATCTTCGCCTTGGTTAACTGGATGTTCGAAATCATAACTGGCAATAGTAGAGTCATGGGCAATGAGATCTGGAGTGGATGACAATCTGCAAGTGTGTGTGTGTGTGTGTGTGTGTGTGTGTGTGTGTGTGTGTGTGTGTGTGTGTGTGTGTGTGAGAGTATGTGTGTGTGTGTGTGTGTGTGTGTGTGTGTGTGTGTGTGTGTGTGTGTGTATGTAAGGTACATGGCTAATTTGAGAAAAATGCAATAAAAGGAAAGAAAGACAATGAACGCGAAAATCTAAATGCCAAAAAGGTCCAATGGTTTATATTAAATGATCATATGATAGATGAACAAGAAAAAAACCCTTTAATAAAATAGACCAAAGTGCCCCGGGCAAGGCACATGGCTTAAAAGTCATACAGAAATTCTTGAATTGGCAGAAGATGGTAAACAATAATTACTCCTCTATGAAGGAGATGGGTGTGAAGTGTTTTTCCTGCCAGTTGGTGAGCTTTCCTTTGACAGTAGGGTAGATCCATTATTCAAAAGGGAATTCATTGTCAGAATCTTCTACAGCATTCACTTCATGATTTCAGATGTGGAGAGGTATCTTTCCTACACGAGCGTGCCTAACCTCTTTTTGAGCTTGAATGGTGAAACCCAATCCTAACTTGTTTGTTTTAAACGGGATGTCTAGAAGTTGGCCCCAAATAGTACAATCTCCCTCCTCGATCATGGCATGAGCATCCTTGAGCAAAATCATTCTTGGTACAACTTTATTAGCTTTTGACACAATGGAGGAGGCTTTGGTGGCGGCGACCATAGGAGGAACAATTTCAAAGGCCAGGAACTATGAATTCACCATCCATTTCCATATATTTGAAGGAATTAATATGGCACACCATAAATTCTTCTTCACCGCTGACAGTAACAGTCTTCCCTTGGACTGGATACTTTAGTTTTTGATGAAGGGTGGATGTCACTGCCCCTCACGATAATATCACTCTTTGAATCAAATACTTCATTTTTTCATAGCCTTCGAATGGACATATTGTGTGTTCTTCAAATGGCCCTCTTCAGCAGAATGTGACACTGAGTCTTCTTGCTTTTGATCACTGAAGCCCAACCTTTCGACCAGACCCAGAAGTAAACAAAACCAATTATTTCCCAACCATGGCAAGTCCTTCAAATGGGCCACCAAATTGTGTATCATAATGCAACACTATGTGTGTTGAAGGGTTTGCAAATGGATTCGAAGGTGATACGAAAGTGATTCAAGACAATCTTGAAAGGTGGATTCGAAAGTGATATGAAGGTGACTCCAAACAATCCTGAAGGTGGATTTGAAGCCAGTATGTAGGTGTATTCGAATAAATTTAAAAGGAAATCATTTCTTTATGGGTTCTAGAATGAGAGAAACTCCTACCTTGTGCATACGAGTTTGTAGGAGGATTCGAAGGTTTACATGAAAAAGGATTTGAAACAAGCCTGAAGATCGATTCGAAGCTATCATGTAGGCGTATTCGAAGGAGACATGAAGGTGACAATGCCTTGTGCGTGCTAACACGAGGAAAAACTCATGCCTTGTGAATCAAAGCAAATACGTAAGGAGCCAATGGTGCAATCAAAACCAGCATGCAAGAGGTCCCTACTTTGGTTCAATGGAAAACCTTTAGAAGGCCATTACCCTCTGAATCGAAGAAAGATTTCAGAAGGTCGTCTCATTCTGAATCGAAGGAAAGTAATATGAAGGTCATAATGCCCAATCGAAACTAGCATTCAGAAGGCAAATGCTTTGTGAGACAAACATTCATGAAGCCGTTGCTCTCTGAATCGAAGCTTGCATGCAGAAGGAAATTTCTTGAATGAAGCTTGTGGACCAATGGATGTGTGATACGGTGGGAGAACTGACTTGGGTGTTTTGCATTTGATCGCAAATGTTACGGTTAGCAAGAGTCGCCACTGACTTTTCTATTATCCAAAAGGAAAGGTGAAAAAGCACAGGAAAGACCTTTGAGATTGTTTCTTGGGTTCAGGGGGTAAACTATGAAAAGGGAAGGTATTAGCACCCTTTTCATCCATGGTTTTCCATGGGCTCTTAGTTACTTTCTAGATCACTTACTTTTGTTTAAAAATTTGCTTTGTTTGGAAATATGTATGGTGGTTTTGAAAGTATTTTTAAAAGGCGCCTTCGTTTAGGCAAACTTTGTAATAGTTCTCGTTCGTAAGAACGTATACAAAGTGTTGGACTTTTGAAAATGTTTCATGTTTTGAAAGTGTTTGGTGTTTGTTTTGAAAGTGTTTGTTTTTAAAATGGGCAAGGATGTTTGTTTTGAAAGTGAGCAAGAAACTAGGAACAATCTACCTACTCAAAAGTCTTTCATGTTCATTTCCTTTTTTCCTTTGACATTGTTATCTTACCATTGATTTGGTAAGTAACCCTATCTTTGGATGTAAGCGGGACTGGCGTGGGTCATCGTATAACCATGATTAGCAATGTTGCAAGGTATCTTAGCATTTTTTTTAGGGACTAAGATCATTTTGAAAGGAAACTTAGATAGCGTCATCGAGCGACTATGATCTTGTATTTTTTCTAAGATACCTCACATGCGTAATATGGCCATTTATAAGGCAGCCGAGTGGATTTTACCCTAGGGGTGCTTGTGTGCAAGTGTATTGATTTTCATGCTTGTTTTGTCTTGTATTAGGGTTTTCTACTTGTTGATTTTATCTTGCCATACACACCTTAATTACTAACAATTATATTAAAGTGATAAGTTGCAGAAATTAAAATCCTACGCTATTACATCATTTGGGGGACGGGGATACAAATTTACAAATGGGGGGATGAAAGCAAATAAATCCTAATTTACTATTACACCCATATTGAATGAATAAATAATATAAAAAAATAAAAAAATAAAAAAATAAGAAAATTGTTTTTTTGAAAAAAAATATATGTATTGAAACATATACTTATGTATTGATACGAAAATTTTATGTATTGACGCGTGTCAATTTGTATTGATAAAAAAACAATTTATGTATTGACGCGTGCCATTATTCATTGATACGAAAACAATTTATGTATTGACGCATGCCATTATGTATTGATACGAAAAAAGTTTATGTATTGACGCATTCCATTATGTATTGATACGAAAAAAGTTTATATATTGATGCATGCCATTATGTATTGATACGAAAACAATTTATGTATTGACGCATGCCATTATGTATTGATACAAAAACTTCCTTGCTGCTGAAAAATGAAAATTAACTCAGTATGAGTCAACGCATCCGCATTTTGTATCGACTTATGCAACATTTTGTATCGACACATAATAGTTTGCATCAGCTCATAACCTGTTTTGGACATAATATGTGTCGACTCATATCATTTCGTGTTGACGCATAACTGCTGTTTTTTTTTTGTTTTTATCATTGTTTTGATACATGTAAAAGTCAATTCTCAACACATGGTTAGTGAAAATGAAAAGAAAGCATAAGATTAGCTTTAAGGCAATGATATCTACATTTTATCTTCACAAATGAACCATTAATGATGCATGTATGAAGAGTTCAAAATCAAGAAAACTTACCTTAAAACTGAAATTTGTGCTTTGAGTTTGAGCTGATGTATGGGCTGTTATTGAGCTTGGGAAGTGATGATAGTGATGTTACAGAAATTTTTTCTTGTGTTTGAATAACTTCTATATGATGTATATGGAGTGTTTAGATGGTTGGACAAAATTTGCAAGGTATGAGAGGCTCAAAGGTTTGGACTTTAAAACTCAAGAGTGAAAGTTTTATGGACTGTTATGGCTTTTGTGAATATGAGATTTTAAGGGTTTACCAATAAAACTTTTGGCTTTTCTCTCTATTTTTTCTAACCTCCTTGTCTTGTAATTGGCCTCTCTATTTATAGAGAAGGTTTGAGACTTGAAAAACTCAGACTTTTGAAAATCACATGTTATGCCTTTTTTCAAATTGATAAAGACAAGCTGCTTCATGATGAAGAAAGAAGTGAACTAAGGAACTTAGCTATGCTTTGCAGGTCTGGAAGATTGCTTCTGATTTTGAGAGATTTTTTTGTGATCTTTGGAACAGGTTTCAAGCTTTTAAAGAAGAGAGTGGTTGGAAAAGTGAAGCTTTATGCAAATGGAAATGTTGCTTTTGTATTTCTAACCATAAGTGGTATCAAGACTTAGACAAAGCTTCAAATGCTTGTGTAATACACTTAGGGTTTGTGTAATTGCTTGATTATGCATAGATTTGGATAGAACATATCCTGAAAAGAGAGAACTTGTAGCTTTGGTTGGAATTTTAGTCAAGTGTTCATCACAAATTCTGCTTTGTAATTCATGAATGAAACCCTAACTTAATATCTTCGATCCTCTCAGTTCAAGAATGATCTCAATGATTTATTTGAATTTTTGGAAAGATTGGAACCTCCCCTACAACTTTCATTTTTTCCACTTTTGTTAAATCAAGCTGGAACTATGTGAAAAAATGCCAAGAAGTTGGGATAAAATCTGACCAAAACTGCTGAAGATTTCTCTAAGTGTTTTATTCAAAAATGCCATGACTTCATGAATTTATAACTTGAGATCTAAGAAATTTTAGGAGAAGTTGTGTAAATAAATATTGTAGATCTCATGGAGATATACAACTTTCATGTTGAAAGTTTCTTTTGAATCATCTTGCATCATGGTGAATAATTGGCTGAAAGTTGTGAAAAAATATGAAGTTTTCAACACTTAGAAAATTTTCTAAGTTTGAAAACTTTGACTTTTCAAAATGAAATCTTAACTTTTTGATTTCTTGATGAAAAAACTTCATATTTCAACATGTATTGATTAAATATGATTCTTGAAACTTGATTTTGAACAAAAGTCAAAGTTTGACTTTTCAGTGTACAAATGACCATTTTCCCTTGTGCCAAATCCAAGCCTAAATTGATGTATCGGTGCTGCAAACTTGACGTTGTAGAAGATCTTGTGAGAGAACCCTTGAGGAATTGGATGGAAAATTTTGGGGTACAACAGCTGCCCCTATTCAATCTTCTTACACCTGAAGAGTTAGATTGGTAAATCTGTCATTCGTGACTTGAAGGTGGAAGATGATTGAACACTAGAGTTCCCGTAAATTTGTACTCGATGATGTTGTGGTTGATTGTGTAGGGAATGGGCTTAAATATGCCATTTTGAGAAATGATTTATAGTTGTTAGAGATGGGCTTAAAGATGCCATCCGAAGGTGATTGTATCTGGACAATATTTGAGTGACAAAATGACATCCGAATCTGGATCGTAGTTGGATTGTATCTGAAAGATGAATCTGAATGAGTATCAGGATGGCATCCGTATCTGGAGCGTATCTAAACTATATTTGAAAGCTCAGCAGGATGATGAAGGAATTTTGGATGATTACTACCTCAGCAGAAAGATGATGGAATCTTGGACGATTACTACCTCAATAAGATGATGAAGGAATCTTGGACGATTACTACCTCAGTAGGATGATGAAGGAATCTTGGACAATTACTACCTCAACATGTTGATGAAGGAATCTTGGGCGATTACTACCTCAGCAGGATGATGAAGGAATCTTGTATGATTACTACCTCAACAGGATGATGAAGGAATCTTGGACGATTACTACCTTAGCAGGATGATGAAGGAATCTTGGACGATTACTACCTCAGAAGAATAATGAAGGAATCTTGGATGATTACTACCTCAGCAAGATGATGAAGGAATCTTGGACGATTACTACCTTAGTAGAATGATGAAGGAATCTTAGACGATTACTACCTCAGCAAAATGATGAAGGAATCTTGGATGATTACTACCTCAACAGAATGATGAAGGAATCTTGGATTATTACTACCTCAATAGAATGATGAAGGAATCTTGAATGATTACTACCTCAGCAGGATGATGAAGGAATCTTGGACGATTACTACCTCAACAGAATGACGAAGGAATCCTGGACGATTACTACCTCAGCAGAATAATGACCTTTATCTGTTGATTGATCTTTCCTGAAAAGGTAAAGAGTTAGTTGTATGCAATGTCATGATGTATGCATTGTGTAATGATGTTCTCAAAATAAATGAGATTTGTGTTATATGTGTTTTGTATGCATATGCTATGAATGTTGTTAAAATGTAATTTTGTCTTGGAGAATAAATCCTTGACAAGTGTTGGGGAGTTATTAAATCCCGGATTGCTATTGAAGAGTAGGTGTGTCTTCAAACTTTTCTTAGAATGTTTCCACTGAGGATCCCTGTTTTGTTGAGGAGAACTCCGCTAGGGAAAGCTGAAAAATCTGTGGAGATTGTTGATTCCTGCTTGGGGAAAAAGTTCAGGAGTCTCGATTGTCTGTTGCTCTACTGGGGAGTCGAAGTTGAACTAATGTCTGGTTGGGTCCAGGCTTCACAATAACTTGCTGGGAATTGTAGAGTAGTCTACTAGGGAAGAGGAGTTGTGGTCCTTTTATTTTTAGTGGTCGGAGAGGCCACCTCAAGCTCGGGAATCATGTCGTTTTTTGGGGAAATAAACCCTATTTCCTAGTCTGTTAGAGAGGTGGCGACTTCACTGGGAAAAATCCTCGAGGATTCTTGAGGTCGACTCAGCTAGAAAAAAGTTTTCATAGAATAAACTCTGGCTGAGAGTCATCCTATGAGAAGGATTTTGGGGAGATTTGTCACTGCCCCTAGTAGCGAGTGTTTGTGGCACTGCCAGGAAATGTTTGAGTGTATGTAACCCTTTGTCCAGATTCGTATTCAATGACCTAAGTGATGTTGACCTGCCCCTGGTATATTCAACAATTCTTTGAGAGAATTCTAGGAATCTTGACTGGACTGCCCCTGGTGTGCTGGATAGTGACATGTCATGTCCCCTTGTTGATAGGAGATTTGTCATCGGAAATTTCATCCCATTCGAAGTGATTTTGTTCACCGAGAGAGCTTTCGTTCATCAGATATTCGTTGTGTGAATTTCTCTGCTGTCAAACAAATATCCATATGCGAACAACAATATTCAAATGAATGCAAAGTTTATGCTTGTCTTGAAGTTTTTGAAAATGTATTTTAGTAAGTAAAGAAATTTTGTAAGAAAAATTCAACTCAGGATTTAGAGTAAAGCCCTACAGGAGTCAGGATACCCTTTGTAACAGTATGCTTTCGAACTAACCCATTCTTCAATTAGGACTTTTGAAGGGTTGTAGTGTGGCTTGGCTCATGGTTTAAGAAACAAAAGATAAAGGCTTAAAATGTATTTGCACCTACCCGTTCTTCGTGATGTTCTTCAGTCATAAACTCCGTTAGTTGTGCATTCGAACTCAAATTGAGTCATGAATGATGTTTTGGTGATGGTTCAGACAAGTTAAGTTTGTCGGAAGGCAGTCATTTTTGCAACATTTTTTCTTCATGTTGTTGAGGATTTGTAGTGACCTCTTTATTTTGATTTATTATCCCTAATTTTTGCCTGACTGTTCTTGTTTTGAGATTACGGTCAGCGGGATGCCCTAGTTTTTCTTAAGTCTCCTTTGTAGGTTTTGACTTAGTGGGTTTTTCTTTTTTGAGAGATAATAACTGCCTACATGGTAGGGAACCATCATTTGTCTTTTGATTCCAGAGGAATGTTTTTGATGTCATTCGTTGTATTACGAGATGAGAGTTTGCGGTTTAACGCGCATTTGAATTAACTGAGAGACTACCCTGCCCTAGGTTTTTATTTAAAGGTTTCAATTTGTGTAAAAAAAAGAAGAAAACTTCTACTTCTTTTGCTCAAAGGGGTTGACTAGGGATTATCTTCCTTATAACTCCGGTGTTTAGGATTTGAAAGAAACGCCTATACATCATCAGCAAGGTCTGTCCAAAAGTATGTTGTATGAGATTATGGCATTGTTTTCGTCATCCTCCCTCTAAAGGCTTGTATCTTTTAGCAAGAGTTGAATGTCAAAGCATAGTTTAAATAAAATGAAAACTAATGAATTAATTCAAGACAAACATATGCAATGCATTAATGAAACAAAGTTTGACATTAATAGATAATTGTTTGAATAACAAAAGAAATTACAATTGAAAATTCAAAATGAACAAGAGTCTCTCAATGATTCGGCATAGGAGCAGTGATCACGTTTGGAGTCTCCGGAGGGTTAAACTCGATCTTCTTGGCGTTAATCAAATCTTGAATCTTGTTCTTCAAATTCCAATAGCTGTCAGTGTCATGTCCGGGACTATCATAATGATAGGCACACCTTACACTTGGATTGTACTTAGAAGAGGTGGTATCAGGATTTTGAGGAGGATCCTTTAACATGATCAACTTCAACTTTAGAAGGTGTTGTAACGCTTGAGACAAAGGCATGTTGATGTTAGTGTACTGTCTTTCTTGATATCTTACCCTACACCTATTTCCCTGTCTTTGTTGAACAAATGTAGGATTAGAGATCAGGATCGCCCCTACATATTGATCATGACGACTCTTTTGGTCGTACACAACATTGGACTCTTTCTTTCCATTGTATGGCTTTTTCTGAGCGTCAGAGGGTGTAACTTCTTGGATCTTTCCACTTTTGATGCCATCTTCGACCCTTTCGCCAGTCAGTATCAGCTCGGTGAACCCGACCGAGGAGCTTCCAATTAGGTGTTTAAAGAAAGGCCATGTCAAAGTTCTCATGAAGATGTCAATCAGCTCCCTGTCAGTTAAAGGGGGTTGCACCCTTCCAGCCAGATCTCTCCACTTTTGGGCATATCCTTTGAAGCTCTCGTTGGAACCCATGATCATGTTCTGCAATTGCACACGAGTTGGTGCAAGATCAGCATTGTACTGATACTGCTTGTAGAGAAAAGCAACTAAATCCTCCCATGTGTAGATGCGAGAACTCTCCAATTGATAGAACCATTCGAGTTTAGTCCCTACTAGGCTCTCTTGGAATAAATGGATCCAAAGCTTTTGATCAGTTATGTATGGTTGAATCTTGCAGACATAAGACTTTAAATGTATCTTAGGACAAAAGACTCCATAATATGGGGAAAAGGTAGGGATTTTGATCTTTGGTGGGATGACCACTCCAAAAACCAAGCCCATGTCTCCTAAATCCAAACAAGGCACAACTTGGATCTCCACAGCTTTTAGTCTGTCTTCAAGTTGTTTGTATTTTTCATCCGCTGGTGGATACCGCTCCTCAGAAGAGTCATCGTCATCAGTGGCTATGTTGGCTCTAATGCTTCTAGCATCCTCTTCTTGACTGTTCTCTTATTTAGAAGAAGCATCTTCTTTTTGAGCTAGTTGGGCATGCCCCTTGGACCTTTTTCTCACGTTGAGGATAACCGACTTTTTCTTCTTCTTGCTCTCTTTGGTGAAGAGTGTTTTCAGATCTTCCTGCCCCTTGGCCAAGTTCATGAGCGCTTGTTGGAACTGAGCGTTTTGAGCTTGGAGATCTTTAACTGTTTACTGTAGAGCCATCTCTACTGAAATAAACAGTAAGAGGATAAGGAAACTTGTACGAGAAAACCTGTTATGATGACATGCATGATATGTGGATGCAAAATTTTCAAGGATCTCTCGGGGTAAACACGAGAAGATGTTACTATTTGAGAGTTGATCCACAACTTTTATTGGAAAACTTTGTATCGGTGGATGTCCTTCCATGAGAATCAAGCTCACCATGTCAAGTGGGTCATAGCCCTTGACTCAAGTTGTTGTGCTTTGATCTTTGACATCATTTGGTTAGAGGAAAATAAATTCTCTTCCCCCTTGATAAACGTCTGGTTCAATGTAACCCTGCATCAAAGGTGCTCGAGATCCTTGAAATGGTTATTGAAAATGTTATGGTATGATGTTATGATGTTCATGATGTTATGATGTTCATGATGTTATGTACAAGTAAATATACACAAACAAAGCAAATAAGTCCTTAGGTTTAGGCTTGCATAGAGTCTCATAGGTAAGTACCCTCTTGAAGTTTAGTTGGCTTAAAACATGTCCTAGCAATAGTAACCGGGTTCTAAGGAGCTCAATATCACTGGGTTTTTTCCTTGGTCATTATTTCAGCACAAGCCTCTTTAATGGTGACCGAAATATCCCAAAAAACCAAACCTCAATGAGTGTAGTATCTAGTATCTACCAACTTTGGACTGCACCAAAGTCGGTCATCTTACTACGTCCTAATGGCCAAGTTGGTCAAGTAAAGGTTCTAAAGTTCATTAGTGCTTCATGACATCACTCAGCGGCCCCGTATTCTCCTTGATTAACTTAAGGGCTACCGGTACCCACAAATATGTCGCACTAACGTAGCTATTTCTTAGACCATGTTGGTATACCCATACAGTTTCCACAATGTATTGCTACTTACTATAAGGTATCCCAAATTCGGGTAGAGGATTCAAACCTAAACAAATAACCAAGATATAAAGCATACAAGTCAAACAATGAAAGCAAATAAATGTGATCTAACCCTAAGGTAACCCCACTTTTGGTACTATCCCCAGCAGAGTCCCCAGTTCTTTGATATGGTGGGAGAATTGACTTGGGTGTTTTGCGTTTGATCGCAAATGTTGCGGTTAGCAAGAGTCGCCACCAACTTTTCTTTTATCCAAAAGGAAAGGTGAAAAAGCACAGGAAAGACCTTTGATAATGTTTCTTGGGTTCGGGGGGTAAACTATGAAAAGGGAAGGTATTAGCATCCTTTTCATCCATGGTTTTCCATGGGCTCTTAGTTACTTGCTAGATCACATGCTTTTTTTTGATAATGTGCTTTGTTTAGAAATGTGTATGGTGGTTTTGAAAGTATTTTTAAAAGGCGCCTTCATTTAGTCAAACTTTGTAATAGTTCTCGTTCGTAAGAACGTATACAAAGTGTTGGACTTTTGAAAATGTTTCATGTTTTGAAAGTGTTTGGTGTTTTTTTCGAAAGTGTTTGTTTTGAAAATGGGCAAGGATGTCTGTTTTGAAAGTGAGCAAGCAACTAGGAACAATCTACCTATTCAAAAGTCTTTCATATTCGTTTCCTTTTTTCCTTTGACATTGTTATCTTACCATTGATTTGGTACGTAATCCTATCTTTGGATGTAAACAGGACGGGTGTGGGTCATCGTATAACCATGATTAGCAATGTTGCAAGATATCTTAACATTTTTCTTTAGGGACTAAGATCATTTTGAAAGGCAACTTAGATAGCG
This sequence comes from Vicia faba, assembly GCA_948472305.1. Taxonomy (NCBI): domain Eukaryota; kingdom Viridiplantae; phylum Streptophyta; class Magnoliopsida; order Fabales; family Fabaceae; genus Vicia; species Vicia faba. Next base: position 381,085,855 of record OX451739.1, on the reverse strand, counting down.
TCATCGAGGGACTATGATCTTGTATTTTTGCTAAGATACCTCACATGCGTAATATGGCCATTTATAAGGACACCAAGTGGATTTTACCCTAGGGGTGCTTGTGTGCAAGTGTATTGATTTTCATGCTTGTTTTGTCTTGTATTAGGGTTTTCTACTTGTTGATTTTATCTTTCCATACACACTCTAATTACAAACAATTATATTAAAGCGATACGTTGCGGAAATTAAAATCCTACGCTATTACATAATTTGGGGGATGGGGATACAATATTTACAAATGGGTGGATGAAAGCAAATAAATCCTAATTTACTATTACAACCATATTGAATGAATAAATAATATACAAAAATAAAAAAATTGTTTTTTTGAATTTTTTTTTTATGTATTGACACATATACTAATGTATTGGTACGTAAATTTTATGTATTGACGCGTGTCATTATGTATTGATACGAAAACAATTTATGTATTGACGCATGCCATTATGTATTGATACGAAAACAATTTATGTATTGACGCATGCAATTATGTATTGATACGAAAATAATTTATGTATTGACACATGCCATTATGTATTAATACGAAAATAGTTTACGTATTGATGCATGCCATTATGTATTGATACGAAAACAATTCATGTATTGACACATGCCATTATGTATTGATACGAAAACAGTTTATGTATTGACGCATGCCATTATGTATTGATACGAAAACTTCTTTGCTGCTGAAAAATGAAAATTAACTCAGTATGAGTCGACGCATTCGCATTTTGTATCGACTCATGCAACATTTTGTATCGAAGCATAATAGTTTGCATCGTCTCATAACTTGTTTTGGACATAATATGTGTCGACTCATAGCATTTCGTGTCGACGCATAACTGTTGTTTTTTTGTTTGTTTTTATCACTGTTTTGCTACATGTAAAAGATAATTCTCAACACATGGTTAGTGAAAATGAAAAGCAGCATATGGTTAGCTTTAAGTAAATGATATGTATATTTTATCTTCACAAATGAACCATTAATGATGCTTGTATGAAAAGTTCAAAATCAAGAAAACTTACCTTGAAACTGAAATTTATGCTTTGAGTTTGAGCTGTTGTATGGGTTGTTATTGAGCTTGGAAAGTGATGATAGTGATGTTACAGAAGTATTTTCTTGTGTTTGAACAACTTCTATATGATGTATGTGGAGTGTTTAGATCGTTGGACAAAATTTGCAAGGTATGAAAGGTTCAAAGGTTTGGACTTTAAAACTCAAGAGTGGAAGTTTTGTGGACTATTATGGATTTTGTGAATATGAGATTTTGAGGGTTTACCAATAAAACTTTTGGATTTTCTCTCTATTTTTACTAACCTCCTTGTATTGTAATTGGCCTTTGTATTTATAGAGAATGTTAGAGACTTGAAAAACTCAAACTTTTGAAAATCACATGTTTTGCCATTTTTTCAAATTCATAAAGACAAGCTGCTTCATGATGAAGAAATGAGTGAATTAAGGAACTTAGCCATTCTTTGTAGGTCTTGTAGATTGCTTCTGATGTTGAGAGATTTTTTTGTGATCTTTGGAACAGATTTCAAGCTTTTAAAGAAGAGAGTGGTTGGAAAAGTGAAGCTTTATGCAAATGGAAATGTTGCTTTTGCATTTCTAACCATAAGTGGTATCAAGACTTGGACAAAGCTTCAAATGCTTGTGTAATACACTTAGGGTTTGTGTAATTGCTTGATTATGCATAGATTTGGAGAGAACATAGCCTGAAAAGAGAGATCTTGTAGCTTTTGTTGTAATTTTAGTCAAGTGTTCATCACAAATTCTGCTTTGTAATTCAAGAATGAAACCCTAACTTCATCTCTTCGATCCTCTCAGTTCAAGAATGATCTCAATGAGTTATTGGACTTTTTGGAAATATTGGAACCACCCCTACAACTTTCATGTTTTCCACTTTTGTTAAATCAAGCTGGAACTATGTGAAACAATGCCAAGAAGTTGGGATAAAATCTGACCAAAACTGCTGAAGATTTCTCTAAGTGTTTTATTCAAAAATGCCATGACTTCATGAATTTATAACTTGAGATCCAATCAATTTTAGGAGAAGTTGTGTAAAGCAATATTGTAGATCTCATGGAGATCTATAACTTTCATGTTGAAAGTTTCTTTTGAATCATCTTGCATCATGGTGAATAATTGGCTGAAAGTTGTTAAAAAATATGAAGTTTTCAACACTTAGAAAATTTTCTAAGTTTGAAAACTTTGACTTTTCAAAATGAAATCTTGACTTTTTGATTTCTTGATGAACAAACTTCATATTTCAACATGTCTTGATTAAATATAATTCTTAAAACTTGATTTTGATCAAAAGTCAAAGTTTGAATTTTCAGTGTGCAAATGACCATTTTGCCCTTGTGCCAAATCTAAGCCTAAATTGATGTACCGGTGCTGCAAACTTGACGTTGTAGAAGATCTTGTGAGAGAACCCTTGAGGAATGAGAGGGAAAATTTTAGGGTACAACAGGATGCATGAAAGGGTCCAGAGTTGGATTCGACGTATGTTGTTTTAAAAGGAAACCACACCCCAATCGAAGCTTTGTGAGAAGGTAATCCTTGCCCAATCGAAGCTTGCCTGCAGGAGGTCATTGCTCCCTGAATTGAGGCTTGCATGCAGGAGGCCTCATGTTCAGTTGAAGCGTGTGAATCAAGGTTGTTTCGAAGAAGCTAGAATGTTCAGTCGAAGGATGAATGAGTCTAAGCAAGCTTTCTTTTATTCAATTTTAAAAAAAAAAATCATTTTTTCTCTGTTTTGCCATTTTTGTCTGCTTTGTATTTGTACAAATTTTGAGCTTTTGAAAATTCTTGTGAGAAAATGCCTTGAGAAATGAGAGGGAAAATTTTAGGGTACAACAATCCCGATGGACTATGGTTTTTGATGGAGCTTCCAACATGCTTTGTAATGGGATTGGTGTTGTAATAATCTCCCCTACAGGTTGTCATACGCCTTTCACCGCCAGATTATGCTTTAACTGCACCAACAACATGGCTGAATATGAAGTGTGCATCATGGGTATCAAAGCTGCTATTGACATGAGGATCAAGTTCTTGAAAGTATATGGGGACTCAGCCCTAGTGGTCAGTCAGATCAAAGGAGAATGGGATACGAAGCACCCGAATCTCATTCCTTATCAGGAAAATGTGTTGACCTTAATTCTGTACTTCGAGGAAATCACTTCCGAACACATCCCACAAGAAGAGAACCAGTTGGCAGACGCATTGGCTACAATGTCATCTATGTTCAAAGTCATATGGGACAATGAAGCTCCTCAGATTACTATTGAAAGACTAGATGAGCCAGCACATTGCTATGAGGTTGACACTAATGGAGTGGAAGAAAAGCCTTTGTTTTATGAAGTGAAGAGATACCTTGAGGCTCAAGAGTATCCTTAATAAGCATCTATCAATGACAAGAAATTCCTATGGAGGTTCTCTGCTAAGTTCTTTCTGAGCAACGGAATTATGTACAAGCGCAATCATGATTCAACTCTACTTCGTTGTATGGATAAGAAGGAAGCTAAGGAAATCATGGAAGATATGCACGAAGGTGTCTTTGGTACTCACTCTATTGGGCATACGATGGCTAAAAAGATTTTAAGAGATGTCATAAATGCCAGATTGATGCTGAAAAAGTACATGTGCCATCATCACTCCAGAAATTGGTCGACTATGGAAACTGATTGCCATCATCACTCCAGAAATTGTCATAAATGCCAGATCTACGCTGACAAAGTACATGTGCCTCTGGTTCCTCTGAATTTCTTGAATGCTCCTTGGCCATTTGAAAATTGGGGCATTGATATGATTGGATAAATCAAACCTATTGCTTCTAACGGACATTGTTTCATCCTGGGCGCCATTGACTATTTTATGAAGTGGGTTAAAGTAGCCCCGTTTGCCTCTGTTACCAAGAATGTTGTGGCTCAGTTCATTAAACAGAACCTTATATGTCGGTATGGCATCCCCGAAAGGATTATCACAGACAATAGTATCAATATCAACAATACCATGATCACGGAACTTTGCATGCAATTCAAGATCAAACACCATAATTCTTCTCCTTATCGACTGAAGATGAATGGCGCAGTGGAAGCCACCAATAAAAACATTAAGAAGATTGTGCAGAAAATGGTTGTGACCTACAAAGACTGGCACGAGATGTTACCATTCACTCTCTATGGCTATCGACTTCAGTACGGACATCAACTGGGGAAACCCCATTCTCTCTAGTCTATGGTATGGAAGCCATCCTACATGTCGATGTTCAGATTCCTTCTCTGAGAATCATGGAAGATGCATACTTAGACGAAAACGAATGGATTCAGACTAGGCTTGACCAGTTGAATTTAATTGACGAGAAGAGGCTTGCAGCTGTCTGTCATGGTCAAATGTATCAGAAATGTATGATCAACCCTTCAATAAGAAAGTCAAGCATCGGGAATATCACGCTGGTGACTTGGTAATAAAGCGCATCATCCTACCACAAGGTGATCCCAGGGGAAAATTGACTCCGACCTATGAAGGGCCATTTATAATCAAATGGATATTTTCGGGAGGTACTATGATACTGACCACCATGGACGGTGAATATTTTCCGCACCCTATGAATGCGGATATAGTCAAAAGATACTACGCATAGAAGAGAACCGCTAGGTTGACTGGCCTAAGAAAAAATAAGGGCATCCTGAAAAACCAAAAGGGTTAGGGAAAAAATAAGGGATATATATAAAGATTGTACACCCAGTAAGTCGAAAACCTGAAAAGGAGGATTGGGAAAAAATGGCATCCCGGTGGAATGAAAACCCGAAAGGGAGATCCAAGAAAAAGTTAGGGATTAAAGCGTACGACTATGTCCCGTTGGATCACCTATATAAAACAAGATTTATTACAAACGTCAAGTTCGAATGGTACAAATCATTTCAGTCAACTTCTTCCGACAGCAAGGGATGAGATGCTCGAAGACATGGAGGCAATAACAAAGTTGAAACCTGACGAGATTATTTCCACATAGCTATATGTTTTGTTCTACTTTGCACTCTTTTCATTTTTTTACGATGATTTACTCTTACTAGGATTTCCGTCTCTTTGTAGAAAAATCGTATGTTTCTGGGAAAATTATCAATACAAATACAATTCCAAAATTCAAATTCTATTTTACTTTTTCTGTTTTGTTCGCAAAAACTTCCAATGACTAAATTGAATGAACACATGCATATGAATATGATTATTGTTGACAAATATATGCATAAAAATAGGAATATGCATTTATTCAAGACTCTAGGAGTTGGGATAATGTTCAAGTCATCCACAAATCCCCACAGAACAACTTCCATAGGATTGTACCCACAGAGTCATCCTCACAAGCTCATTCCTGACAAAGATACATTCCCCACAAGTCTAAAATGCCTTAAGACATGAATTGGTACATCTTCCAGCAATTAACCTCATCACACTCCCCAAAATATCTCCCTAGCAGATAAAGGAGTATGATTTATTCCACGGTAATGTCGTCAACCTACGAAATCACAATCCCCATCAGAGGTTATATCATCATCACAGTTCATAGATATCCTCTTCCCCAGCTAAGTTTATTTCTCCAGCACTATAAAATCCCCCTGCAGAATTCTCTTCTTCAACAGGGCTCATCTCCTCGGCAGAGTATTTCTTCAACAAAGTATGTGTCTCCAACAGGGTTTATTTCCCCAGCCAAGTTTATTTCCCCAACAGAATACAGTCTCCCTAGCTTGATTCTATTCCTCTAATTACTACGAATCACCAGGAAAATTTCTCTCTCCAACAAAGGGTAGTCCAGGCTACCATCCCCAGAAGGTTGCTATGGAATCTGAAACTGGAACAGATATCATTTAAATTTCTCCTCCATAGACGAGTCGACATCCATATCAGAAACTTGGTCATACAGGTTCTATCCCCAGTCAGGATATACAAGAACTAATTCCCCAATAGAGCGATGAACGACCAATGTTCCTGAACTCTTATACCCACAGGCAGAAGTCAAACATTCCCATCAGAGTATCCTCAAAACAGAAAGAAGGAATCCCCAACATAGACACTCTAAACAAGATTAAAGACTCATATTTTTCATCCCTAACAACGGTCAAAGATTTATCTTCCCCAGCCAGAGATGTTATACAAAGCTACCACGATACTTCAATAACATCTTACATTCATATATCATTCAATAATATCATAGCATATGCATATAAGACGCATATAACACACTCTCATTTATCTTGAGAACATATTTATGTAATGCATTACATACATCATGACATATCATACAACTAACTTTTTTATCTTTTCAGGTAAAAGTCTATAAATAGACATATATCATCAATAATTCACAAACATGTTGCAGATTAATTCTCGAAACAAGACGAGGTCCAAGATTAATTCCTGAAATAAGACGGGGCAACTATTTGTACGACTAGGCGATATAAATTCCCGAAACAGGACAGGTTCGCCAAAAGAAAGCAGGTCAGAGATTAACTCCTGAAACAAGACGGGGAAACTATTTGTATGACTTTGCAAAAGATTAACTCTCGAAACAAGACGGGGAAACTATCTTTATAATCAAATCCAAATTAACTCCTGAAACAATACGGGGAAACTAATAACGTGACTAGGTGGTATGAACTCCCGAAACAGGACAGGTTTACCAACAAAAAGAGGCTTGTAGATCAATTCCCAAAACAGGACGCGGCAAATATCTACATGCCAAAGCATTTTCCTCAGAGACTGAATTCTGAAAAGCATTTCCCTCAGAGACTGAATCTGATAAACAGCTACTCAAGCATCTTCCTCAGAATTTCTTTCTGGAAAGCACCCTTCAGATACAGTAAAAGCGTAGACTCATTCGGATACCCTTATCAACAGTTACTTTGGATGGAATCTATAATCCCATCTTTGATGACTCTCTGTCACCTCTCTGAATGACATCTTTAAACCCATTCAAGAAATATAATCAACCAACAGCGTTACCTCCGGCACCAGCGAGTGTAAATTTCTTGGCACTTAAGTGTTCAATCATCTACTACCTTTAAGTCACGAATGGCGGACATGCCAATCTAACTCCTCATGTTTAATAAGATTGAAAAGGGGCAGATGTTGTACCCCAAAATTTTCCCTCCCATTTTTATTCAAGATATTCTCCTAGAGTTCTCAAATGCTCAAGGTGGCTCAAGAATTGATCAGACAAATTCTCCTCATAAGCAATAGACTTACAACTAGGGTTTCATCTTTCACAAGGAAATTTGGGTTTCCAATGCCTCAAGTGGTTTTCATGGTTCCTTATATGTCTCAAACAATTCTCATACTAAGTTTCAAGCCTTGCATCACAAGTTTGCTCAGTCAATTTCTCAGATGATTGAAAGTCAACTATATTGAGTAAAAAGTAATTTATAGTCAACATACAGTCAAACTTAAATATTTTTGGTAAATATCAAGGGTTTTAAATAATATTCATCATTTGATCAAGGGTTGATCATGATTCCTCAAGAAAATCCCTCAAATCATCAAAAGTCAAAAATTACCAAGTTAGGGTTTCCTTAAGGTGAAGTCAACTGAACTTTGACCAGGCATAACTTTCACATGCTTCATCAACTTTCCCTAACTAAGGCTTGTTGTAAAGTAAATTCAAATCTCCATAACATTGTCCTTGTGAGATCAAGTCCAAAAAAGGCTTCATTTGAGAGGTATGAGTCAATACATTACAAATCATTTCAAAAGTCAACAAGATAGACACATTTTGTCAAGGTAACTTGCATATAAAGTCTCCAAATGAAAAAATGATCAAAAGAGAGGTTGTAGAAGATATCTTGATATTTCCAAAAAGTCCCAAATCACCTTTAGAAGATGAAAATTGAGAGAGTTATAACCATTGCAAGTTAGAAACTTTTGAGCAAATGCATGAAGTTCAAAGCGAGCAAGCTTGATATTTTGGGCTATTGGGCCATGGTTTAAGGGTCCAAACATGCTCTATACTCCTTATACACCTCAGAACTCACTCATACACCGCTTGACCTATTTTTATTTTAATTATTTTAATTATTTTTTATTTATTTATTAATAATGCAAAATAAATAAAATAAAATACATGGGCCTTTCTTACAAAGACCAAGCCCACCTTTTTTCTCTAATTTCAACCTTATATATTCTCTCATTCATTCTCATATAGGACATGAAAAATTTCTTGCCTTAAACTTGTCAAAATTTCCAAACTTTTTCAAAGAACCCTAAAATTTTCAAACCCTTGTTGCGAACCCTTTTCAATATAAAATATCCACTCCATTATCTTCCAGCAAGCCTATGGAGTAAGTATGGACCAAATTAGATGGTCAAGAACTCATGAAATCTCCTTGCATGACATCTCCGATTTTATAATGTTCATAATATTCATATCTTGATTTTCTATTTACTTTAACATGTACTAATGTCACTAATGTGTTCATGAGGTTTAGTAGTTCAGGATAGAGCAATCATGGAGGTCCCTTGCATGCTAAATCGTGAACCACCATGCTAGCACTGATTCCACACGTTTTCGCAATAGCTCTTGAACCCTTGCATTTTATCCCACAAAAATCATTCCATTGAACTCGTAGCCCTTGATTTAGGGGGGTAGGACATTTTTGGATCACTGAATGTTTGATTTTGCAGGTTATTGACAAAGAAGGCAACCCGAGCTAGGGCTCCGACGCCTCTCCGGTCAATATAATCACGTTTATATTATATATTAATTGTTTCATTTAAATAGACAGATGTACTGTAACACTCCAATTCTACCCCAAGCAATTATTGGAAAATCAGAGTATAAAAATTTCCAATATAATCAGGATGTGACATATTCAACTAAAACACATAAATATGCCATGCTTTTAGAATAGATACATAAAAATTAAAGAAGCAGAATGAACACAACTCAAGAATATAGTCTTCATAACATAAACCAAACTTTGATTAATCACACAACGAATTCATAATAATTCTCTAAATAAGATATAGCCTCTTTTGAATCATGAAACAACATCAATACAATAAACTCCTCAAATAACAACATAAGGTTCAATAAATAAACAACAAATTAAGACAAGCTTTCATTTCCCCCCGAGTGCTACGTATTAGAAAAAATGACACTGAACTCGAACTAACAATGCTATCGGCTACTCATCTTGGTTACCTGCACGTTACCAACAAAGGGAAACATTCAAACAGAAGGGGTGAGATATCAAACTATATAAATAGGGTTATGATAAACAATATATTAGGTAAATAGTAAAGAGAACCACCGCTTCATACAATAATAACTCAACACTTCACAAATGATCAACACCACAATTTAACATATACGACTCGAATATGCAACTCAGAACTATGCGAATGCATGTGGTACCATCGGAGTAAAACTCCCAACATAAACATTTTCCAGTAATTCTGAGGCACAAGGCATAAGCCTTCTTCACAAATCATTTTTCCAATACAGGCCATCACCAAATCCGTCAAATAAGGCCGTCACAAAATCCGCCAATACAGACCGTCACAAAATCCGCCAATACAGGCCGTCATAAATGCAAATTGTATGAATTTACAACACATACAACAACATCATTAAACACTTCAAAAGGCATACGCCTATATCACTACTACACTGGCCATAAGCCTACAACGTCATGAACGCAATCAACAACAATTCATGACAATAACATATTCGTTATATATTTACTAGGATTCACACCATAAGGCTACCCACAAAATAATTCATAATCACATTATCAATAGAGAATTCCACATATACTCAATGATATCTTGCCACACCAACACATTCATCAATCAACACAAAATAACACAACATTGGTCATAAGACCTATAATCAACTATGTCCATAAACCGGACGGAATGACTTAACCAACTGTACCGGCAATTCAGCATAATCGACATGATTTCAACAAAAAGACATATCCACAATTACCTACTAATTAAACTTAGTTACCCGATCAAATTTCGTTAAATTCCAAACAACTAATTATACTGCCTAATTCGGCTACTGATCAGTGGTTTTTACACAGGAATTTTAGTTGTTGCTTAGTCATTGCTTCGTTCAACTAATTTATTTTTTATTCCTTATCACCATATTTTATGCTTTGATTTGCAAAAGAATCAAACAGGACGAATCGAGTCAGAAAAAGTGTATAAGTCTAATTTTCAAAAAATTTGCTACAGCAGCTGACACGGGTGGCCGTTTTGCCTGACACGGCCGTGTCAGGAGAAGGAAAGGGAAAGGCGTGGATCTCAGAGGCTGACACGGGTGCACGTCAAGAGAAGGAAAGGGAAAGGCGTGGAGCACAGAGGCTGACACGGGTTCCCGTGTCAGGAGGCCTGGAGCTTAAAAACTAGTTTTGCCTCACTTCACACATGTGCCTTGTTCTTGTTCATTCCTTGTTTCAATTTACCAATTATCCTAGCTTAGCATTAACCTAACACAGTTCAAATACAACAAATAACAACACAACTCAAATCAATCATTAATTTAAATAGCAACAAAACCAATTTTTAGCACAACATAGTAGTGAAACAAATACCGTAAACCCCAAATAAAATTCATTATACTCCCATTTATTTAGAAAGAACCTCACCCTTACCTTGGATTGAGTGCAGCTCTAAGAAACTTCAATATAATTTCTGGGAATTTGACACTAGTAGAAACTTCCTCTTGTTCTTCTTCTCCTCTCAAAACCCTATTCCTCTTTCTCTTCTTTTCCTTTTCCTGATAACACTATACTCTATTTCTCCTCTAATTCTATTTCTACTATAATAATATTATTTTACTTACTCTCTTAATAAATCTAAATGGGCCTAAGTGACAAACCCTCTTATTACTTCACAACACCACAAACTAAGCCCTATATCATAATTAAGCTTAATAATAAAATAATACTTCAACTTAATTCCACCAAATTAAATCCGATTATTTATCATGCCACTAAATAAAATAATTCTGGCTTCGACGATAAAAATTCGAATTAATATAAAATATTCAAAAATATTTAATTAAATGAATGATTAAATATCGTGGCGTTACAACTCTCCCTCACTTAAAATATTTCCGTCCTCGAAAATAAAAGTTTACCTAGTTCAAATAACTCAGGATAGGAGTCTCGCATCTTGCTCTATAACTCATAGGTCATACTTTCTCCAGCAGCTCCTAACTAGACAACTTTCACCAATGTAATCTCCTTTCCTATTAGAATTTTCATCTCGCGATCCGTGACTCACACATGCATCATCTCCACCATGAGATTATCATGTACTTACATATCATCCATCTGAATCACATGAGACAGATCAGGAATATAATTATGGAGTTGCGATACATGAAACACATCGTGCAAATTGGCATGATTTTCCGGTAACGCCACTCGGTAAGCAACTTTCCTAACTTTATCTGATATCTGATACGGACCAATAAAACAAGGAGTGAGATTCTTAGACTTCAGATCTTGCCCAACACCGGTCACAGGTGTGACTCTCAAAAACACATGATCACCAGCTTGGAATTCCAAATCTTTCCTTCTCTTGTCATGGTAACTTTTCTGTCTACTTTGAGAAACTTTCATCTTCTCTCAGATAAGCTTCACGTTCTCAGTAGTCTCCTGAATAATCTCAGGTCCAAGTACCATACTTTCACCCAATTCATGCCAACACAACAGAGTCCTACACCTCCGACCATACAATGCCTCAAAAGGTGCCATCCCAATACTCAAATGGTAACTGTTATTGTAAGTGAACTCAATCAACGAAAGATAAGTATCCCATGAACCTCCCTACTCAAGAACACATGCTCTCAATAAATCCTCCAATGACTGAATCATCCTCTCGGTCTGACCATCCGTCTGAGGATGATACGCTGTGCTCAACCTTAACTTAGATCCCAACGCTTCTTGCAAACTTTTTGAGAAATCAGAAGTAAACCTCTGATCTCTATCTGACACAATACACAAAGGAACACCATTCAAATTCACAATTACTCTGGTGTAAATCTCTTCCAACTTAGAAATCAGATATGTGATGTTAATAGGTATAAAGTGTGCCAACTTCGTAATCCTATCAACAATCACCCATATCGAATCATATCCTCTCAAGGTACTAGGTAATCTGGTTACAAAGTCCATCGAAATGCTATCCCATTTCCATTATGGAATCTCTAACGGTTTCATCAACCCTGAAGGCTTCTGATGCTAAATCTTTGACTTCTGAAAAAGTCAACAAGCATACACAAACTGTGCCATATCACACTTCATACCAGGACACTAAAACAAGCCCTTCAAGTCTTGATACATATTTGTATCTCCTGGATGCATACTTAAACTGCTTCTATGACTTTCCTCAAGAATCACTTTATTAATCTCTTCATTATTAGGAATGCAAATACGATCTCAAAATCTCAACACACCTTGCGCATCTATCTTGAAATCATCATTCTCAGATCGATCGATCCCCATCATCATATCCACCAACTTCACATCTAGATTTTGAGCCTTACTGATACTGTTGAGAAAGTCATTATTAATATTTAACATTCCCAGCATAACACTCTGCGGTGTCACTTCACAAACTAAACTCAAATCTCATAATTTCTTGTTCAACTCCAACTCTTTAACCATCATTGTCGACATATATAAAGTCTTTCAGCTTAAAGCATCGGCCATAACATTAGCTTTTCCTGGATGATAATCCAAACCGAAATCATAATCCTTCAACAATTCTAACCACCTTCGCTGCCCATATTCAACTCTTTCTAATAAAAAAGATACTTCAAACTTTTATGGTCACTAAACACTTCAAATCTAGAACCATAAAGATAATTCCTCCAGATTTTTAACACAAAGAAAACTGCAGCCAATTCTAAATCATGTGTAGGATAATTCTTTTCATGAGTCCTTAGTTGCCTCGACGCGTAAGCAACCACCTTACTATTCTGCATGAGTACACCATCTAACCCTATCATACAAGCATCACAATACAAAAAAAAAGGTTCTCCTGGATTAGGCAAAGTCAAAACCGGAGCCGACGTCAACCTCTTCTTCAACTCGGTAAAACTTTCTTCACATCGACTATCCCACACAAACGATTTACCCTTACAAGTCAACTTAGTCAACAGAAGTGCCAACTTAGAAAAACCTTTGATAAACCGTCTATAGTAACCGGATAATCCCAAGAAGCTTCTAATCTCGGTAACCGTCTTTGGAGCTTCCCATTGCAATACAACATCAACTTTTGAAGGATCCACGACAATACCACTACCAGAAATGACATGACCAAGGAAAGTAACCTCTTACAACTTGAATTCAAACTTGGACGACTTCATATACAACTTCTTATCTTTCAAAACTTGCAATACAACTCTTAGGTGCTCTTCATGTTCTTCTTCCAATTTAGAGTAAATCAGAATATCATCAATGAATACCACCACAAACCGATCCAAATAAGTATGAAAGATACGATTCATGTACTCCATGAATACTCTCGACGCATTAGTAACACCGAATGGTATCACCAAATACTCATAGTGTCCATACCGAGTTCTAAATGCGATCTTCCGAATATCATCTTATTTCACTCTAATCTGGTGATATCCTGACCTTAAATCAATCTTATAAAACACACTTGCACCCACCAATTGATCCATCAAGTCATCAATTCTCGAAAGCAGATACTTGTTCTTAATCGTCACTTTATTCAACTGTCGATAATTGACACAAAGTCTCATACTTCTAGCTTTCTTCTTTACTAACAACACAGGCGCTCCCCACGGAGATACACTTGGTCTTACAAACTTTTTCTCAAGCAACTCTTTGTTTACCTCTACCAGCATCATGAGGCTTACCACGGTTTTGTTGATTCTTTCCTCTCATATCATTAACAATCTTGTGATGAGAATTGCTATCCTCTTCAAAGATCCTTCAACTATCAACCAAATCAGAAAAGACACGAATCTTCTGATATCCAACAACCTTCTTGAATTCCGAGCGCAACCTGTTCTCAAACTTGATGCACTTAGAAAATTCAGCACCTTCACCGTCAAAATGTGGATAAAGCTTAGCTAGCTCAATGAACTTAGCAGCATACTCAATGACGGATTTGTCCCCTTGCTTCAACTCAAAAAACTCAATCTCTTTCTTACCCCGAACATCTTTGGGATAATACTTTCTCAGAAACTCCCTACAGAACACAACCCAAGTGATTTCCTCATCTACAACTTCCAACCTTGCTCGCATCTCTAGCCACCAGTCATCAGCTTCAACTGCTAGCATATGAGTTCCATACCGAACCTTCTGTGCTAGAGGGAAAGTCGCCAAACTACAAGATCCAGAATTCTCATCAGCATTAGGCTGATTCTTCATAGCCCAAGCCATCGTTTGCAGAGCAGCAGCAATCGCAGCATCGTTCCTTCCAGCCATCTTACCTTATCACTTCAACACAAACAACAGTTAAGAAAAACTAATAATACTCGATTTTTAAACAACTACGACTCGATAACTTGGACGGACGGACCGACTTGCTCTGATACCACTAATGTACACCCCAATTCTACCCCAAGCAATTATCGGAAAATCAGAGTATAAAAATTTCCAATATAACCAGGATGTCACATATTCAACCAAAACACATAAATTTGTCATGCTTTTAGAATAGATACATAACACTTAAAGAAGAGGAATGAACACAACTCAGGAATATAGTCTTCATAACATAAATCAAACTTTGATTAATCACGCAGCGGATTCATAATAATTCTCTAAATAAGATATAACATCTTTTGAATCATGAAACAACATCAATACAATAAACTCCTCAAATAACAACATAAGTTTCAATAAATAAACAACAAAATAAGACAAGCGTTCATTTCCCCCCCGAGTGCTACGTATCATAGCAAATGACACCGAACTCGAACTAACAATTCTATCGGCTACTCATCTTGGTTACCTGCATGTTACCAACAACAGGCAACATTCAAACAGAAGGGGCGAGATATCAAACTATATAAATTGGGTTATGATAAACAATATATTAGGTAAAGAATAAAGAGAATCACCACTTCATACAACAATAACTTAACACTTCACAAATCATCAACACCACAATTCAACATATATGACTCAAATATGCAACTCAAAACTATGCGAATGCATATGGTACCATCGGAGTAAAACTCCCAACATAAACATTTGCCAGTAATTCCGAGGCATAAGGCATAATCCTTCTTCACAAGTCATTAAACACTTCATGAGGCATGCGCCTATATCACTACTTCACTGGCCATAGGCCTACAACATTATCAACGCAATCAACAACAATTCATGACAACAACATGTTCGTTATATATTCACTAGGATTCACACCATAAGGCTACCCACAGAAATAATTCATAATCACATTATCAATAGCGAATTCTACATATACTCAATGATATCTCACAACAGCAACACATTCATCGATTAACACAAAATAACACAACATTGGTCATTACACCTATAATCAATAATGACCATTAACCGGACGGAATGACTTAACCAATTGTACTGGCAATTCGGCGTAATTGACATAATTTCAACAAAAAGACATATCCACAATTACTTACTAATTAAACTTAGTAACCCGGTCAAATTTCGTTAAATTCCGGACAACTAATTATACCACCTAATTCGGCTACTGATCAGTGGTTTTTACACAGGAAATTTAGTAGTTACTTAGTCATTGCTTCATTCAACTAATTGATGTTTTATTCCTTATCACCATATTTTATGCTTTGGTTTGCAGAAGAATCAAACAGGACGAATCAGGTCAGAAAAAGTGCATAAGTCTAATTTTTAGAAACTTTTCTACAACAGCTGACATGGATGGTCGTGTTTCCTAACACGGCCGTGTTAGGAGAAGGAAAGGGAAAGGGGTGTAGCACAGAGGCTGACACGGGTTCCCGTTTCAGCTGACACGACCCGTGTTAGGAGGCCTGAAGCTTAAAAACCAGTTTTGGCTCCCTTCACAAATGTGCCTTGTTCTTGTTCATTCCTTGTTTCAATTTACCAATTATCCTAGCTTAGTATTAACCCAACACAGTTCAAATACAACAAATAACAACACAACTCAAATCAATCGTTAATTTCAATAGCAACACAACCAATTTTTAGCACAACATAGTAGTGAAACTAATACCCAAAATCCCAAATAAAATTCATCATACTCCCATTTATTTAGCAAGAACTCCACCCTTACCTTGGATTGAGTGCAGCTCTAAGAAACTTCAATGGAATTTCTGGGAATTTAGCATTAGTAGCAACTTCCTCTTGTTCTTCTTCTCCTCTAAAAACCATATTCCTCTTTCTCTTCTTTTCCTTTTCCTTATAACACTATACTCTCTTTCTCCTCTAATTTTATTTCTACTATAATAATATTATATTACTTACTCTCTTAATAAATCTAAATGGGCCTAAGTGACATACCCCCTTATTACTTCACAACACCACAAACTAGGCCCAATATCATAATTAAGTTTAATAATAAAATAATACTTCAACTAATTCCACTAAATTAAATCTGATTATTTATCATGCCACTAAATAACATAATTTCGGCTTCGACGATAAAAAATAAAATTAATATAAAATATTCAAAAATATTTAATTAAATAAATAATTAAATATCAGGGCATACCTCTACCAGGGCTTGAGTTTGATCCCTGCCTTTTGAAACTTTTTTCATTATTTTCCATTTATTTCACAGGTTTGATACATAGCGTGTGTTGCCTATTCCCCTATCACCATAAAGCGCCTGGCTCAATGGCAAGCAAGGAGATGATGAAGCAAGAGGGCGTGGGTTAAACACCCACCCCTGGAACTTTGCATCATTGTTTTTGTATAACTCTTTTTCCTTGGTTTTTCTTCCCAATAAACCCTAATTGTTTTAGTTAAACTTACACAAACCTGTTTTTTAATAAAACCCTAATTATTTAGGTTTATATTTTTTTATTAAAATCAACCCTAAATAAATTTTTTAGGTTTTCTTAGTTAAATTAAAATCAACTTAGATTTTAGGTTTTGTCTAATTTAATTAACTAACTTTTTTTAATAAATTATAATCAATTAGTTTTTAGGTTATTCGTCAAACTTTTTTCATCAAATAATCACGAAAAAACTTTATGTCTTCTTTTATTTTTTAACAATTTCACGTATTTTATTATTATCACATTTTTATCATTATGTATCTAGTAATGATTTGTAATAGTTTAATTAGGGTTTTACTGTTTTTCCCCTCGTTTTACTATTTTGTACCCCTACTCCCAAAGCCTTGTAATAGCGTAGATTTTTATTTTCCGCATTTTACTGCTTTATTATTGTTATTATTGTTTAGTTTAATAGGTTTTGTATGAAAAGCTTAAAATCAACTGTTAGCTAACCTTAAATAAACAAGATAAATAACTGAACATGAATCACTCTTCACACTCGCACCTCTAGGATAACCTCACTTGTTGCTTTCTGAAACATAGTCATGTCCCTCGAATGTGGGGTCATTTTAGCAAAGACCCTCGGTTGAAAAGATCATAGTCCCTTGATGACCCTTCGATGCTGCCTCGGTAAACGATCTTAGTCTCTTACGATAAAATTTCTAAAGCTCCCCTACAAGTTACCTTAATGATTGTACGATGACCCGCGCCTATCCCTCACACATTCAACGATAGGGCTTCCTACTAACTAATGGTAGGATAACACTATCTAAAGCAAAGGAGGAAAATAACATGAAAGACTTTTGAGTAGGTAGATTGCTCGTAATCGCTTGGTCACTAAAACAAAAACATCTCTTTTACACAAAACTCTTCTTCTGAAATATTTTCAAACACTTTGTACGCATTCTTAACCAATACAAGAATCATTACAAAGTTGCGTACTTAGGCATTTTTTAAAAAAATATTTTCAAACACAAACACAAAGCATTTTCAAAAGTGAGCTAGCGATTAAGAGCCCGTAGATAAGTATGGATGAAAAGGGTGCTAACACCTTCCCTTTTCATAACCTACCCCCTGAACTCAAAAAAATTCTCGAAGGTATTTCCTATTCTTTTCATCCTTTCCTTATTAGATAAAAGAAAAGTCGATGGTGACTCTTGCTATCCGCAACATTTGTGATAAAATGAAAAACCAAAAGCCAGTTCTTCCACCGTATTACAGTTAATAACTTTGATTCCTGCATTTACCATTTCAAACTCATTCTAATCCAAACTCATTAATGTGAGACTTGTCGAATGACAATTCAGTAACCACTAATCCCTATGGAGACGATATGATAAAACTAAATAAATACTTACTTTTTGTTGTCGCTTTACCGCTGAATCAAGTGCTCAAAGGTGGAAGTATGTTGTGCAAAGAAGAATTGCTTGTGCATGAGAAATTGTAGGAGAATCCCTTGACTTCCAAGAACTTATGAATATGATAAAGTCTACAGGTTTGATGAACACTATTGTTGAGATATGTCCCTGGTATGAGAAGCTAGTTAGGGAATTTATAGTGAACTTCTCTCAAGAGTGTCATACTGAAGGGAGTAAGGAAAGGTGCATGTTCGAGGAAAATGTGTTAATTTTTACCATTTATGATTAACGAATACCTAAAAAGAATTAATTCTGAAGGAATCTCATTTAACAAGATAGCCAAGGAGATAACTATTGGGCAAGAACAACACTGGCCAAGACAAGAGTTTCTATCATGTAAAAGGTTGAGTGTTAAGTATGCTACGTTAAATAGAATTAGGATAACTAATTGGGCACCTAAAAATTATAGTTTCAGTATCACCACTACCTTGGCCAATCTTATATATCTAATAGGAACTAAGAAAAATTTGAACTTTGGGGAGTATGCTTTTGAACAAATCATGAAACTTGCTAACTCATATGTTGTAAAGTTGCCTATTGAATTCCCTTGCTTGTTGATTGACATAATCCTAACATAACATCCAGAGATAATCTATCCTCAATAAGTACCACTTAAAAGGGGTAGACCACTGACTTTTGACAAGAAACTGTTTGTTGGGACACATGTCCTAGACATTAAGTTACCCAAGTCTCTAAGACATGTTTTTGCGGATAATTATTATTCTTTATCTAAAGCCACCAAAAAAGATATGATTCTTTAACTAGAAGAGTTGTCAAAAGCCCTTCATAACACCATCACAAATTGTACTATCAAGAAGATAAATATGGATGAACTAATCAGCAAGCTAACCAAAGAAGAAGATTTTGATAAAGAAGAAGCTGAAGAGGATGAAGAATCTGAGAGTGAAAAGAGAGAATCATTGACAATGAAGAAGAGAAGGAAAGACCAAAAGAATAAACATGTGGAAGGGAAGATGTATGTATTTGGTGTGCAAGATATCTAGTAGGTCATGGTCTTGACTACTGAAGTTGACTTTTAGAGACAAATTTTTTGGCTCTTAGTTTTGTTTTTTGTTTGGGCGTTGTAATAACTATTTATTATGCACTATTACTGGCTTGGTTCTACTACTTCTAAGATTTTTTTTCATGTTATGGTTGTGTACGTACTAGCATACTAACCTTGCATGACTTACCTTGTGCATGCTAACATCTATGCATGCCAACTTCTTTAAAGAACTAATCCTTTGCAAAATTATGGAAAAAGGGGGAATAATGGTGAGAAGGGGTGTATCTGCTATGTATAGGTAAACCTGGTAATTGTTTAGTACTGACTTATTAAGAAGTTCTAATGTTGTGCTCTACGATAGAGAATCAGGCAAGACATTTGGCCCTTGTATTTGGATGTTAGTATACTTGTTTAGTAGATTTTGCATATACTAATTACTAACTACTAATTGTTTGTGTCATGCACAACTAAGTCTATGAATGATTGCATGCTAATAATTGTTAGTTAGTAGGATTCTATGCTACTAACTATGTGCTAACCAAGTTCAAGCATGACTAAGTCTTTGAATGGTTGCATGATGGATTGGATTGTCTGTTTGGTTTTGAGCAACTAAATGGATTATGTGTAAGCATATGATCTTGATGCTACTGATTTTTGTTGCTGATATGCTTAACTATGATATTTGGAAGAATGTTGTCGCTGCTAAGTGAATGATCTGATGAAGACCAATGATTCTACTGGTTGATGATGTCCAATGATTCTACTTGTTGTCACTTGTTCTTATATGGACAAAGTTCTATATTTCGAAGAATTGAACAAAGTGCTATATCTCAAAGAGTTGTTTTTCCATAATTTTCTAAAGGGGGAGATTGAAGTTCTTTGTGAAATGGTTCTTTGGAATGACTTCATTTTACAAGACAACAACATGCAGAAGTGTTCAAAGTATTCAAGTTAATATAGCTTGATTAAGCTGTATGGAAATGCATAAGGGACACATGTTGAACATGATGTCTCAGCGCGTGGTACGACATTCGGGCCTTTGCTCAACATGCTAGACTGCTACATTTTGGAGTATGTTATGTAGAAGGTTTGTTAAATATTTTATGGTTATTGGTTTAGCAATATGATTAGGTGATTTTCTTAACAGTTGGATGGAGATTAATTCAGATTTAAATGAAATTTAAGTTTGAATTTAAATTGAAATAAATCATATCTTGTTAGAGAGGTTTAAGGAATATATAATATCTAACAAATTTTACATCAATTCTGAAAAAAATCAAATAGAATATCCATAAAGAAAAGACCATAATTGTTATGCTATATAGGGAGCTCACTGTAACACCCCTATTTTTAGAATTAATTGTTTAAATGAGTTATTAGAAACATTTATAAATTATTGATGAAAATATGATGTTTTGTTGAGTATGATGTGTGACGTGCTGTTATGTTGTGGGATAATGGGAATTTAGATGAGTAGGGAGTATTTTTAGTAATTTAGATAATTAGCTAATAATTATTTAAAGTTAGTTAGAATTATTATTAATAATAAAATAAAGGAATAATTGGTGTAGAGAAGATAACGGCAAGGTGGTAATTGATGAAAGGCTAAGTGAGGACAAATTAGGCAAAATATATTAGGGGTCCTAAGGTTAAACAAGGAAAAAAGTGTTAGTGTGTAAGACCGTGAAAACATTGGAAGAGTAGAAAAAAAGCTAAGGCACGAAGAACATAGAGGAATTCGGTAGATCACGAAGAGGAAAGATCAAGCTAAGAATATAAGATAAGGGGGTGATCTATCATTATAATTGATATGGGGTTTAGAGGTATGTAGGGATTTGTTGGGTTTATGATGATTTTGGTGATATGTTGCATTGTGATGAAATTATGTTGGAATTGATAAAAATACCATGTTAATTTTCCATGAGTTTGTCTATATAATGCCTATAATATAGTGTGGTTATTGTATGATAACTCTATGTTGGAAACTATGAAAATATGGATTGTATTGGTATGAAATCGTAAGAAAAATTAGGGTTGAATAGGTGCAGAATCGCAACAGAGAGTTACTGTCTAGTGCGTGTCGTCAGGGAAAGGATGCGTCGCCTGGTCTTCTCCAGGCAAGATAAGGAGCGAACAAAGGAATGGGTGGAAAAGTGGTGCTCATGGATTTTTGTATGGAGAGGACTCTCTCGCTTGCACGTCGTCGGGCGATGCAGGATCGAGAGGTGCGTCACCGGGAGAGCAAGGTGCTTCGCGGGGCTTTGGAGACCAAAGAAGATAGATGTTGTTGTCGCTCCCGCGTCGCCAGCCGATTCTCAGGTGAGTAGATTACATCGTCGGGCGAGCACAAAGCGATGGATAACAGTAGGATTTTTAAAGTACCATAAATTAAGTTTTAGAACTCCGTTTGCAACATCGTTCAAAGTGTTAGATAGGTAACACAGTGAATTACCTGTGAATGGAATAAAATAAGTAAAAAGAGGTATAATTCCAGTACCCAGATTAAGATAGGCTTAGATCCTTAAGAGGTAGGCTACAACGATGCATGTTGCTATGATGAATCGTACTTTATATTATGATGGTATTTTGTGACTATTATGTGTTGAATGATGTTCATGCTAATATGTTGATGTGTATTTATGCCATGTGAATATTGTTGATGAAATCAGTGAATGGTGATGCACTTGACTAGATAGGATCGTAAATAATTATGTTGATTTTGCATCATGCATTCATAGCATTGTTAGGACAAAAGTCCAGTGTTGTTTAAGATGTAAGTATAGTGTTGTTGAGGATGTTAGTCCAGTGGTGGCCTCAATCCCATAGTGTGGATTGAGTGCGTTTGATGTTATGCTCCGGTTCCAAGAGGGAATCGATCCTATGGTGGGGATCTTTGGAGGGTGATAAGTCTAGTACTCATAACGAATTGGTACCCACATGTATGAGTCTATATTATCGCACTACATTTTATGTGGCATTGCATGATTATTGATTACATGACGTTGTATATGTTGTTGTGTTAAATGAAGGATTTTTGATGATGGTTGTTGATTTTGATGCCATGATGGTGTTGTTTGAACTACTATGTCTATTCTGTATATCTTTTGTAATGAATATGATTACTCACCCCTTATATCTGAATGTTGCCTCCACATGGGTAACATGCAGGTGATCAAGAGTAATTTGTAGAATCTTAGAAGATAGATTGGAGTGTGTTGTTTTCTTTCCATTGATTTTAGAAGGTCTTTCTCTAATATGTAACATCGGGGTCGGGAACGTTTGATTTTGAACTTATGTTCTTTTGTTTATTCTAAGATTTTGAACGACCTTTCATGGTAATTTAGTTGCTTTAAAATAAGAATCATGAACGATGGAATTTCCATGATGTATTTAATAAGGTGTTTTCAACTATGAATTCTGCTGCGAGTAGTTAAAGTCTTACGGTTGTTATTAAATGAAGTATTTGTAATAAATGATTTTGAAAACCCGTGTTATGGAGTAAGACATGCATGTATGATATTTTATGAAGCATGTAATGCCCTTTTGGTGAAATACTCTGATTATTTAATTATATTATTCGTGGGGTTTTAGAAAGGTGTTACATTAGTGGTATTAGAGTAGGTCGGCCTTTCCAGCCAGGTTGTTGAGTATGTAGTTTGTGACAATTGAATTCTGTTGAGATAGTTTCTAACCTTTGTTGTTCTTGTTATGTGAACTAGAAGAATGTCTAGGAGGAACAACACTATGATTGATTCTGCTTTACAGGTTGTTGCTCAGGCTATGTAGAATCCGCCTAACACTGGTGGGAATAATCATGAAGCTCGTGCATAGGGGTGGTTTCAGAGGAACAACCCGCTGATCTACAAGGACAAGCATGATGAAGATGGTGCACAAGCATGGCTTAAGGGGATTGAAAATATTTTTCGGGTAGTGGTTTACATGGAAGATTAGATGGTGCAAAGTAGCATCCACATGTTGGAAGAAGAAGCAGAGGGATGGTGGAACAATGCGGGCCAGAGAATGGAAATTCTGGGTATGGAGATTACTTAGGCTCTATTCAGAACTACTTTTCTGGATAAGTACTTTCCAGAAGATGTGTATGGTAAGAAGGAGATAAAATTCCTTGAGTTGAATCAAGGAAGTTCGACAGTTCTTGAGTATGCAGCTAGGTATGAGGAACTGGTGAAATTTTGTCAGCATTGTAGCGACCCAACAGCTGAAGTGTCGAAGTGCATTAAGTTTGAGAATGGACTATGTCCAGAGATCAAGCAGGATATTAGATATCTGCAGATTCGACAGTTTCCTATAATGGTGAACAAATGTAGAATCTTTGATCAAGATAGTAGATACAAAGCTTCTTTTTATAATAATTATAATGAGAAGAAGGGAATGAGTCATGATCATGGTAAACCTTATGCTGCTCCCGCTGATTAAGGAACGCAAAAAGCTTATAATTAGAAGAAGCCAAGTGGGGGAGAAGCTCTCGCTTCTGTGAAATGCTACCAGTGTGGCGAGCTAGGCCCTTGTGCTGATGCCTCCACTAATTAGGTGTTAAGATGTTACAGGTGTGGCAAGGTTGGTCATCGCATTACTAAATGCAAGAATGAGGGTCCTACTTGTTTCAAATACAATGAAGAGGGTCACATCAGCACCCTGTGTCAGAAACCAAAGAAGAATGTTACTACTTAGGGGTGTTCGTGGTGCGATTTGTACTGTTTTGACGCTAAAAGTCATCTGAATCGCAAGAGAAAAAGATGTGCGGTTTGGTTTGGTTCGAATGGCTTTTAGAGAAAAAAACTGAACCAAACCAAACCAAATCAATGCGGTTCGGTTGGTTCAGTTTTTTACAAATATTTTATTGAGCCATACATACACATATAGATGACAATATAACTTTGTATTTAGTCATTCATACACTACCAAATAACAACAAAACTCATCATATATGGACAACAACTTCCCATTTAATATGTAAAAGTTAGATTAGACAAAAGTGGAATAATAAACATAAAATAATAGCATAAAAAAATATCAAAAATATTATATTGAAACAAAAAATAGAAGAGATGAGAGATTAGTGAAGATGAAAAATAAAGAACATAAGAGAGGAGAAACTAGAGAAGAAGCTGTGCGATAAATACGAAATTGAAAGAGGGAACATTTGCATAAAAATGAGAATGTGAAAAAGAAAGAATATAAGAGAGTAGAGATTAGAGAAGAAGAGGCGAGATGCATGTGGCGAAGTTGGCACGATAATGCTAAGAGAGATTTGAGAACTAAAACTGAAACCATAAGTGTAAGGATGAGAAAGTTGTTCGTAATCATAAGGCTAACATATAATAGGTTTAGGTTTGAGTTTTTTGTGAGTTAAGTAAAATTTAGGTTGTAAAATAATGTAGTTTGATTCGGTTTGGTTCAGTTTGCAAAATACAAACTGCAAACAAAACTGAATTGTGCACTTTTGTTAAAATATGACCCCAAATAAATCAGAACCAAATGCGGTTTTTTGCAGTTTCGGTTTGGTTTGGTTTGGTTTGTGATTTTCTATTGGGTTGGTTTGGTTTTGAACATCCCTACTACTACTGCTGCTCAGACTAATGGCAGAGTGTTTGATCTGAGTGGTTCAGAAGTCGCCAAGAAAGACAACCTTATAAGAGGTACTTATTTTATTAACAATGTTCAGTTAATCTCTATTATTGATACTGTTGCTACTCATTATTTTATTTCGCTTGAATATGCTACTATGCTGGAATTAAAGTTGTCTAATATGAATTGGGGAGTGGTAGTAGAACTTCCTGCTAATGGTTCTGGTACTACTACTATCGTTTGTTCGAAGTGTCCTCTAACGATTTATGGTAAAAGTTTTGTGATGGGTTTGGTGTGTCTACCCTTACACCAAATTGTTGTTATTCTTGGAATGAACTGGTTTGAGTCCAACTATGTTCATATCGACTGTTATAATAATATAGTGAGGTTCTCTAAGTTTGGCGATAGCAGAGAGATGATGCTTCTGTCGGCTAAGCAAGTGGACAAACTCTTAGAAGAGGAAGCTTTGATGTTTGCAATGTTTGCATTGTTACAAGTGGATCCCAAGACTCTAAGTATGGAAGTACATGTTGTCTGTGATTTTTCAGAAGTGTTTCCGGATGAGATCAGTGATTTACCTCCAGAATGAAAAGTTGAATTTGTTGTAGAATTGATACCAAGTACAAGTCTGATGTCGATTGCTCCTTATAGGATGTCAACTTTAGAGTTGAGCGAGTTGAAGAAACAATTAGAAGAATTGCTGAAGAAGAATTTTGTTCGACCGAGCGTCTCTCCGTGGGGTGCTCCAGTGTTGTTAGTCAAGAAAAAGGATGGTAGTATGAGGCTGTGCATGGATTACAGACAGTTAAATAAGGTAATTATTAAGAATAAGTATACACTCCCCAGGATCGATGATTTAATGGATCAGTTGGTGGGTGCTTGTGTTTTCAGCAATATTGATTTGAGGTCGAGTTATCATCATATTCGTGTTAAACCATATGATATTCCAAAGACGGCTTTCCAAACGAGGTATGGTCATTATGAGTACACTGTGATGTCATTCAGTGTATCTAATGCACCATGTGTTTTCATGGAGTATATGAATTGAACTTTCCATTCATATCTAGATAAGTTTTTTGTGGTCTTCATTGACTATATTTTGATCTTTTCTAAGTTTGAAAAAGAACATGTTGAGCATTTGTGAGTTATGTTGCAAGTGCTGAAAGAGAAGAAGTTGTATGGAAAATTGTCAAAGTGTGAGTTTTTGGTTGAAGGAAGTAAGTTTCCTTAGCCATGTGATTTTTAGTGGTGGGATTACTATAGATCCTTCTAAAGTTGATGTTGTGTTACAATGGGAGACTCAAAAGTCTGCGACCGAGATTCGAAGTTTTCTTGGTTTAGCTAGATATTATCGAAGGTTTATTGAAGGATTTTCTAAGTTGGTGTTACCGTTAACTCAGTTGACTCGAAAGGGTCATGCTTATGTGTGGGATGTCGCATGTGAAAAAAGTTTTATGGAACTAAAGAAGAAATTAAGGACTGCTCCAGTATTAATTTTTCCTAATCCAAGTGAGTCTTTCGTGGTGGATTGTGATGCGTCTAAAATGGGTTTTAGTGGTGTGTTAATGCAAAATAGGAAGGTTGTTGCTTATGCTTCTAGACAATTGAAGTTTCATGAGAGGAATTATCCTACGCATGACTTAGAGCTAGCAGCTGTGGTGTTTGTGCTGAAGATTTGGAGAGATTATCTTTTTGGCTCTAAATTTGAAGTATTAAGTGATCTTAAGAGTCTGAAGTACTTGTTAAATATGACGCAAAGGAGATGGCTCTAACTTTTATATGACTATGAATTTGACTTGAGTTACCACCCTGGTAAAGCAAATGTAGTAGCTGACGATTTGAATAGGAAGTCCTTGAATATGTCGATGATTATCGTGAAGGAGTTAAAGTAGATGTAATGTATAACACAACTGCCTTTACTCCAATTTTATTTAATTAATTTTGCTTTTGTTTGATTTTAAGTTTGAAATAAAAGTCTAAAGAAGCTAGATTATTTAGTTTGTGATTGGATTTCACTTTTATGGGATTGTGAGTTTTATTTTTGATAGGCAGTACCACCCCTCTCTCTTGGTTGCTATGTATTTTTATTTTGTTATTTTTTTGCCATATGATTATTCCAATTTTCCACTTTTTACCTCTCCTTAACTTCTGATACATGACATTGATCATTCAGACTTAATTCTTATTTTACATGAGACATTTAGATTACTTATCTGCTATATTGGTTTTGTCTGTTTGTTGGGAATTTTATCTGATGCATGGATTCTTATTCGATATCTCGAGTCTTATCTGATACCATGAGTTTTATCCATCGCCTTGGCGCTTTAGCTGATTCCTCTCGGGTTTATTCACGCTTTCTTTGCCCGTGATTTATTTTCACGTGTTGTGCTCCTTGCTTATGATTCGATATGCTTTATCCGATGCTTGGAGTATTATCTGACATTTGGTTTTCTTTGATGTTGTCGGCTTGTGATTTATTTTCACTTGAGGTTTGGTATACTCTTGGCTTATTTATATGTTTGTGGCTTTAAGTCCAAAGGGATGGGAATGTTATATTGACTTTATCATGTAAAGTACTGGTTTCTTATTCGGTCAGATTTTCTTTACCTTACATTTTAGCCTCCTGTACATAAGATACTCTCTTCATCTCATCTCATTATTTAATTTCCAAAATCTTGTCATCTTTTTCAAAACCTTCTTTCTTTATAAACTCGAACTGCTTTCATAATAAACCTCGACTTTGTCGAGTGCCTTTTCTTTTAAAACTTCTTTTCTTTAAACAAACTTCAATTCATTTTATCATACTTTGACATATTTCAAAATTAACAAAAAACACTTCAACTCATTCAAACCCTTTTGTGTGCTCGAGCACATTTTACCTTTTAAAACCTTTTTCCAAGATTAGACATGATTCATTTATAGTCGAGATATCCTCCTCCTATCCCCATGGTTATAAAGGTGTCGACTTTTCTACTTGAGTACTAGAGGTTTTCTCAAGCCATCACTCTTGTGGACGCAAGGTCCATCTTTCTCACACCTTGTGGGTGTCAGTTGAGGTTTCTCTCCTAAAAATAACGACTTGTCTCTTTGTTTAAAATCAACCAACATACAAGTCTTTTCTAGCCGAACTACGGTGCTCTGACTTTCCCATTTAATGAGGGAGTACGTAGACACTAAGTCTTACGACCCATGGCGAGCAAAAATAATAAAAAACACATTTTATTTTATTTGAAAATACTCATTCATTCTTTCCCTTTAGTAAGTAAGCCTTTTGATACCACACCTTTTGATACCACACCTTTTGAAAGAAAACAAACAAAGTGGATCCTGCGGAGTACCATAGATGCTTCAGGTGCTAATACTTTCCCTTTGCATAACCAACCCCTGTACCTCGATCTCTGATCTTTTATTTCATTGTGGGATTTGTTCACTTTTTCCCATTTCCCTTTGGAAATAATAAAGTGTGGTGGCAACTTCATTGAGTGAGATAAGTCAATTGATGGCTTAATCTCAAAATCTTTACCGCTACATCTTTTTTGCATTTTTACACAGTGCGACAATATGCAAGACTGTTTCAACCATCTATCTAAAGTGGCAAACGATACTTGAGTTTATTTCTAAAGTCCTCTCATAAAGGCACTTTAGTGTGTGGTTGATGTATCTTTCAAGAAACATGTCATTTATTTGATGGATTATTGAAGAAAAGATAGAGCCATTTATTCTGGGTTCTAAAAGAGTCTTCCTAGTTCTTCACCTAAATAGGAAAGTGACTCTGAGTTTTTCTGTTGTTAGTATAGCTGGAGCTTGGATTATTTTTGAAGACCTTGAAGATGATCAAGGGGTGTTTTGAGTTTTTGGAAGCAGTAATGACTTTAGAACCAAGCTCAGTTTTGTGTTCCAAAAGAAGGGAATTGATGTCCTACCAGGTATTGAGACGTCATGTCAGTAGGTGTGCAACTTCCTATTGACTGGAAGATACTTTGGGTGCTAAAAAATGTGTGTGTTTAGAACCTACTCCTGATCTGGAATAGGAGGCATCTAGGTCGTGTATCTAAGATGTGTTATCCAGAAACAAACGTCTTAGATTGATGGACTGGTTGAATGTTGATCAACCAAGTGGTTGCTTCTTGGTTCAGTCTATTTCTGATCCAAGTTAGTAGAAGTGCAGAGGCTGAGCTTTAGTGTCTAGTAGAGTTGTGTTATCTCAACCAGACTCATTGTACATTAAGGTCAAATGTCAAGGACATTTTCTCAAATATTTGAAGGATCCTTCTTATCAAAGGAGCCAGATTTATGGAATCATGTTCGTGTCCAAAGAACAAATTTTGTCTGTATTGAGAGAGTTAAATGGGTGTGCACTAACCACATGTTTTACTGCTACTCGAGAGGAGAATGTATGATTCTCAAAGTGTTTATAGCAGTTGTTGAATAAGAATCCTTAATCTGAAGTTGGAGATTCTTGAGATGTTAGATTTAATCTCTTGACATCTTTGTGTTGAGAATTTATTTTTCTCAACTTGTTTGACTGGTGTTTTTCTCAAACAGGATGGGGGTTGTTTACTTAAACTAGATATCCCTTATTAAGTGTATGAGAACATTGAACTCTTGTTCTGCTAAAGTGGAAGAGACACTTTAGGGGTTGTGTGCAATGGAGATGCATCAACCTGAGGTAAGTTAATATTCTGGAAGATTAACTTACATTCAAGATGTGTTGTTCAGAAGAATGGGAGAAACATACCCGTCTGGATAGTCAGTTCGTGGTATGATGATCAGCAAATACCATGGTTGTTATGTTCTGTATTCTAGAAGGAATATTATGCAGAAGGATGACACCTTACATGAAGTCTAAATATTTTTCTTATGAATAAGCCTCATGAGAGTTGTGTATGGACTTACTATGGGTATCATCTCCATAACCATAATAATTGGTGAAATTCATGTGACTGAGATTGATGTCGGAAAAGATGTTGGAACATCACTCAGGTGTTTGTAGCTTCATGGAAGGAAGCTGTATTTACGATCATGGGGTGATAATTGCTGATCACCATTGGATTCCAAAGTTGGAAGGTATGACCATGATGGAGTATAAGGTTCAGTCTCTGACCAATTTTGAAATGTTGTGAAGAATCTTCTTGTGCAAAGAGAGTGAAGAAGAAGAATGGAGGCATCATCTACAGTCTGTGCGTGAAGAAGATTTTCTCTGATGAAAAATATATTGACGGGAGTTGGGTATTAATCTGAGGACGATGTACATGTTACTGATGGTGTCTATGATTACCTGAATAAGCTGCAAAAGGTGTATACTTTTGAGATCTTCTTGTTTGAAAGGACTATCAAGTATAGTGTGTTATTTGAATGATAAATCGAGAACCGTCGGATTGGGTTATATGAAGAAAAGTTGATGTCCTAAATGATGTTGTAACATCATTCTGTTATCCCTGAAGGAGGTCTGGGATTATTATTGTGGAGGATTAAGGATCAACTTTCTTGTCAGGAAGTGGCAGTTCTGACTATGAGGATTAGAATATGCAGATTCTGATCATGTCTATAGTAACATGCTTTGAAAATACATGACTAATATGTTCAAGTATTATTTAGTATCAACAATTACTACTGAATGAAAGGGCAGAAGAAGGTTATCAGATACTGAGGTATGATTAGAATACCTGTTAAAATGGTGGTTTCAAGTATATGTCAGAAAGGAAAATTCTGCAGGGTCTGACTGTGCATGTGCATATGGTGACAACTATCATCTCCATAAGAACCGGTCCAAAATATTTTTAATGAAGGAAATGCTAATTTTGGACGCTACACAGTTATGTTTGGTGCAGTTTTGTTCTCCTAAAATAACGTTCCTGTTTGACCAAGACCTTGAATCAGTCAAGGATTGTTATTTCGAGAGTGGATGCTCATCTATTTATAGAGGTTACTCCTTCCCTGTTCCACCTTGTGAGTATTTGGTAGTTTTTATCTCTGTTATGGGGTTTGCTCGGGTCTGGTTGAACTGTGCTTGGGTATGGTTCTGTGAAGGCTTCCTTTGCCAATGTTTGGCTAAAAAGGGGGAGAAAGGTGCTCAAGATGGTGCTCAGTTTAGGTTGAAGGTTATTTTTCCAGATGTGTCACAAAGGTATCAGATAGGATGTTCTATTCTATCTCTTGTTTGGGTTGGCTTTTGTGACTTGTGATCTGAGTTGTGAACACAGTCGTGACCTGTGTTTTGAGTTACCCAGGTTGACTGGTGGGTGATTCATGGTTCTATAATGTCACCATTCAAATGCAAAGCCTATTCACCTGTGATAAGAATAGGTTCATGGGTTGAGGGGGAGAGAAGACTATCCTCTTCCTCTTATGCACCATGTGCATCAGATGGCTTCAGGACTTTTCTTCCTTTTAGCCTGAGGTTGATGTTCCTAGATGCTGAAGTTTGTTTTGCAATGGAGCTGATAGAATATACTTTGAAGATGTAAAACAAGATGTCCTGACATCTTAACTGAATACTAACTCCATGTTGTTGTGCTTAGTAGCTTCTGAAGACCAAACTGATTTTTATTTATTGTTGTAATCTGAGTTGTAATTTTTATTATTTGTTTTAGCCAAAATTTACCAAAGGAGGAGATTGTAAGTTCCTTAGTTTTAAGGTTTGACATTAATTTTGTAAAATAAATATAATAGCTGTGATACGGTGGGAGAACTGACTTTTTGTTTTATGTTTGATCACAATTGTTGCGGTTTAACAAGAGTTGCCACCGACTTTTCTTTTATCCAAAAAGGAAAGGTGAAAAAGCACAGGAAAGACCTTTAGAGATGTTTTATGGAGTTCGGGGGGTAGATTATGAAAAGGGAAGGTGTTAGCACCCCTTTCATCCATGGTTTTCCATGAACTCTTAGTTGCATGCTAGATCACTTGCTTTTGTTTGTATGTGCTTGTGGTGTGGGTTTTGAAAGTATTTTGAAAATGCATTTGTAATGGTTCTCGTTTCTATAAGAACGCGTACAAAGTGTTTGTTTCGAAAATATTTCAAAGAGGTGTTTGTGTTTTTTGAAAGTGATTTTTAAAAGGGTTTTCTTTGTAATGGCTCTCGTTTCTATAAGAACGCGTACAAAATTGTTGTCTTTTGAAAATATTTAAAATGAGAGTGTTGGTGTAAAAATGTTTTATTGTGAGAAAGCGAGCAACTAGGAGCAAATCTACCTACTCAAAAGGTCTTAGATGTTCTTTTCCTCTTCCTTTAGATGTTGTTATCTTACCATTGATTTGGTAAGAAGCCTCATCGTGGGATGTTAATGGACGAGTGTGGGACGTTTGTATAGTCATAGAAAGCAACCCATGGGACGCTTTAGCAATGTCGTTTTAGGGACTAGATCGTTTACCGAAGGCAACATTGAGGGTCATCAAGGGACTATGATCTTTTATCGAGGGTCTTTTGCTAAAACGCCCATGCTCGAGGGACATGACTATTTTCTGAAAGGCAGCAAAGTGGGATTACCCTAAGGGTACTAGTGTGAAAACGTGTTTGATTTTCATGCATTTAGTCTTGATTTTTAGGTTGTCTATTTGTTGTTTTCATATCTTGCCATACACACCCTAATTACTAGCATTTACATTTGAAAGCGATAAATTGCGGAAGTGTAAAGTCCTACGCTATTACATGATTAAGGGGATGGGGGTACAAATTTATGAATGTGGGGTTGCAAAAAAATAAATCCTATTTAACTATTACAACCATATTGAAATGTACAATGCAAGAGAGAAAAAGGACTTGTTTAGAAAATGGTTTTTTGTCTTAATGAATTAAGAAAAAGAAATAAATTAATTAATAAAAGAAAATATTTTTATGTCTTTTTTATATTAATAAAAAAGGGGATTAATATTTAAAATGATAAAAAGGAAAATAAATGAAAGATAGAAACAGTGTGCTGCTACAAGCAAAACAACAAGGATCAGAAGTTCTGAAGCCAGGCGCGTTGTGACTCAGAAAGGAACGTCAGTGGAACCATAAGTTCTATATTGATACACTCTAAGGCCCTGCAAGAAACGTTAGGGGGAAAGGAAACATAGGTTCTGGATGGTATTCAGACAGTGAGCTAAAAGTCATAAGTTTTGTGTTGTGCTAAAATAGTGAGTGAACATCAGAAATTCAGTGTGTTGTCAGCGTGTGAAAAATCAGAAATTATGAGTGTTAAGACAGCGAGTGGAAGCATCAGAAGTTAAGTGTGCTTAACAGTAAGAAAGCCTAGAAGTTCTATGTGTTTAACTTTTAGGGAGAACTCAGAAGTTCTGTGTTGTGCCAAAACAGAGAGTGAGCATCAGAAGTTCTGTGTGTTAAAACAGTAAGAAAGCCTAGAAGTTCTGTGTTAAAAGAGTAAGAAAGCCTAGAAGTTCTGTGTGTTAAAATAGTGAGTGAGCATCAAAAGTTATATGTGTTAAAACAGTAAGAAAGCCTAGATGTTATGTGTGTTAAAACAGTAAGAAAGACTAGAAGTTTTGTGTGTTTAACGTGTAGGGAGAACTCCGAAATTCTGTGCTATGCTAAAACAGTTAGTGAAAAAACAGGGGTTCTGTGCAACATTTCAACTCCTTCTTCATATTAATCAGAACCCCAACAATTTATCCAGTAATTAACAAACAGCAGGTTAGAAAGATAAAAGCACAACAATTTATAGAAGTTCAAATCCCTAATTTGAGCCTATCCCTAATCAAGAAGTTCTGATCCCCAGTTTTCCTACTTATGCAATGACATGGACAATATTAATACTGTGATATTTACATATTTTAATGATGTTCTGAATGAAAAGATGCAAAGTTAGAAAGACTTACCTTAAACCTAGAGCGTGGGCTTGGAACTTGAACTGCTGCCTTCAGATGTTCTGGAACCAGCAAGAGCAACGGAAGAGAATATGCCAAGTTATTTGACTCAAAAGGAAGAACCAAAGTTTTGTTTTCTATTTGGGAATTCTGGATTTTTATGATGGTTTCACAGTTTTATTTTCTCTCTTTTGACAATTTTCTCTCTCCAAAAGCCAGCCCGTTGAACGTGTGATGGAGCAAATTATTTATAGATGGGTTTGTTGTGGTTTTGGGGGGGAAAACAAATGGGATTCAAACCTTTTTGGTATACTGTTTCATTGCTTTTTAATCACAGTTTTCGTATGCTAATTTGGTGCAAATATAGGGTTTGGGAAAAATGCAGGCGTGGACTAGATCAGCAGCAATTTAGAGTGTTGTGGCAGCTGGTTGCAAGACTGTGCTATAGCAGTGCAGCAGGCTGTTCAAATAAGGTTTTGGGGTTTTGTTATGTTCTGATCAAAGAAGACCAGAATGAAACTCGAAGGGTGATGCTCTGATCAAATCATATGCTGAAGAGTCGTGTTCTGATTGAAGAACTATGTTTTAAACCATGATTACAACTTCTGACTTCACTTGCATGGAGGCTGGCTCAGAGGTTCTGAAGTATCATATTCTCTTAACACTTAGAAAATTTTCTAAATGTTTAGAAATTTGATTTTTTTCAAAGTAATTTCTGACTTCTGATTTTTTGATGAACCAATTTCATGTCTTGATAAAATATAATTGTTGAAACTTGATTTTTTATCTAAAAGTCAAAGTTTGACTTTTCAGTGTGCTTTTGACCATTTTGCCCTTGTGGATGATTTTCTTGAAAAGTTGTAATTCAAGACTTGGAACTTGATAGAAGAAAACCTAAGAGTCCAGGATGATCCTTTGAGAAATGAGAGGGAAAATTTTGGGGTACAACAGTTACCCCTGTTCAATCTTCTTAAGCCTGAGGATGTAGATTGGCTGATCTGCCTTCGTGATCTGAACGTGGAAGATGATTGAACACTAGAATACCCAGAAATTTGCACTCGCATGAAGTAATGCTGATTGGTGATATTGGGAATGGGCTTGCAGATGCCATCCCGAAAAGATCGGTTGCATAAGAGATTCCTTGGTGAGAATTCCTGTACCTGCAGTTGAGGATGACTTCGTCGGGGAATTTTGATTTACGTCCTGGGAAGTAGATTCCAGGAGCTCCGGTTGTCCATTACTCTGCTGGGGAATTAACTCTTGATTGAGGAGGTGAAGGTAGAATGCATATCTGGTTAGGGTCCAGGCTGTATATAGGCTTACTGGGGAAATGTGAAATTAACCGTATCTGGTCGGGTCCGGGCCTTACAGTGTTGTAAACTGTTGTCTAGAGATATGGGAGAAGGAACCTGGATAGTAGGTTACTTCGAGATGAAAGCCTGGAGAGTAGGGCCATGAGAAGGAACTTGGGTAGTAGGATTACTTCGAGATGAAAGCCTGGATAGTATGGCCATGAGAAGGAACCTGGGTCGTAGGGTTACTTCGAAATGAAAGCCTAGGTAGTAGGGCCATGAGAAGAAACCTGGGTCGTTGGGTTACTTCGAAATGAAAGCCTGGGTAGTAGGGCCATGAGAAGGAACCTGGGTCGTAGGGTTACTACGAAATGAAAGCCTGGGTAGTAGGGCCATGAGAAGGAACCTGGGTAGTAGGGTTTCTTCAAGATGAAAGCCTGGGTAGTAGGGCTTAAAGAAGGAACCTGGGTAGTAGGGTTATGAGATGGAACCTGGGTAGTAGGGTTTCTTCAAGATGAAACCTGGGTAGTAGGGCTTAAAGAAGGAACCTTGGTAGTAGGGTTACTTCAAAATGAAAGCCTGGATAGTAGGGCTATGAGAAGGAATCGGGGTAGTAGGGTTACTCTGCTTGATCATGTAGATTAGTTGACCCGTTTAATTTCGGGAACTTATTTTTTTTCATTAGCTGTCTGCAGATATTACATGTATAATTGCTGGAATTTGTTGGTGATAATTGTCTTTCCTGAAAAGACAATAGGGTTAATCATATGTGATACATGAAATGCATTGTGAGATAATGTTCTCAAAATAAATGAGATTATATTGTACGTGATATGTGTGCGCATGTCATGATGTATGAACATGAGATGTTATTTGTGACATATCCGAGTCTAGGAAAATAAATCCCTGACTGCTGTTGGAGAATATAGCATTTCTGACTGTTGTAGAGAACTGTGGTTCTTCTACTTCCGTTGGAGATGGTGAACGGAAATGACTGTGCCGGAGATTTGCTCTTTGTTGTTTGTGAATATTCTGCCAAGGAGAGACTTTGTTCGAGAATAGCTCTGTGGGGGAATGACTCTTGTTAAGCTTTGTTAGGGATTGAGCTTCTATATCTAGAGAAACAAACTATGCTTGGGGAGATAACAATTTATGATGATCCGCTCGTGATCATGTAATTCGGTCGGGGGATATAGATGTCAGGTTTCTGGACGACCCTGGCTAGGGAGATTACTTCCCGTTTTGAGAGAATTGATATAAATGCTTTGATTACCTTTACTCTATGGGGAATACAGATGTTACAAGGTCGCATGTATTGATGATTGTGCTCCAAAGCTGTCTCTGCCCTGGTACCTGCTGGATAGAGTAACTATCGGGTTTGATATTTCTTATTTTTGCCCCTGTTTCTGGAATTACGAGTAATTGTCTTTTGTTTCTTTATGTAAATATTTATGAGCAGCAATCATAATTAAATGCATATGTCAAAAATAAATCATTGGACGTTCTTGCAAAACAAAACAGAAAAAGAAAAACTCAAAGTTTCTTATGAAAATGATTTTGTATTGATTTTTTGAAGTTGGTTTGTAATAGGGGTTTTGCGTACAAGGACGCTGACGTTCTAGTAAGAAAACGCCGCCGTAAAAATAGAAGTTATACAATATTATGTAAAAATAAAACAGCTATGTACAACAATCTCATTGGGTTCCAATTCTGCTATCGTCGCTATGTCTTCGAGCGTCTCATCACTTTGCTGCTTGTCTGAAGCTGATTAGGTTGATCGATGTTGTTTGAGCTTGACAATTGATACTGAGGTCATATCACAGAGTGATCCAATGGGACATAGTGATACGTTTTTCATCCCTAACTTTTTCCTGGACCGCCCTTTCGGGTTTTCAGTCCACCGGGATTCCCTTTTTTGCCTGACGCCTTTTTAGGTTTTGGACTTGCCAGGTGTACAGATTTTTCATTTTCATCCCTTATTTTTTCCCGAATCCTTTTGGTTCACCGGGAAGCCCTCATTTTTGCCTAGGCCAGTCGACCTAGCAGGTCTTTTATCATGCATAATATCTTTTCACTATGACTGCATTAACAGGGTGAGGAAGGTCGTCACCGTCCATGATGGTCAGAATCATGGCTCCACCTGAGAAAATGTTTTTAATCATAAATGGCCCTTCATATGTGGGAGTCCATTTGCCCCTGGGATCACCTTGTGGTAGTATGATACGCTTGATCACCAGATCCCCGACTTGATATTCTTGACGCTTGACTTTCTTGTTAAAAGCCTTGATCATTCACTTTTGATACGTCTGACCATGACAGATAGCAGTAAGTCTCTTCTCATCGATTATATTTAGCTAATCAAGCCGAGTTTGGATCCAGTCCTCTTTATTCAAACCCGCTTCCTTCATAATACTGAGGGAAGGTATCTGGACTTCAATGGGTAGGACTGCCTCCATGCCATATACCAAAGAGTAGGGTGTTTCCCTTGTCGACGTCCGTGTTGAGGTACGGTATCCATGAAGAGCAAATGGTAACATCTCATGCCTGTATTTGTATGTCACTGTCATCTTCTGTACAATTTTCTTGATGTTCTTGTTAGCCTCTTCAACAGCGCCATTCATCTTTGTCAGTAGGGGGAAGATTTATGATGTTGTATCTTGAATTGCTTACAGAGTTCGGTGATCATCGTGTTGTTGAGATTAGTACCGTTGTCGGTGATAATTCTCTCTAGCACACCATACCGATAGATCAGGTTATGCTTGATAAATCGCGCCATAACATTCTTGGTAACAGTAGCAAAGGAGGCCACCTTAACCTATTTTGTGAAGTAATCGATGGCCACTAGGATGAAGCGATGCCCATCGGAAGCAGTGGGCCTGATTTCTCCGATCATGTCAATGCCCCACATTGCAAAGGGCCACTGAGATGTCAATATGTTCAAGGGGACCGGAGGCACATGCACTTTGTCAACATTGATTTGGCATTTATGACAAGCTCGAGAGTGATGATAACAATCTGCTTCCATAGTGGACCAATAGTATCCTGCCCGTAGGATCTTCTTAGCCATGGTATGTCCACTAGAATGGGTTCCGAAGGTACCTTCATGTAGATCTGTCATAATCTTCTCTACTTCGCTCTTGTCTTCACACCGCCGTAAGTTAGAGTCATGATTGCGCTTGTAGAGGATTCCATTACTGAGGAAGAATTTCGTAGCGAACCTTCT
Source organism: Vicia faba (assembly GCA_948472305.1). NCBI lineage: Eukaryota > Viridiplantae > Streptophyta > Magnoliopsida > Fabales > Fabaceae > Vicia > Vicia faba. The sequence goes on along the minus strand of OX451739.1, from coordinate 381,047,461 downwards.
CAGAAACTTCTTATCATTGACAGATGCCCCTTCAGGATACTCTTGAGCCTCGAGATACTTCTTCACTTCATGAAACCATGGTTTGTCTGCCACCTCTCCAGTATCAATCTCACAGCAGTGCGCTGGTTCATCCAACCTTTCAATGGTGATTCGGGGAGCTTCATTGTCCCACCTAACTTTGAACATAGAAGACATGGTAGCTAGTGCGTCTGCTACCTGATTTTCCTCTCGTGGGAAATGTTCAAAAGTCACCTCCTTAAAGTGTGGCAGCAATGTCAGTACGTGTTCTTTGTATGGGATGAGATTCAGATGCTTCGTATCCAATTCTCCTTTGATCTGACTTATCACCAAGGCTGAATCCGCGAAGACATTCAGGAACTTGATCCTGAGGTCAATAGCGGCTTTGAGACCCATGATGCAGGCCTCATACTCCTCCATGTTGTTAATGCAGTTGAAACATAATCGGGCAGTGAAAGGAGTGTGACAGTCCTTAGGGGATATGATTATGGCACTGATGCCATTACCAAGTGCGTTCGAAGCTCCATCAAATACCATAGTCCATCTGGATCCTTCTCCAGGTCCTTCATCTGGTCCAGGTTCTTCGTAGTCAGTCACCAACATAATGTTCTCATCCGGGAACTCAAAGTTTATGGACTGGTAGTCATCCACGGCCTGGTGAGCCAAATGATCAGCCAATACACTCCCCTTGATTGCTTTATGGGTTGTATATTGTCTATCGTATTTGGTTAAGATTATCTGCCATCTCGCTATTCTTCCGGAGAGTGCAGGCTTCTCAAAGATGTATTTGATTGGATCCATCTTAGATATCAATAGAGCACTGTGGGTCAACATATACTATCTTAGTCGGCGAGCAGCCCATGCCAAAGCGTAGCAAGTTTGCTCGAGCAATGAGTATCTTGTCTCACAATCGGTAAACTTTTTTCTAAGGTAGTATATTGCGTGCTCTTTTAGACCAGACTTGTCATGCTGCCCCAACACACACCCCATTAAATTGTCTAGCACTGTTAAGTATAATATCAAAGGTCTTCCTTCAACCGGAGGCATCCGAATTGGCAGTTCTTGAAGATATTCTTTGATCCTTTCGAAATCAGTCTGGCATTCGTCATTCCATTTTACCACTTGATCTTTCTTCAAAAGCTTGAATATGGGCTCCCAAGTAGCAGCCAGATGTGAAATGAACCTGGCGATATAATTCAAGCGTCCCAAGAAACCTCTAACTTCCTTCTCAGTACGGGGAGTCAGCATCTCTTGTATGGCCTTTACCTTTGTGGGGTCTACCTGAATACCTTTGTCACTGACGATGAAACCCAGAAGCTTACCATACCTTACCCTGAAGGTGCACTTGTTCGGATTCAACCTCAACTTCTATGTCTTCAACCTGTCGAACAACTTTTGTAGATGATCGAGATGTTCCTCTTTGGTTTAAGACCTGGTTATCATGTCATCAACATAAACCTAGATCTCATGGTGAATCATATCATGGAACAAAGCGACCATGGCCCGCTGATAGGTTGCCCCAGCATTCTTCAACCCAAAAGGAATCATCTTGTAACAGAAGGTGCCCCACTGTGTGACATAGGTCGTCTTCTTCATGTCTTCAGGAGCCATCTTGATCTGGTTGTTGCCAGAGAAACCATCCATGAAAGAGAAGATTTTGTGTTGCGCGGTGTTGTCAACCTGAACATCAATGTGGGGAAGCAGGAAGTCATCCTTGGGGCTTGCCCTGTTCAGATCTTTGTAATCCACACACATTCGTACCTTGTTGTCCTTCTTAGGTACCGGAATGACGTTAGCAACCCACTGCAGATAGGAGATGACAACTAAGAACCCTGCGTCAAACTGCTTCATGACCTCTGCCTTGATCTTTTCTGACATTTCAGGGTGTATATGGCGGACCTTCTGTTTAACCGAAGGAAAATCCTCTTTAGTTGGCAGACGGTGTACCACGATGTCAGTGTCTAAACTAGGCATGTCTTCATATGACCAGGAAAAAATCTCAACGTAGTCACGCAACATCCGTATCAACCGTTGTTTGATCTTAACTTCCAGATTTGCGCCGATCTTGACTTCTTTTCTTTCCATCTTTGTGCCCAAGTTTATTATCTCAACTGGCTCTTCATGAGGCTGTATAGCCCTCGCTTCCTGTTGTAACAGTCTAGCCAGTTCTCCAGGAACCTCACAATCGTTCTCACCTTCGTCCTCGGCTTGGTTGATCGGATTTTCAAAGTCATAGCTGGTAATAGCAGGATTGTTATCAATGGGATTCAGAGTGGATATGGATCTGCAGTTTGATACGCGTGTGTGTGTGTAAGAGCATAGCTGAATTGATAAAGTAAAAGCAAAAAAGAAAAACAGAGAACGCAAAATTTGTATGCAACGAACGTCCAATGCTTTATTGATGACACATGAAATGACATAAAATAACCCTCACAGATGGAACCATTGTGCCTCGGGTAAAGCACATGGCCAAAAAGTTTAAAAATTGTTAATTACAAATTCAGAACACAAGTAAGACAATTACTACGGAATAAAAGAAACTGGAATAAAATCTCTAGCAGTTCAGTTATTCGGTCCACCGTTGGTAGTCGGGTAAATCCAGCTGTCAATGTCAGGGTCTTCCTCACTGTCTTCAATAGCGTTGACCCCACGATTGCTGATGCGTAGGGGAGGTACTCCAGCTCGAGCGCGTCGAACAACCCTTTGAGCCCCTGAAGTAAAACCCAAACCAAATTTGTCAGTTTTGTGAGTAAAATCAGGGAGCCATCCCCAATTGGTACACCCACCTTCCTCAACCACTATTCTGGCGTCCTTGAGAGAAAATATCTTCAGAGGGGGTTTGGTACTGGTGGTAGTCTCATTCGATGCCAAAATCTGGGGAACCTCTTCAAAGTTTTGACAACGGGTCTCTATGAATTCCCTGTCCATCTCCACATACCTGAAGGAGTTCAGGTGGCTTACCATATACTCCTCTTCGCCATGCACAATGACTATCTTCCCCTTCACCGGATACTTCAACATTTGGTGTAGTGTAGAAGTAACAGTCCCAGCTTCATGGATCCAAGGACAACCCAACAAACAAGAATATGATGGCCTGATGTCCATCACGTAGAAGGTTGACTTAAAAGTTTGAGAGCCTACCTTGACAGGGATGTCCACCTCCCCATGCACCATTCTCTTCGACCCGTCAAAAGCCCTTACCACAATGTTACTGGGCTTTAGGGTCAAGCCTTCACAATCCAACTGATCAAGATCCTTCTTAGGCAACACATTCAGGGAAGACCCAGTATCCACTAGCACATTAGCCATAATAGTACCCCTACATTCGATCCAGACATGCATAGCATCATTGTGTTTTCTCCCTTTCGGAGTTAAGTTGGCATCTGAAAAACCCAGCCCATTGTCAGCAGTCAAGCTGGCCACACAATCTTTGAATTGATCGGCTGAGGTTTCTTGTGGCACATGCACAGTCTTGAGGAATGCAATCAAAGCCTTCACATGGGCCTCAGAACATAATAGCAAAGACAACATCGATATCTTCGAAGGGGTCTGGCCCAGCTGCTCGACCATATTGTAGTTGCTCTTTTTGATTATTTTTAAGATTTCCTCTATCTCTTGCTTAGAGGTTTCTATGATAATCTTTCTAGGTGCCTCCGTCTGGGCAGGCTCACCTACAGCTTTTTTGCCTCGAGTCCTAGATGACTCATCAGCAGGGGTAACGACTGGAGTAAGAACGGGAATAGCAAGTGAAGTACTAGCAGGAACAGAAGATGAAATAACAACAGGCTTGTTGACAGTCTTCGGGGAAATCTCGGGAGAGAAAACCCTTCCACTTCTGGTAATTCTACTGGTCCCAACAATGTTACTGACATCAGGATTAGCCTCTTCATTCTTCAGATCTTGTTTGATGCCATGATAGTACACATTGACACCATAATGCCAAGGTAAAACTTTGTCAGAGGCGTATGGGACAAGACCAGGAAGGGTGATTATTAACGGAGCGACTCTTGGAGCAGATGTAATCCTAACAGGTCTTCTCGAGGAGACCTTGGAAGGATTTGCGTAAATTATTATAATAGCAACATCTTCAAACGGGACGATGGGAATCAGAGTTTTCTCGAACAAATTTTCTTTGCTATCCATTAGGCGCTGAACACCTTACTTCAGCAAATGGCAACCAGAAGGCAGAGATGAACACATGTGGCAACCTTCACCATAACCCGGAAATAAACCGGCCAACACAAAATTCTTCTTAATAGTCATAAGAGGAGTACAAACTTCATCAACTGAGGTCACAAACAAATCGGTATCAACAACATTAACTCCACGATTGTGCTTAGGCATGGGAGCAGTTATGACATTGGGCTTTTCCAGAGCATCGAATTTAATCTCCTTGGCCTCGATCAGATCTTATACTTTGTTTCTTAGAGCCCAGCAATCGTTCGTATCGTGACCAGGACTCTCAGAATGGTAGGCACACCAAGAATTCGGATTGTACCGAGGAGACATGATATTAGGATTTTTGGGAGCCTCCTTCAAGGTTACCAAAATGGATCTCAGCAGGTGGGGTAGAACCTATGTCAATGTCATGTTAATCCGGGTGAACTGCCTTTTTGGTCTTTCCACCCTTTGCTGATTGTTGCATTGTGGAGCAGCCGCATGCCTAGGTATCATTACAGCACTAATTATCGGACGATGTTCAACTCTGCTCTGACCTCTTGGGCTATAAATAGCACTGGCTTCCTTCATACCAGCAAAGGGCTTCTTTACTGAACTCGAGGAGTTGTCTTTCTGTATTTTACTGCTCCGGATCCCAGCTTCTACCCTTTCTCCAGTTAATATCTGCTCGGTAAAACCAGCCGATGAGCTGTCAGTCAAATGGTTGAAAAATGGACCAGACAACGTTCCCAGAAACATGTCAACCAACTCCCTATCAGACAAAGGGGGTTGGACTCTTCCAGCCAAATCTCTCCACTTCTGCACATAGTCCTTAAAGCCTTCACCTGCACCCATGGAGAAACTCTGAAGTTGAGTACGGGTAGGGGCCAGGTCAGCGTTGTATTCATACTGCTTATAAAAAGCAGCGGCCAAATCCTCCCTGTTTCGGACATTGGTTCCCTCCAATTGGTAGAACCATTCAAGATGAGTCCCTGACAGACTGTCTTGAAATAAGTGAACCCATAAGTTCCTATCAGCAGTGTGGGGCTGGATCTTCTTCACATTGGAACGAAGATGAAGCTTGGGATAAGACACCCCATCATACTTTGTGAAAACCGGAGCTTTAAATTTTTATGGGATGATTGCCCCAAACACCAATCCCAGTTCTTCGAAGTCCAATCCAGGTATTCCCTAGACTTCCATGGCACTTAAACGATCCTCTAACTGCTTGTATCTATCCTCAATGGGAGGATATTGCTCATCATTATAGTCGGTATCATTTTCGGAAACTTCAGGACTAGGGTCCTCTTCCATTGTCTTCCTCTCTTGATTCTCCCCTTCTTTGGACGAGGAGGTTAGGTCAACTGGTTGCTTTAGCGGCCCCCCGAATATTCTGCCCATATTAAGGATACTAGCGGACTTCTTCTTCTTTTTCTCTTTCAGGATGAGGGCATTCAGATCCTCCTTCCCTTTTTCTAGAGTTATGAACATCTGTTGAAATTGGGAATTTTGTGCATGAAGATCTTTGATGCTTTGTTCATAAGACATTTTTGCTGAAATAAACAGCGAAGAAGATGAGAAACCTATAATGGTACCTGTTTATGAAATGTTATGGATGTGATGCGTATGGGATGATTTCAAGGACTTTGGGAAATTTAAACTTTGCAAACCAAAATGAAACAAAGATTTTATAAGTAGAATTCAAAGTACAATTGCCTCTTAGGAATTACGATTAAAAAAACTAAAAAAAATCAAGTTTCCCATGGATGCTTCCTCTTCGTGCCGAGATAGACATTAAGGCTTCTTTCCTCATGAAGCTGCTTTGTAAGCTCTAAAACCTTCTTCTCCTGGGCATAAAACTGGTCCCTATAAGTATCCCGCTCCTTCTTCAACTGGATCCAAGACCTTTATAGTTCTTCATTATCAGTGGGCATATCAGGATGAAGAACCGTGTAGGGAATATCCCCTTCAATAATGGGCTCCACAATCACTGGTAAAACGGCTATGTAGGGCATCATAAGTTTCTTAGCACGAGCTCGTACCCATTAGAGATAAGGTTCCATAGGAATGGAATTCTTCGACCCCAAAGTCTTGGCGTCAGATCTGTTTATCATGCCCCAAGCTCGTATGAACCTCTGGCGATACCCTTGAATATCCCCCTCATAGTTAAATACAATGCCCCGGATAAGTAACTCACGAGGACCACCCCTTCGAGCATAACCAAATTGTCGCAGAGCCAAACAAGCATTGTAAGTTATGCCTCCCCTAATGCCATGTAGTGGGACGATAGGGAACTCCCCGCAACGGTCAATAATAGAAACATCTCCCATAAATCGGGAATACCAGAGAATATCTGCGTGAGAAAGTGACATTATCCTTTACGACCAACCCAAACCTTCTTCATTATTCAGCACTAACTTAGGGAGGTGAGAAATAAACCACCTCGACAGTAATGGCATGCAAAACATAAGGACCCCTCTTCTCTTCATGGTACGAGTATGGAGAGCGTGCAAGACATCTCCGAGAAAGGTAGGCACAGGGTTGCGAGAGAGGAAAATCTTGATAGCGTTCACATATATGAGTAAGTCTGGATTAGGGAACAGTACTAAACCATAGATTAGAAGGGCCAAGACCTCCTCAAAAGCCTGAAAGTCCAAATCATCCCAAAACAGTTGGGCCCTGTCTATTAGGAACTTGGCTAGAAAACCCTTGACTCTGCTTCTTGTTTCCCAATTGGATACCACGTCAGCCTGTTTTAGATGCAAAGCTGAGGCAGTGACTTCTGGCTTCGGAACCTCTTCTAAACCTGTGAAAGGCACCTGTTCAAGAATGGGTATATTCAATAATTGAGAGAACTCTTCCATGGTAGGCACCAACTGATAGTCTGGAAAGGTGAAGCAGTGGTGCTCGGAATCAAAGAACTGAAAGAGTACAGCCATCATCTTTTCATCAAAGCTTGAAGTAACCAGGTTGAGAAGTCGACCATGTCTCTTAGTGAACGCAGAAGTTTTAAGAACCCTTGATATTAGTTCCTTGAGCTGGGGAGGTGTTCTTACAAAGCTGATTCGGATAATGTTTCTACGAGCGGAAGCCATGACCTACAAAATATAATAAAGATAAAATCCCTCAGTCCTTAAAATGGTTAGTGCAATAAGAATGGATGCGATGTTATGATGCATGATGTTATGTTCAAACAGAGTAAATCACACACAAGCCAAGCACACAATAGACCTTAGGTTCAAAGGCTTGCATGAGGTTAAAGGTAAGTACCCTATTGATGTTTATTTGGTTTCAAACCTGTCTTAGAAAGGTAACCGGGTTCTAAGGATTCTCGATATCACTTATCATCCTCTATCGGGCATTGTTTCAGCTCAGGCAATCTTTTCATGCGGCCGAAATATCCCGAAAGTCTGATCTCAATGAGTGTAGCATCGAGTATCAACCAATCCTCAGCTTTATACCGAGGCCAGCTATCTCACTACTTTCTAATAGCCAAGTTTGTTCAACTAAGATTTTAAGGTCCGTGAGTGCTTCACGACACCATGCGGTGGCCCCGTATTCTCTTCGTTTCCACACGAAGGATACCCGTACCAACCAAAGTGTCACACCAACACAGCTATCGCTTAAACCATATCGGTCTATTCCGTACAGTCTCCATGATCTTTTTCAGTTTACCTAATAAGTGCCCCCGTATCCGAGTGTAGAATCTTTAACAATACCCAAGCAGAAAACCCTTAAATGTAAAGCAAATAAGTCAAACAAAGAAAAGCAAGTAAATGTGATCTAACCCTAAGGTAACCTCACTTTTAAAGTCCCCAGAAGATTCGCCAGTTCTGTGATATGGTGGGAGAACTGACTTTTTGTTTTGCGTTTGATCGCAATTGTTGCGGTTTAGCAAGAGTCTCCACCGACTTTTCTTTTATCTAAAAGGAAAGGTGAAAAAGCACAGGAAAGACCTCTAGAGATGTTTTATTGAGTTCGGGGGTAGTTTATGAAAAGGGAAGGTGTTAGCACCCCTTTCATCCATGGTTTTCCATGGGCTCTTAGTTGCTTGCTAGATCACTTGCTTTTGTTTGTATGTGCTTGTGGTGTGGGTTTTGAAATTATTTTGAAAATGCCTTTGTAATGGTTCTCGTTTCTATAAGAACGCGTACAAAGTGTTTGTTTCGAAAATAGTTCAAAGAGGTGTTTGTGTTTTTTGAAAGTTATTTTGAAAAGGTTTTTCTTTTTAATGTCTCTCGTTTCTATAAGAACGCGTATACAATGTTGTCTTTTGAAAATATTTCAAATGAGAGTGTTGGTGTAAAAATGTTTTATTGTGAGCAAGCGAGCAACTAGGAGCGAATCTACCTACCGAAAAGGTCTTAGATTTTCTTTTCCTCTTGCTTTAGATGTTTCTATCTTACCATTGATTTGGTAAGAAGCCTCATCGTTGGATGTTAAGGGATGAGCGTAGGACGTTTGTATAGTCATAGAAGGTAACCCATGGGACGCTTTAGCAATGTTGTTTTAGGGACTAGATCGTTTACTGAAGGCAACATCGAGGGTCATCGAGGGACTACGATCTTTTATCGAGGGTCTTTTGCTAAAACGCCCATGCTCGAGGGTCATGACTATTTTCCGAAAGGATGCAAAGTTGGATTACCCTAAGGGTGCTAGTGTGCAAGTGTGTTTGATTTTCATGTATTTAGTCTTGATTTTTAGGTTATCTATTTGTTGTTTTCATATCTTGTCATACACACCCTAATTACCAGCATTTACATTTGAAAGGGATAAATTGCGGAAATGTAAAGTCCTACGCTATTACATCATTAAGAGGATGGGGTACAAATTTATGAATGTGGGGTCGCAAGAAAATAAATCATATTTAACTATTACAACCATATTCAAATGTACAATGCAAGAGAGAAAAATGACTTGTTTAGAAAATGATTTTTTGTCTTAATGAATTAAGAAAAAGAAATAAATTAATTAATAAAAGAAAATATTTTTATTTCTTTTTTATATTAATAAAAAGGGGATTAATATTGAAAATGATAAAAAGGAAAATAATTGAAAGATAGAAAAAGCGTGTTGCTGCAAGCAAAACAACAAGGATCAGAAGTTCTGAAGCCAGGCGCGTTGTGACTCGGAAAGGAATGTCAGTGGAACCAGAAGTTCTGGATTTATACACTCGAAAGCCCTGCAAGAAACGTTAGAGGGAAAGGAAACAGAGGTTCTGGGTGGTATTCAGACAGTGAGCCAAAAGTCAGAAGTTTTGTGTTGTGCTAAAATAGTGAGTGAACATCAGAAATTCAGTGTGTTATCAGCGTGTGAAAAATCAGAAATTCAGAGTGTTAAAACAGCAAGTGGAAGCATCAGAAGTTCAGTGTGCTTAAATGTAAGAAAGCCTAGAAGTTCTATGTGTTTAACATGTAGGGAGAACTCAAAAGTTCTGTGCTGTGCCAAAACAGTGAGTGAGCATCAAAAGTTCTGGGTGTTAAAACAATAAGAAAGCCTAGAAGTTCTGTGTTAAAATAGTAAGAAAGTCTAGAAGTTTTGTGTGTTAAAACAGTGAGTGAGCATCAGAAGTTCTGTGTGTTAAAACAGTAAGAAAGCCTAGAAATTATGTGTGTTAAAATAGTAAGAAAGCCTATAAGTTCTGTGTGTTTAACGTGTAGGGAGAACTCATAATTCCTGTTCTATGCTAAAACAGTGAGTGAAAAAATAGGGGTTCTATGCCACATTTCAACTCCTTCTTCATATTAATCAGCACACCACTAATTTATCCAGTATTTAACAAACAGCAGGTCAGAAAGATAAAAGTACAACAACTTATAGAAGTTCAAATCCCTAATCTGAGCCTAGCCGTAATCAAGAAGTTATGATCCCCAGTTTTCCTACTTATGCAATGACACGGACAACATTAATACTGTGATATTTACATATTTTAATGATGTTCTGAATGAAAAGATGCAAAGTTAGAAAGACTTACCTTGAACCTAGTGCATGGGCTTGGAACATGAACTGCTGCCTTCAGATGTTCTGGAACCGCAAGAGAAACAGAAGAGAATATGCCAAGTTCTTTGACTCAAAGGGAAGAACAAAAGCTTGGTTTTCTGTTTGGGAATAATGGATTTTTACGAAGGTTTCACAGTTTTCTTTTTCTCTTTTGACAATTTTCTCTCTCCAAAATCTAGCCCCTTTAACGTGTGATGAAGAAAATTATTAATAGATGGGTTTGTTGTGGTTTTGGGGGGAAAATGGGATTCAATCATTTTTGGTATACTGTTTCATTACTTTTTAATCACAAATGATCTTGGTCCCATAAGAAAAATTCTAAGGTATCTCAAAACATTTCTATCCATGACTGTACGATGACTCACGCCCGTACCTTTACATCCAAAGATAAGGCTACTTATCAGTCAATGGTGAGATAGAAATATCAAAGGAAGGAAGAAATGGACAAAATACTTTTGAGTAGGTAAAACGTTCTTAGTTGCTTGCTCACAATCCATCTTCAAAAACAAACATCTTTTCAAACACACTAAACACTTTCAAAAACATGAAATATTTTCAAAAGCCAAACACTTTGTATGCATTCTTATAGAAACATGAATCATTACAAATTTTGCCTAAACGAAGGCGCTTTTTTTCAAAAAAATACTTTCAAAATCCACCACAAACACATTTCGAACAAAGAAATTTCAAAAGTGATCTAGCAAGCAACTAAGAGCCCATATATAACAATGGATGAAAAGGGTGCTAACACCTTCCCTTTTCATAACCTACCCCCCCAACTCAAGAAAATATCTCAAAGGTCTTTCCTGTTCTTTTCACCCTTTCCTTATTGGATAAAAGAAAAGTCGGTGGAGACTCTTGCTATCTGCAACAATTGCGATCTAACACAAAACAACCAAGTCAGTTCTCCCACCGTATTACAGAACTAACGACTCTGTTGGGGATTATACTTAAAATTGGGGTTACCTTAGAGTTAGATCACATTTACTTACTTTCGTTGTTTGATTTGTTTGCTTTACATTTTATGGGCCCTTGTTTGGGTTTGTATTGATCCTCTACCCGGATCTAGGAACACCATTAGATAAATAGCAAAGATTGTGGAGACTGTACGGTGTAGACCGATATGGTTGAGACAATAGCTATGTTAGTGTCACATATTTGTAGGTACCGGTATCCCTTATGGAGAATTAAGGAGAATACGAGGCTGCTGAGTGATGTCATTAAGCACTAACGAACCTTAGAACCTTTAATTGAACAACTTGGTCATTAGGTAGTGAGGTAGCCAGTTTTGGTGGAAAGCTGAAAATTGGTTGATACTCGATACTACGCTCATTGAGATCGGACTTTTGGGATACTTTGGCCGCAAGAAAAGATTGATTGTGCTAAAATAATGCCAAATGAAGAAAGATCAGTGATATTAAGATTCCCAAGAACCCGATTAATTTCTAGGACAGGTTAAACCAACTAAACTTCAAGAGGGTACATACCTATGAAACCCATGCAAGCCTAAATCTAATGTTTTTGTATGCTTTGTTTGTGATTATTATTCATGTCATCATAAACATCATAACATCATAAAGCATTCTCACTAACCATTTCAAGGATTTAGGAATTTATCTTTGTTCTATTGTGTAGGTCATGACTTCCACACGTAGGAATACCATCCGAGTCAACTTCGTGAAAGTGCATCCTCAACTTCAAGAGTTAACATCAAGAGTTCTTGGAGATTCTCATTTCACCAAGAAATATGGTCGACTTCTCAACTTGGCTACCTCAAACTTCCAAGAAGAAATTATGTGTGTGCTTTTCTAATTATTTGATCCTATGCATCATTGTTTCACCTTCCCTGACTAGTAATTGGTGCCTAAATTAGAAGAATTCTCTCAATTGTTAGGAGTGTATGTGCTTGATCAAATACCATTCACCGGTTTAGAAAAGACTCCAAAACCTAAAGTTATAGCCAAAGTTTTTCATTTGAAGAGACCTGACATTGTGGAAAATTGGGAGACAAGATGTAGAGTTAAGGGTTTCTTAGCCAAGTTTTTGTTGGAGAAGGCTCGTTTGTTCTGGGAAGATTTGGATTTTCAATATTTTGAGGATGTCCTGGCCCTTCTAATCTATGGTTTGGTTCTGTTTCCAAATCCGAACCAACTCATAGATGTAAATGCCATCAAGGTTTTTCTCTCTCGTAATCCCATACCTACTTTGCTTGAAGACATTCTACATTATTTCCACACTCGCACCATGAAGAGGAGGGAAAATCTTTTGTGTTGCATTCCATTACTCTCTAGATGGTTTATTTCACACCTACCTCGATAAACATTGAAGAATGAGCAAGGCTTGACATGTTCTCAAAGATTAATGTCACTCACACATTCTGATATCTATTGGTGTGCTCGACCTATAGAGGACCTTAATATTATTGACTGTTGTGGGGAATTCCCTAATGTCCCTCTACTTGGCATTAGGGGAGGTATTACCTACAATCCTTTTTTTGGCTTTGCGACAGTTTGGGTATGCTATGAGGGATAGCCCTCATGATGTACTTGTCCAAGGAATTACATTTGACTATGAGAGCAACTTCCAAGGTTATCGAAAGAGATTCATACGAGCTTGGGGCATGGTTAACAAGGTTGATAGCAAGACGTTGGGCATAAGAACTCCATTCCTCTAAAGCCTTATCTCAAGTGGGTGAGAACTCGTTCCCAAAACCTCATGATGCCTTATGAAGCCATCTTACCAATCATCATGGAGCCTGTTGCCGAAGGAGATGTTCCATATACTTTCCTTTATCCTAACATGCCTACTTATCTTGAAGAACTGCAAAGAGCTTGGATTCAGCTAAAGGAAGAGCGAGACACCTTCGAAACCCAGTTCTACGCAAGTGAAAAGAAGGTTTTGGAGCTTACGAGACAGCTTCATGAAGAGCGAAGTTTGAACACCTACATTGCATCGAAGAGGATGCGCTCAACCTTTTGGTCTTAGGAGTTTATTTTGTATTTATTTCATCCATTGTAAGCCCATGAGGCATGTTTATAATCAATTTGAACTTATTAATCCAATTGATGTTTGTTCCTTTTGTCTAAACAAATTTAAGTCTTCTAAGTCCTTGAAATCATTTCCGTACGCATTTTCATGCATCATAACATGAACAAGTTTTCCATAATAGGTTTCCTTATCTTTATACTGTTTATTTCAGCAAGATAGATATCGAACAAACAGTGAAGGACTTGCAAGCGCAAAATTCCCAGTTCCAAGAGACCTTGCTGACCCTGGCCAAGGGGCAACAAGCGCTGATGATTATGCTAGTAACCAAGAAGAAAACCAAAAAGAAGTCCTTCATCAACATGGGTAAGAGATTCAAAGGTCCGGTTTGTCAGGTACAGATAGCCGAAGAATCGTTGAAGGAGGACGAAAATCAAGACGAAGAGGCAAGGAGAACCTGTGTTAGGGGTGTAACTAATCAAGCTTCTGAAGACGAAGATTACTTTGATGAGCAATATCCTCCGGCTGAGGACAAATACAAGCAGTTGGAGGATAGACTAAAGGCTGTTAAAATTCAAGTTGTGCCTGGTTTGGGTTTCGGTGAGTTGGGCTTAGCACCTGGGGTCGTCATTCCCCATAAGTTCCAAATAACGGTCTTTGCAAAGTATGACGGGGTTTCCTGCCTGATACTTCATCTAAGGTCTTACGTGTGCAAGATACATCTGCACACTACTAACAAAAAGATCTGGGTCCATTTCTTCCAAGAGTGTCTGGCTGGGACTCAACTAGAATGGTTCTATCAATTGGAAGGTTCCCGCATCCATACATGGGAAGATATAGCCACTACTTTTTATCATCAGTATCAATATAATTCCGATCTAGCACCAAACAGAGTCCAACTTCAAGGTATGACAATGGGTACTAATGAGGGGTTTAATGAGTACGCACAAAAATGGAGGGATCTTACTAGTAAGGTCCAACCACTACTAACTGACAAAGAACTAGTTGACATGTTCATGGGTACATTAATTGGCCCATTTTTCAACCTATTGATTGGCAGTTCTTCGTCCGGTTTCACTGAGTTGATGCTAACTAGTGAAAGGGTAGAAAGCGGAATTAAGAGTGGGAAAATTCCCATGACATCTATTACCGTATCCAACGCTGTAAAGAAGCCTTTCACTGGAAAGAAGGAAACAAATGATGTGTATAGGGAAAGGGCCCATATCAAGAAGGATCACCGACCCTCTATTAATGTTGTGTTAATATCAAACCCTCCATCTTCTCAAAGGAAATCAACCAACAATCAACGATCAGAAGTTCCTCGAACACAGTTCACGAGGATAAGCATGTCATTGTCCTAAGCCTTACAGCATCTGTTGAAGGCCAACTTAGTGACATTGCGCGATCCACTATCCAATCCAAACATTTCATCACCTAAGTATAATCCAAATTCCAAATGTATGTATCATTCCAACAGCCCCGGGCATGAAACTGGTCAATGTTGGGCTCTGAAGAATAAGATTCAAGATCTGATAGACAATAAAACAATTGAATTTGATCCACCTGTTACTCCAAATGTGATAACATCGCTGATGTTGAACCATGGCAAAGGTGTTAATGCAATTGATGATACTACTTTTGTTTCTTCCATTGAGGATTTAACGACTCCATTAACTACTATGAAGGTTAATTTCCTGAGAGTCGGGGTGTTCCATGGCGGTTCTAAAGATTGTGTTTGTTGTGATCAACAAGTAAATGGGTGCAAGCGGCTGAAGGAAGGTGTGCAACGCCTGATAAAAAGCCGCGAGATTTTGTTTGAGAAGATTCCTACCATCAAAAGCTTGAACAATAAAGCTAAAGACCTGTCCATAATAACCATTTCCAACAAGCCTCTTAGGATCCCCTCAAAGGGTCCTATTAGAACTTCAAATGAACCAACCATTACTTCTTTAATAATCACTGCCCCTGGGCCGATTCCTTACTCCTCTGACAAAGCGGTTCCATGGAACTATGGTGCCGTGGTTTATTATCATGGGATAAAACAAGATTCTTGGATCAACGAAAATGAAGCTGATGTCACTAGTATTGCAGGTTCCAGTAAAGTAACAAGAACAGGGAGGATCTTTTCCCCTGATATTTCACCGTCCACTACTACAACAACTCCCGTCCGCATAACCAATGACAAGTCTAGTGTCAACAGTAGAGGCAAAGAGAAATATGGTGAGCCTGCTAGGATAGAGGCACCTACCAAAGGTACTGACGCTGAAGAACCCTCCACTCGAGAGATGGAGGAAATCCTAAAACTCATAAAGGAGAGTGACTTCAAAATAGTTGAGCAGTTGGGGCAAAACCCCTCCAAAATTTCCATGCTGTCATTGTTACTCTATTCAGACATTCATGCCCAGGCTCTAATAAAGTTCTTGAATAATTCCCATGTGCCCCAAGAAACCACAGCTGACCAGTAACTGTGTAGCAAGTTTAACGACTGACAATGGATTAGGGTTCTCCGATGCTGAATTGGCCCCTATGGGAAAGAACCATAACAAAGCCTTGCATATCTCTATTGAATGCAAGGGGAGCACCATGGCCCATGTCCTAATTAATATTGGCTCATCTTTAAATGTGTTACCCTAAGGTGCTTTGGACCGGCTAAATTATGAAGGACTGGTGTTGAAGACAAGCGATATTGACGTAAGGGCTTTCGATAGATCTAAGAGAATGGTTCATGGAGAGGTGGATTTCCCAATTAAAGTTGGCTCACAGATTTTCAACTCTACCTTTTATATAATGGACATACGTCCCTTAGACTCTTGTTTGCTTGGATGCCCTTGGATCCATAGGGTAGGAGCAGTAACATCTACCCTTCATGAAAAATTAAAATACTCAGTCAAGGGGAAGATTGTTACTATTTGCGGCGAAGAAGAATTTATGGTGAGCCATCTCAATTCCTTCAAGTATGTGGAAATGGATGGTGAATTCATAGAGACTCCATTCCAGGCTTTCGAAATTGTTCCTCATATGGTTGCCACCACCAAAATCTCCTCCAACATATCAAAAGTTGATGAAGTTATACCAAGAATGGTTTCACTTAAGGATGCTTGTGTCGTGGTCAAAGATGGAAACTGTACTATTTGGGGACAACTTCCCGACATTCCATTTAAAGCAGATAAATTTGGGTTGGGTTTCACCATCAAAGCTCATAAAGAAGTCAGGCGTGCTCACGTGGGAAAGCCACCTCTTCGCATCTGGAATTATGAAGTGAACATTGTGGAAGACTCGGATGATGAAAACACTTTTGAATATTGGATCTACCCTACTATTGAAGGAAAGCTCAAAAACTGGCATGCAAAAGATTTCACTCCCATCTTCTTCATTGAGGAGTAATTACTATTTACTGTTTTATGTTAATTCAAGAACTTTTGTCTGTAATCTTAAATTCCAAACAATGACTTTTAAGTCGTGTTCCTTTCCTGGGGCACTATGGTCCATTTGTTAAGGTTTTTGGTCATGTTCATTTATCATGTGATCATTTAATATAAACCATTGGACCTTTTGCATTCAAATTTTTGTGTTCATTATCTTTATTTTCCTTTATTACATTTTTTCAATAGCCATGTATCTTATATGCACACACACATACACTTGCAGATCTTCATCCACTCCGGATCTTATTGCCAACGACTATACTATTTCCAGTTATGACTTTGAGCATCCAGTTAACCAAGCCAAAGATGAAGGCGAGGAAGATTGTGAAATACCAGGAGAATTAGCCAGTCTTCTAATGCAAGAAGAGAAAGCTATTCAACCTCATGAAGATCCATTCGAAGTTATCAACTTAGGTACCGAGACAGATAAGAAAGAAGTCAAGATCGGTGCCAATCTAAAGGATGGTATCAAGAGCAGATTGGTTCAGATGTTACATGACTATGTTGAACTGTTTGCTTTATCATATAAAGATATGCCAAGGTTGGATAACGACATTGTGGTTCATCGTCTACCAACAAAAGAGAATTTCCCCCATGTTAAGCAAAAGGTTCATCGTATGCGGCCAGACATGTCTGAAAAGATAAAGGCTGAGGTAATGAAAAAATTTGATACAGGTTTTCTGGATGTCACATCTTATCCTCAGTGAGTGGAGAATGTGGTCCACGTGCCAAAGAAAGATGGAAAGGTTCGCATGTGTGTAGATTATAGGGATCTAAATAGGGAAAGCCCCAAAGATGATTTCCCTCTACCATATATTGACGTCTTGGTTGACAACACCGCTCAACATAAAGTCTTCTCCTTAATGGATGGATTTTCTGGCTACAACCAAATCAAGATGGCTCCGGAAGACATGAAAAAGACCACATTTGTTACACAATATGGCACCTTTTGTCACAAGGTCATGCTGTTCGGATTAAAGAACGTAGGGGCAACATATCAAAGAGCTATGGTCGCTCTGTTTCATGATATGATCCATCATGAGATAGAGGTATATGTGGATGATATGATTGCAAGGTCGCAAACTAAAGAAGAGCATCTCGATCACCTACACAAGCTATTTAAGAGGATGAAGAAGTACAAGTTGAGGTTGAACCCTAATAAGTGCACATTCGGAGTAAGGCCTGGAAAGCTTTTAGGTTTTGTCGTTAGTGGTAAAGGCATCGAATTTGATCCTGCAAAGGTAAAAGCCATTCAATAAATTCCAGTTCCCCGCTCTGAGAAGAAAGTTAGAGGATTCTTAGGTCATCTTAATTACATTGCCTGTTTCATATCTCACTTAACTGCTACTTGTGAGCTGATCTTCAAATTCCTGAAGAAAGATCAAGTAGTCAAATGGAACAACGACTGTCAAGCTGCCTTTGACAAGATCAAGGAATATTTGCAAGAACCTGCTATCCTCATGCCTCCAGTTGAAGGAAGACCATTTATCATGTACTTGATTGTGCTAGAGAATTCTATGGGGTGTGTGTTAGGCCAACATGACGAGTATGGCCAAAAAAAGCATGCAATTTAGTACCTGAGCAAAAAGTTTACCGACTGTGAAACAAGATATTCACTGCTCGAGAAAACTTGATGCGCTCTGGCATGGGCTGCTCGCCGGCTAAGACAATATATGTTGACTCACACCACTTTGTTGATTTCTAAAATGGACCTTATCAAGTACATATTTGAGAAGCCCGCTCTCTCCGAACGGATAGCTAGATGGCAAATGATTCTGACTGAATATGATATTCAATATACAACACAAAAGGCCATCAAGGAAAGTGTATTGGCAGTTTATTTGGCCCATCAAGCTGTTGATGATTATCAATCTATGAATTTTGACTTACCGGATGAGAATATCATGTTAGTGACTGATTGTGCAAAACCTGGACCATATGACGGACCTCAACAAGGATCCCAATGGACTATGGTTTTCGATGGGGCTTCCAACTCTTTGGGAAATGGAATTGGTGATGTGATTATTTCTCCTGAAGGTTGTCACACTCCTTTCACTACTAGTCTGTGCTTCGATTGTACGAATAACATGGCTGAGTGCGGGGCATGCATCTTAGGTTTGAAGGCTGCTATCGACTTAAGGATCAAGCATTTGGATGTATTCATAGATTCTAGTCTAGTGATCGGTCAAGTCAAAGGAGAATGGGACACTAAGCATCCTAACCTTATTCCTTACAAGGAGCTTGTGTTAAACCTAATACCATACGTCGAGGAGATCACCTTTGAACATTTTCCTAGAGAAGAAAATCAGCTGGATGACGCCTTGGCAACAATGTCTTCCATGTTCAAGGTCAAATGGGACAACGAAGCTCCTATGATAACAATCAAAATATTTGACGAACCTGCAAACTACTATGAGCTTGACACTAACAAAGAGAAACCATGGTACCATGAGGTGAGGAGATATCTTGAGGCACAAGAGTATCCCGAAGGAGATTCCATCAAAGATAGGAAATTCTTGCAAAGATTTTCAGCCAAATTCTTTCTAAGCAATAAAATCCTATTGTGATACGGTGGGAGAACTGACTATGGCTTTTTGCGTTTGTATTCGCACTTGTTCGGTTGAGCAAGAGTCGCCACCGACTTTTTATTTTATCCTAAAGGAAAGGTTGAAAAAGCACAGCAAAAACCTTTTGAGATATTTCGTGGGTTCGGGGGGTAGATTATGAAAAGGGAAGGTATTAACACCCTTTTCATCCATGGTTATCCATGGGCTCTTAGTTACTTGGTTTTTTAGATCACTTGCCTTGATTTTCGATTGCTTGAAAAATGGTGTGTGTGTGTGTGTGTTTTGAAAATGTTTTTTGAAGAAGATGCCTTGTCTTAGGCTACCAACGTAATGACTCATGTTTGAGTATATACGAAGGTGTGTATCTTTTCGAAAAGATATTTCAAATGTTTTTGGAAGTTTGTTTTGAAAGTGTTTGTGAAGTGTGGTTTTTGAAAAAGGAGGCAAGTGTTTTTGCAAGTTGATCTCAAGTAATTAAGAGCTTTGTCTGCCCCTATTGTACTCAAAGGTTTTCTCTATGTTTTCAACCCTTTTAAACAATTTTGTTCCACCATTGAATTTGGTGGACAATCTTGCGTTTAGGACGTTTAACGGGACGGGCGCGGGTCATCGTATGGACCATGAATGCAATGATGCCAAGTGTCTTTGGCAATTGGCTTTGAAGGGACTATGATCATTCCATTTAGGCAACTTTCGAAAGCGTCATCGAGGGACTTATGATCATTTGAATTTGTTTTGCCAAAGAAACTCAACGTGCAAGCATGGCCCATTTTGGAAGGCAACATGTGGGATTACCCTAGAGGGTGCAAGTGTGATTGTGTATTGATTTCATGTATTTGTCTTGTATTAGGTTATCTAGCGTTTGATTTTATGTACATACAAACCCTAGGTCTAACCATGGTATAATTTGAAAGCGGTAAATTGCGGAAATGTAAAGTTTACGCTATTACAAAATAAGTATCCGGGAGTGGGGGTACAAATTTACAAATGGGGAGTATTTGACAAGGAATTTAAACCTAGCTATTACATCAATTTGGAATTATTTACAAGATATTTAATTGCACAAATTAAATAGAAATAAAATAAATATGCAAGATGCAAAAAGGGTCTTTATATGTATGGAAAAGAGGATTTTTATATGTCAAATAAACAAAATAAAAAGTATTATTTTTTTGGAGTTTTTTATGTTTAGGGCAAAAACCCTAATTTTATTAAGTAAAAGGTATTATTTATTTAATGTGTACAATGTTTATTTATTATATACAAAAATAAAATAAAAATGAAGTATATTTATAAAAAAGGTATTTTAATGTCAAATATTGATAAAATAAAAAATGTATATATTTTGTATTATTTACTAAATATGCTAATTAATGTGTATGTATTTATATAATTTATCAAATATATTAAATATGTGCAAAAATAATAATATTTAATATTTACAAAAAAAAGTATGTTTTATGTAAAATATTTTCAGAAGATAAAATAAAATAAAAATTAGCAAATAAGTGTGTTTGCATTATTTTTGGTATTTTTAAATAAAAGTATGTTTATATATTTATTTATGTACAAATAACCATCTAAACAAATAAATGCCTAATAAATTCAAAAATGGTTTAAAAAATTATTTTTATATTTTTAATATCATGAGGAAAAATAAATAAGTCAGAATAAAAAAAGAAAACTCAAAAAATCATGAAAATAAACATAATGGGCCTAGGGGGTGTCAAAGTAACAAAAGGGTGTAAAAAGAAATAGGAAACAAAGCCCAGCCCAATAGGACCTTCTTCAACCTCTGGCCAGAACCTTTGTCAAAAACGCGCGTTTTGCACCATGATTCAAACATCCTGATTCCTGGCTTTTTAATGAAAACTCACAACATCAAAAATGTTCAGCATCAAACAACGAATCCATTCATACCAAAAACTTGATCTAACTCTCAAAAATGAGAGAGAATTTCTCCATTCCCAAATCTTAACCTAATTTTTTATCAATATTCAGACCTTAAATTCTCACAGCATATGTAAAATAAATGAAAAGTAAAGGTATGTACAGTTTCAGGGGCATGAGTAGAACACTTCTTATTCACAAACTTAGAGCTAATGATGCCTACATTAAGAGTTAGAAGTTCAAGAATATACCTGTTCAGTTGGAGTCGTGTCTGGCAATGGAGGAGTTTTCAGGGCAAGGTGATGATTGGTACAGCTTCCTTGATGTCCAGGGATGCTATTCCAAGTTTTAGTTTGCTTTGAAACTAGCTGAATCGAGTTGTAGCACTCCACCTGTAAAACAAGAAAATGAAAATGGTCAAACTAATTAGAGGAGTTACAGTCCACTTCTAATACTTTGGATAGTTTGCATTGATGGTAGGGAAGGTGTTTGAAGTGGTTTTAGCAAAAATGCACGATGGAAATGAGTTGTGGGATTCAATCTGCAGTAGGTGCTCTGTTTGGACAGTTTGAGAGTGATTCTGTGTTGGAGAGGGAAATGGAGGTGGATAGCTCGTGTTTCAGCTTGGTTAGGGTGTTTAGAAAGTGTACAAAGTTTTTGCTTTAGCTTGTTTGTGCTGAGATGAAAGTTGTTGTACAAAATGCAAGCTTTCTTACACTTTAAGCAAGAGATGGCAAGTTGGTGTTTCTAGCCTGTACAGGCCCCCATTCTATGCTGAACCACTTAGTCTTGATCAGTGTAATTAGTCCATAAACTTGTGCCAAAGAGATCTTAACTGTACTTGCTTGGATTTGCTTTAGACATAAAGTTCACTTTTGCAAAAATGGATAAAATGCTTTATCTAAAAATGGATTAAACCTTTATGCAATGCTTGAACACATAGAATATGGTCTTGGCACAATGAGTTTGCATTAAATTTATGAGTGTAAAAGAGATTTAGGGCCTGTAATCAAGAAATGCATGCTGATTTGGAAATTGCCTAAGTGTATGAACATGGAATTTGGTCATGAACAAAGTGAGTTTTTCCCATATTGTCAAATTCGATTCTCCATAACCATGAGGTTGTTTGATGAGTTCTTGGACATTTTGGAAAGCTTGGAATGTGTACTACAATCCATCTTTGAAATTCAAATTGAAATTCCAAGTGGAAGTATGTGGAAAATGGTCTTAAAGTTAGGTAAAAACCTTGCCTAAAATAGGTCAAATTTTCTCTAAGTTAAGAATGGTTTGGTACCCTTGTTCCAAAAATTGTAACTTGAGATACAAGCTTCTTTTGGGAAAACTTTGTGAATCAAAGTTGTAGATTATGCAATAGGCTACAACTTTCATGTTTTGACTTTTGCTTGAATCCAAATGAATCTTGGTGAGAAAGTGGGGCAAAGTTAGGAAAAAATTAGGGTTTTTCATAACTTAGAAAAATTCTAAGTTATGAAAAATCTTCATTTCAAACCCTAATTTGCAATTCTTGATTTCTTGATGAACAAGTTTCATGATTTGGCATGTTTTAATGAAAAATGAATCTTAACACTTGATTTTGACCAAAAAGTCAAAGTTTGACTTTTCAGTATATAGTCAAAATTGATCAATTGACTGGGAAATTCAACTGTCAATCTTGTGCATTTGGGATCTTTTGAACTTGTTGAGCATGTCAAGACCATTCCATGGGGTCCTTGAGTCCATATGTGAGCTTGGTTTGCCATTGGCTAGGTCAAACAGTCAAAAATTGCCTTTGTGCAGTCAAAACCCTAAAAATGACCATTTTGCCCTTTTGATGATCTGATCAAATTTCTTGTGGAATTGTGATCCAAACTTGATCAAATGGTCCATGTGAGTTCATAATGTTGATGTGGGTCAATTTTCATGAGATTTGACTGTCAATTGGCCATAGTTGACTTTTTCCCCAATACAGCTGATTTCTAGGTCAACGGTCCAATTGGCTGGGCTAAATTTGGAATCAAGACTTGAAACTTGGTATGGATAAACTTGGGAGTCCAATATGAAGCATGAAAGTCATCTTAGGCATTTTTGGTCAAAACATCTTTGTGCAAACACAAACCCTAATCTGGGTCAACAGTGCAAGGAGAAGTCTTGAGTAGATGAAACCCTAACTGGATCTTGAGTTCCAAGGGCTTTGTGATGAGAAATCAATGAGAAATCAATGAGAAATAGGAGGGAAAATTTTGGGGTGCAACAGTTGCCCCTGTTCAATCTTCTTGAACCTGAAGAGTTAGATTGGCAAGTTTGCCTTTCGTGACTCGAGGGTAAAAGGAGATTGGACACTAGAGTGCCCGGAAATTTGCACTCGTCAAAGCAATGGATGCGGGAATGGGCTTAGAAATGCCATTTGGAGATGGGCTTAACGATTCCATCTGGAAGAGTGACAGAAACTTGTCGGGGATGGGCTTAAAGATGCCATCTGGAATGTGTATCAGAAAGGTGTTCATGCTTAGGACCATCTTCGAACTGGGGTCTGAATAAGCAATAGATTGACATCCGTATCTGGAGGCATCCGTAAACTGTTTTCAGAGGTTGAGAAGAGTCTGAACAAGCGATAGATTAACATCCGTTGTTGGGGAGAATCCGTAAACTGTTTTCAGAAGTTGCATCTGGAGAACCCGTGGACTGTTTTCAGAAATCTTGGAGTTGAATAAGCAATAGAGCAGCATCCGTTGTTGGGAAGCGTCCGTGAACTGTTTTCAAAAGTTGCATATGAACAAGCGATAGATTAACATCCGTTGTTGGGAAGAATCCATAAACTGTTTTCAGAAGTCTTGAGAAGAAACTGAACAAGCGATAGATTAACATCCGTTGTTGGGAAGAATCTGTAAACTATTTTCAGAAGTCTGAAGAAGGAACTGGTGTAGGGTTTCCTGATGATGCGTCCGTGTAAAACTGCATCTGGATGAATCTGGAACAAGTATCAGAATGTCGCCGTGTCTGGGTCACATTTGAACTGTCTCTGAGTGAATCTGGAATAAGTATCAGAATGTCGCCGTGTCCGGGTCACATCCGAACTATTTCTAGAAAGAATCTCGGAAGATGATGGTATTTGTCTGTTGACTGCTATTTCCTGTAAAGGTAAAGAGTTAGTTGTTATGCAATGTCATGATGCGTGATGCAATGTAAATGTTTATGATATGAATGTGATGAATGCGCATGTAAGCTGATGAGATGTCTTGCTGAGGATAGATGAATCCTGGATGACTGAAGATAAAAGAATCTTGACTGCTGCCGGGGAAAATAAATCCTTGGCTGCTGCTGGGGAAATCAGAAGCTCGGGTTGTATGCCAATCTACTGGGGAATCCTTGTCTTGAGGAGATCTTCACCGGAGAATATTCGAATATTCTGTGGGGAACTGAGAATGAGAGTCTCCAATCTGCTTGGGGATTGATAACCGGAAGTTTTAGCTTCGCTGAGGATAATGAAACTTGACTCTGAGTGGAGTTAGCTTCTGGAAGGTTCTCTGGCTGGGGATTGCGAGAGTCCTCTGATTGCTGCAGGTGTTGGTCTGGAATAAATTACTGAATGTCTCCATCTCTGGGTCACATCTTGAACTATCTCTAGAAAAATATCTGAATAAGTTATAGAATGTCGCCAAATCTTAGGTCACATCTAAACTATTTCTGGAAGCAGGCTTGGATAAGTTATAGAATGTCGCCATCTCTGGGTCACATCTTGAACTATATCTTGAAGGAAGTCTGAATGAGTTATAGAATGTCGCCAAATCTTGGGTCACATCTTGAAATATATCTTGAAGGAAGTCTGAATGAGTTATAGAATGTCGCCAAATCTTGGGTCACATCTTGAACTATATCTAGAAGGAAATCTTGAATAAGTTATAGAATGTCGCCAAATCTGGGTCACATCTTGAACTATATCTGGAATGAAAATCTGAATGAGTTATAGAATGTCGCCAAATCTGGGTCACATCTTGAACTATATCTGGAATGAAAATCTGAATGAGTTATAGAATGTCGCCAAATCTGGGTCGCATCTTGAACTATATCTTGAAGGAAGTCTGAATGAGTTATAGAATGTCGCCAAATCTGGGTCACATCTTGAACTATATCTTGAAGGAAGTCTGAATGAGTTATAGAATGTCGCCAAATCTTGGGTCACATCTTGAACTATATCTTGAAGGAAGTCTGAATAAGTTATAGAATGTCGCCAAATCTTGGGTCACATCTTGAACTATATCTAGAAGGAAATCTTGAATAAGTTATAGAATGTCGCCAAATCTGGGTCACATCTTGAACTATATCTGGAATGAAAATCTGAATGAGTTATAGAATGTCGCCAAATCTGGGTCACATCTTGAACTATATCAATCTTCTTCGGTGATGAAGGAATTGTTGAACACTTTTGACATTCGAATGCCCCAAGTGGTGATGAAGGAGTCTTAACTCTGATTACTCTGCAAATTGAGAGATTTCTTGAAATCTTGACTGGACTGCCCCAGGTTAACTGAACTTTGAAAGATCTGTTGAAACCTTGACTGGACTGCCCCAGATTAATTGGATGGTGACATGTCATGCCCCTTGTTGATAGGAGATTTTTGTAATGGAAGTGTCGTCCTTTTGAAGTGATTTTGCTCACTGAGAGAGTTTTCGTTCCTCCGAACATTCGCTGTATGAATTTCTTCGCTGTCAAACAAAAAGCCAAATGCAGACAGTGATATTCAAGCAATGCAAAGTTTATGTTTGTCTCGAAGTTTTGAAAGATGCGTTTTTTAGCAGAAAACTTTTTATAAGACAAGTCAACACAAGATTTAGAGCAAAGCCTTACAGGAGTCAGGATACCTTTTGTAACAGTATGCTTTCGAACTAACCCATGCTTCAATTAGGACTTTTGAAGGGTTGTAACGTGGCTTGGTTCACGGTTTAAGAAACAAAAGGATAAAGGCTCAAAGTATATTTGTACCCACCCGCTCTTCGTGATGTTCTCTAACCTAAGCTCAGTTAATTGTGCGTCGTACTCCGTTTTGAGTCTGGAACGACTTTCGGGCGATGGTTCACCAGTTGAATTCGGGAGACAGTCATCATCTCCTTTTTCTTTTTCAACATTTTTCATGTTGTTGAGGATTTTGTAATGACCTTACTATTTTGATTTTGATTTGTTATCCCTAACTTTTGCCTGACCGTTCTCGTTTTTCGAGATTACAGTCAGCGGGATGCCCCAGCTTTCTTAAGCCTCCTTTTCAGGTTTTGACCTAGTGGGCTTTTTCTTTTTGAGAGATTGACTGTCTATGTGATAGGGAACCACCCCTGTCTTTTGATTCCAAAGGAATGCTTTTCTTTTTCTTTGACGTCGTTCGTTGTGTTACGAACTGGGAGCTTGCGACTTCAATGCGCATTTTCCTTGAATTAACTGAGAGACTACCCTGCCCCAGGTTTATATCAAAGGTTTCGATTGTTTAGAACAGAAAACTCCTACTTCTTTGGCTCGAAGGGGTTGACTAGGGATTAACTTCCTTATAACTCCAGTGTTTGGGAATTGAAAGAAATGCCTGTACATCATCAGCAAGGTCTGTTCAAAAGCATATTGTATAAGATCATGGTATTGTTTCGTCATCCTCCCTCTAAAGGCTTGCAGCTTTTTATCAAGAGTTAAATATCATAAAGAAAAGCATAAGAGTAGTGAAACGCATGGATGAATTCAAGACAAACATATGCAATGCATTAATGAAAACAGAGTTTAACATCAACAGATAATTGTTTGACAACAAAAGAAATTACAACTTTGAAAATTCAGAATGAAACAAACACAATCTCAATGATTTGGCATAGGAGGAGTGATCATGCTGGGATCTCTGGGGGACCAAACTCAATCTCCTTGGCATCGATCATGTCTTGGATCTTGTTCTTCAGAGGCCAACAGTTGTTGGTGTCATGCCCCAGGCTATCAGAGTGGTATTCACATCTTTCATTGGGGTGATAAGTAGGAGCAGACGTGTTTGGGTTCCGGAGAGGAGCCCTCAATGTAATCATGTCCCTCTTCAATAAGTGTTGCAGTGCCTGAGACAGTGACATGTTGATCTTGGTGAACTGCCTCTTAGGTGTGACCTCCTTATGCTGATGCCCATGTCTTTGTTGAGCAGGTATAGGATTAGGGATCAAGATTGCCCCTACATGTTGGTCATGACGGCCCTTTTGACTGTTCGCAACATTAGACTCTTTCTTTCCGTTGTAGGGAATTATCTGAGTATCCGAGGATGTAGCTCCTTGGATCTTTCCACTTTTGATGCCAGCTTCGACCCTTTCGCCGGTCAGTATTAGCTCGGTGAACCCAACTGAGGAGCTTCCAATCAAGTGCTTGAAGAAAGACCCGGTCAAAGTTCCCATGAAGATGTCAATCAGCTCTCTGTCAGTTAAAGGGGGTTGCACCCTACCATCCAAATCTCTCCACTTTTGAGCGTATCCTTTGAAGCTCTCGTCATAACCCATGGTCATGCTCTGCAATTGCACACGAGTTGGTGCAAGATCAGCATTGTACTGATATTGTTTGTAAAAAGCCCTGGCTAGATCTTCCCAGGTGTGGATGCGAGAATTCTCCAATTGATATAACCACTCGAGTTGAGGTCCTACCAAACTTTCTTGGAAAAAAATGGATCCAAAGCCTCTTATCAGCTGAGTATGGTTGAATCTTGCGAACATAAGACCTTAGATGCCTCTTAGGGCAAGAGACTCCATCGTACAGAGCAAAGGTAGGGACTTTGAACTTTGAAGGGATGACCAATCCAGGAACCAAACCCATGTCTCCTAAATCCAAGCCAGGTATTTGTTGGATCTCCATAGCATTGAGGCGATCCTCCAACTCTCTGTACTTGTCATCAGCGAGAGGGTATTGTTCCTCGGAGTAGTCAGCTTCTTCTTCATCAATCTCCACATGGTGGTCTTCTTCAAGACTAACTACTGTGTTGGATGGAGTTGCAAGGTCTTGGGTCTTAGGCCTTCTCCTCAAGTTCAGGATGCGGGCTGCCTTCTTGGACTTCTTCCTGTCTTTGAGAAGGAGAGTTGTCAGATCCTCTTGCCCTTTCCCCATAGCCAGAAGCATTTGCTGGAATTGAGCGTTTTGAGCTTGAAGATCCTTCACTGTTTGTTCCATATCCATCTTACTGAAATAAACAGTAGGAAGAATAAGGAGACCTGTATGGGAGAAACTTATTATGCAATGATATGTATGATATATATGCAATGTTTTCAAGGATCTCTTGGGGTAAACACAAGAGAATGTTAGAGGTTGAACTTCGCTCTTGGATTGGAGAACTTTGCACCGGTGGATGTCTTTCCACTAGAATCAAGCTCACCATGTCAAGTGGGTCATCGCCACTGATTCAAGTTGTTGCACTTGATTTTTGATTGGAGAACTTTGTATCGGTGGATGTCTTTCCACGAGAATCAAGCTCACCATGTCGAGTGGGTCATAGCCCCTGATTCAAGTTGTTGTACTTGAACTTTGATTGGCATTGGTTAGAGGAGAAACCTCTTGCCCCTTGGTAGACGTCTGGTTCAACGTAACCCTGCATCAAAAGAACCCTCGAGATCCTTGAAATGGTTATTGAAAATGCTATGGTATGATGTCATGACGTTATGTACATGTATGCGAAAAGCAAGTGAGTGTATATACAGGCAAACATATTCACACAAAGCAAACAAGTCCTTAGGTTTAGGCTTGCATGGGGTTTAGGTAAGTACCCTCTTGAAGTTAGTTGGCTCATCCTGTCCTAAAATAGAAACCGGGTTCTAAGGAGCTCAATATCATTGGATTGTTTTCTGTGTTCATTGTTTCGATTTAGCCACTTACTGGCGACCAAAATATTCCAAGAAAACAACCCTCAAATGAGTGTAGTATCGAGTATCTACCAACTTCGGACTGTACCAAAGTCGGTCATCTCACTACCCCTAAAAAGGCTAAGATGGTCAATTAAGGTTCTAAGAGTTCGTTAGTGCTTCACGATATCACTCAGCGGCCCCGTACTCTCCTTGACTGAACTCAAGGGTTACCGGTACTTACAAATATGTCACACTAACATAGCTTACTGCTTCAACCGTGTCGGTATACCCCGCACAGTTCCCTCGCAGTTTTTTTGCTATTTACCTAAGAAGGTGCCCCAAATCCGGGTGTAGGATTTACAACAAACCCAAACAAGAACCCAAAAGATAAAGCAATCAAGTCAATCAAAGCAAGAAAGTAAAGGTGATCTAATCCCTAAGGTAACCCCACTTTTAAGTTTTATCCCCAGCAGAGTCGCCAGTTCTGTGATACGGTGGCAGAACTGACTATGGCTTTTTGCGTTTGTATTCGCACTTGTTCGGCTGAGCAAGAGTCGCCACCGACTTTTTATTTTATCCTAAAGGAAAGGTTAAAAAAGCACAGCAAAAACCTTTTGAGATATTTCGTGGGTTCGGGGGGTAGATTATGAAAAGGGAAGGTATTAGCACCCTTTTCATCCATGGTTATCCATGGGCTCTTAGTTACTTGGTTTTTTAGATCACTTGCCTTTATTTTCGATTGCTTGAAAAATGGTGTGTGTGTGTGTGTTTTGAAAATGTTTTTTGAAGAAGATGCCTTGTCTTAGGCTACCAACGTAATGACTCATGTTTGAGTATATACGAAGGTGTGTATCTTTTCGAAAAGATATTTCAAATGTTTTTGGAAGTTTGTTTTGAAAGTGTTTGTGAAGTGTGGTTTTTGAAAAAGGAGGCAAGTGTTTTTGCAAGTTGATCTCAAGTAATTAAGAGCTTTGTCTGCCCCTATTGTACTCAAAGGTTTTCTCTATGTTTTCAACCCTTTTAAACAATTTTGTTCCACCATTGAATTTGGTGGACAATCTTGCGTTTAGGACGTTTAACGGGACGGGCGAGGGTCATCGTATGGACCATGAATGCAATGATGCCAAGTGTCTTTGGCAATTGGCTTTGAAGGGACTATGATCATTCCATTTAGGCAACTTTCGAAAGCGTCATCGAGGGACTTATGATCATTTGAATTTGTTTTGCCAAAGAAACTCAACGTGCAAGCATGGCCCATTTTGGAAGGCAACATGTGGGATTACCCTAGAGGGTGCAAGTGTGATTGTGTATTGATTTCATGTATTTGTCTTGTATTAGGTTATCTAGCGTTTGATTTTATGTACATACAAACCCTAGGTCTAACCATGGTATAATTTGAAAGCGGTAAATTGCGGAAATGTAAAGTCTACGCTATTACAAAATAAGTATCCGGGAGTGGGGGTACAAATTTACAAATGGGGAGTATTTGACAAGGAATTTAAACCTAGCTATTACATCAATTTGGAATTATTTACAAGATATTTAATTGCACAAATTAAATAGAAATAAAATAAATATGCAAGATGCAAAAAGGGTCTTTATATGTATGGAAAAGAGGATTTTTATATGTCAAATAAACAAAATAAAAAGTATTATTTTTTTGGAGTTTTTTATGTTTAGGCCAAAAACCCTAATTTTATTAAGTAAAAGGTATTATTTATTTAATGTGTACAATGTTTATTTATTATATACAAAAATAAAATAAAAATGAAGTATATTTATAAAAAAGGTATTTTAATGTCAAATATTGATAAAATAAAAAATGTATATATTTTGTATTATTTACTAAATATGCTAATTAATGTGTATGTATTTATATAATTTATCAAATATATTAAATATGTGCAAAAATAATAATATTTAATACTTACAAAAAAAGTATATTTTGTAAAATATTTTCAGAAGATAAAATAAAATAAAAATTAGAAAATAAGTGTGTTTGCATTATTTTTGGTATTTTTAAATAAAAGTATGTTTATATATTTATTTATGTACAAATAACCATCTAAACAAATAAATGCCTAATAAATTCAAAAATGGTTTAAAAAATTATTTTTATATTTTTAATATCATGAGGAAAAATAAATAAGTCAGAATAAAAAAAGAAAAGTCAAAAAATCATGAAAATAAACATAATGGGCCTAGGGGGTGTCAAAGTAACAAAAGGGTGTAAAAAGAAATAGGAAACAAAGCCCAGCCCAATAGGAACTTCTTCAACCTCTGGCCAGAACCTTTGTCAAAAACGCGCGTTTTGCACCATGATTCAAACATCCTGATTCCTGGCTTTTTAATGAAAACTCACAACATCAAAAATGTTCAGCATCAAACAACAAATCCATTCATACCAAAAACTTGATCTAACTCTCAAAAATGAGAGAGAATTTCTCCATTCCCAAATCTTAACCTAATTTTTTATCAATATTCAGACCTTAAATTCTCACAGCATATGTAAAATAAATGAAAAGTAAAGGTATGTACAGTTTCAGGGGCATGAGTAGAACACTTCTTATTCACAAACTTAGAGCTAATGATGCCTACATTAAGAGTTAGAAGTTCAAGAATATACCTGTTCAGTTGGAGTCGTGTCTGGCAATGGAGGAGTTTTCAGGGCAAGGTGATGATTGGTACAGCTTCCTTGATGTCCAGGGATGCTATTCCAAGTTTTACTTTGCTTTGAAACTAGCTGAATCGAGTTGTAGCACTCCACCTGTAAAACAAGAAAATGAAAATGTCCAAACTGATTAGAGGAGTTACAGTCCACTTCTAATGCTTTGGATAGTTTGCATTGATGGTAGGGAAGGTGTTTGAAGTGGTTTTAGCAAGAATGCACGATGGAAATGAGTTGTGGGATTCAATCTGCAGTAGGTGCTCTGTTTGAACAGTTTGAGAGTGATTCTGTGTTGGAGAGGGCAATGGAGGTGGATAGCTCGTGTTTCAGCTTGGTTAGGGTGTTTAGAAAGTGTACAAAGTTTTTGCTTTAGCTTGTTTGTGCTGAGATGAAAGTTGTTGTACAAAATGCAAGCTTTCTTACACTTTAAGCAAGAGATGGCAAGTTGGTGTTTTTAGCCTGTACAGGCCCCCATTCTATGCTGAACCACTTAGTCTTGAACAGTGTAATTAGTCCATAAACTTGTGCCAAAGAGATCTTAACTGTACTTGCTTGGATTTGCTTTAGACATAAAGTTCACTTTTGCAAAAATGGATAAAATGCTTTATCTAAAAATGGATTAAACCTTTATGTAATGCTTGAACACATAGAATATGGTCTTGGCACAATGAGTTTGCATTAAATTTATGAGTGTAAAAGAGATTTAGGGCCTGTAATAAAGAAATTCATGCTGATTTGGAAATTGCCTAAGTGTATGAACATGGAATTTGGTCATGAACAAAGTGAGTTTTTCCCATATTGTCAAATTCGATTCTCCCTAACCATGAGGTTGTTTGATGAGATCTTGGACATTTTGGAAAGCTTGGAATGTGTACTACAATCCATCTTTGAAATGCAAATTGAAATTCCAAGTGGAAGTATGTGGAAAATGGTCTTAAAGTTAGGTAAAAACCTTGCCTAAAATAGGTCAAATTTTCTCTAAGTTAAGAATGGTTTGGTACCCTTGTTCCAAAAATTGTAACTTGAGATACAAGCTTCTTTTGGGAAAACTTTGTGATTCAAAGTTGTAGATTATGCAATAGGCTACAACTTTCATGTTTTGACTTTTGCTTGAATCCAAATGAATCTTGGTGAGAAAGTGGGGCAAAGTTAGGAAAAAATTAGGGTTTTTCATAACTTAGAAAAATTCTAAGTTATGAAAAATCTTCATTTCAAACCCTAATTTGCAATTCTTGATTTCTTGATGAACAAGTTTCATGATTTGGCATGTTTTAATGAAAAATGAATCTTGACACTTGATTTTGACCAAAAAGTCAAAGTTTGACTTTTCAGTATACAGTCAAAATTGATCAATTGACTGGGAAATTCAACTGTCAATCTTGTGCATTTGGGATCTTTTGAACTTGTTGAGCATGTCAAGACCATTCCATGGGGTCCTTGAGTCCATATGTGAGCTTGGTTTGCCATTGGCTAGGTCAAACAGTCAAAAATTGCCTTTGTGTAGTCAAAACCCTAAAAATGACCATTTTGCCCTTTTGATGATCTGATCAAATTTCTTGTGGAATTGTGATCCAAACTTGATCAAATGGTCCAAGTGAGTTCATAATGTTGATGTGGGTCAATTTTCATGAAATTTGACTGTCAATTGGTCATAGTTGACTTTTTCCCCAATATAGCTGATTTCTAGGTCAACTGTCCAATTGGCTGGGCTAAATTTGGAATCAAGACTTGAAACTTGGTATGGATAAACTTGGGAGTCCAATATGAAGCATGAAAGTCATCTTAGGCATTTTTGGTCAAAACATCTTTGTGCAAACACAAACTCTAATCTGGGTCAACAGTGCATGGAGAAGTCTTGAGCAGATGAAACCCTAACTGGATCTTGAGTTCCAAGGGCTTTGTGATGAGAAATAAATGAGAAATGGGAGGGAAAATTTTGGGGTGCAACACCTATACAAGCGCAACCATGATTCTACTCTACTCCGATGCATGGACAAGAAGGAGGCAGAGAAAATTATGGAAGACATGCATGATGGTCTCTTTGGGATTCACTCTACTGGACACACTATGGCCAAGAAAATCCTAAGGGCTGGGTACTATTGGTCCATAATGGATACTGATTGTCATCATCATTCAAGGACTTTCCACAAGTGTCAAATCTATGCTGACAAGGTCCATGTACCTCCTATTCCTCTAAATGTCATGATTACTCTGTTGCCATTTGCAATGTGGGGCATTGATATAATTATAGAGATCAAACATACCGCTTCCAATGGACACCTTTTCATCCTTGTTGATATTGATTACTTTACCAAGTGGGTCGAATATACCTCATATGCCTCAGTCATCAAGAATGTTGTAGCCAGGTTTATCAAGCATAACCTCATTTTCCGTTACGGTATCCCCGAAAGGATCATCGCTGACAATGGAACCAACCTCAATAATGCTATGATTACGGAACTTTGTACTCAATTCAAAATCAAGCATCACAACTCTTCTCCGTACAGACCCAAGATGAATGGTGTAGTGGAAGCTGCCAACAAAGATATCAAGAAGATTATGCAAAAGATGGTGGTGACATATAAAGACTGGCATGAGATGTTATCGTTTGCTCTCCATGGCTACCGTACTTCAACTCGAACATCAATTGGGGCAACTCCTTTCTATTTGGTCTATGACATGGAAGTTGTCCTACCTGTCGAAGTTTAAATCTTTTATCTAAGGATTATGAAGGAAGAAGATTTAAGCGAAGATGAATGGATTCAGCTAGGTTGGATCAGCTAAACTTGATTGACGAGAAGTGACTGGATGTTGTTTTCCATGGTCAGATGTATCAAGAGCGTATGATCAAGGCGTTCAACAAAAAGATCAAGCCTCGAGTGTATCAAGCTGGCGACTTGGTAATAAAGGGCATCATTCTTCCACAAGGCGACCCCAGGGGAAAATGGACTCCCACTTACGAAGCACCATTTGTTGTAAAGAAAGTTTTCTTTGGTGGTGCCATGATGCTGACCACTATGGATGACGAGGAATTCCCACATCCTGTGAATGCGGACATAGTTAAAAAATACTACACATAAAATGACCCACTAGTTTGACAAACCTGGGAAAAATATGGGCATCCCAGCGAACCAAAGAGGTTCGGGCAAAAATTAGGGACATGTTCAAAAGATTGTACACCCGACAAGTCGAAAACCCGAAACGGAGGCTTGGGCAAAAAATGGGTATCCTGGTGGGCTGAAAACTCGAAAGGGCGGTCTAGGAAAAAGTTAAGGATTAAAAGCGTTTGACTATGTCCCGTGGGATCTCTACAACCATCTTTATTACCAAGGTCCAAGTTTAAATGGTCCAAAGATCAATCCAATCAACTCCTTTCAAATGGCAAGGGATGATGTTCAAAGACATAGGGGCAACAGTAGGGTTGGAACAGAATGAGATCACTTTCATATGGCTATTATTTTTGTTTTCACTTTGTATTCTTTCCATTCTTTCGATGATTTCCTCTTACTAGGAACTCGGTCTCTCTGTATAAAAACGCATAATTCATGGGCAATACATCAATACAAATATACTTTGAAGTACAATTTTTTTTTGTTTTTCCTGTTTTGAGTGCAAAAGTGTCCTAAAATTGAATGAACATATGCATATGAACATGATTAAACTTTTAACAAATGTATGCTTAAAAACAGTAACAAGCATCTCCTTAAATGCATTTGAGATATCCCCACAGAGTTATTTCAATAGCATTATCCCCACAAATTTGGATTCATAAAATCCCCAGCCAGAGTTTCAATCTCCGGAAGATCCTCTCCCCAGCTGAGTTGGTCTTAAAAGGAAGCCTTATGGAATTCTTCCTAAAAAATATCCTCCCCAACAGTTCATCAAGTATCCTCTTCAACAGGGTTTATTTCCCCAACAAACTACAGATTCCCCAGCTTGAGTTTGCCTATCAGACTATTACAAATCAAGGGACTGCAACCCAATGAAGTCATCGATCGAATCATTGTTATCTCCAAAAGTTACTATGAAGCCTGGACCCGACCAAATACTAGTTCAACTCCATCCTACTCTCGACTTACTGGGAAAACTGGACCCGACCAGTTAACAGTAAATCTCAATTCCAAGTTATTAAAGCCTGGACCCGACCAGATATTATTTTAACTTCTCAAATTGCTTAAGCCTGGACCCGACCAGTCAACAGTTCAAGCCTGGACCCGACCAGATACCAGTTAACCATTTAAAATTCTGAAGCCTGGACCCGGCCAGATAACAACTCCAATTTTTGAAACCTGGACCTGACTAGATAACAGTAAATCTCAAATTTAGTTGCTAAAGTCTGGACCCGACCAGATATTAACTTAACTCCTTCAACTACAGAGCCTAGATCCAACCAGTTAACAAGTCAAGTTACTGAAACCTGGACCCGACCAGATAACAGTTGATCTCAAGTTCAAATTGTTGAAGACTGGATCCGACCAGATAACAGTAAACCTCAATTTCAAGTGGCAAGAGCATGGACCCAACCAGATAGTAACTTAACTTCTCCACCAAAGCATGGACCGGACCAGTTAACAGTTCAAGTTGCTGAAACCTGGACCTGACCAGATAATAGTTTAATTCTTACATGTCACTAATAAAACTCCTCTTACCTAGTAGAGTTTGCCTTTATCCCAGTGAGTTGTTACAAAGCCTGGAATCTAACCAGATAACAATTAACTTCTTTATCCCCGACAAGTTGTTGTGAAGCCTGGAATCTGACCGGATAACAGCTAACTTTCAAGAGATAATTCCCCACCAGAGCAATGGACAACTAAAACTCCTGAATTCGGATTCCCAAGCAGAAATCAACACTCTCCACAGAGTCTTCTCAAGCAAAGTCAATATTCCTTAGCGGATTTTCTTCTCAACAAAGCAGGAATCCCCAACGGAAGCATTGTTAACAAAGTATGAAGATACACATACTCTTCATCCCCAACAACAGTCAGAGATTTAACTTCTCAAAGCTCCCCAGTATTTGTCAAGGATACACTTCGATAACATGTCGCATACATACAACATACACAACATATACATACAACATAATCTCATTTATTTTGAGAACATCATTACACCATGCATACATTCGCATACAACTAACCCCTTTTGTTCCTTGCAAAAAAAATCATTAATCCAAAGACCTCTTTTGGATCAGAACTGATTCTTCCAGTCAAAGACAAACAAGACACCTGGTTTTCAGCATGAATCGGCCAAAGACAATGCAGGCTCAAACATTTTATTTTGTTTTGTTTTATTTTTCTGATTTCCAACAAAACAGGCCATGGGCCTAAAATGAAAACTATTTTACTTTCTAACCTCCCAATTCCTTTTCAAAAACCCCTAACTCCTAAATTTGCATTTTTATTTTATTTTTCTTTTATTTTTTGTTTCTTATTTTATTATTATTATTTCTAATAAAAAAATACAAAAACATATTTTTTATTATTAAATACTTAGACTAAAACTATTATTTCATTTTCACTTTATTTTATTTTCTTCAAACAAAAGACCAAAAATATTTTCTTAACAAATTAATTTCTTTTCTTAATTAAATTAATTTAGACCTAGGTTTTATTTTAACTTTCTCTTTTTTTAATTAAATTAAATTTAGATTTAGGGATTTTAATTAACTCATTTTCAAATCAATTAGTTTAATTAAAAATCTTTTCCATAAAAAACCATAAAAACAATTTACTTTTCAATTTCTTTCTCTTTACATTCTTTGTACATTTTATTATTTCGCCCTATAAATAATGTAATTGTCAAAGCCTTGTAATAGTTAGGGTTTACTTATTTTTCATCCCCATTTGTAATTTGTACCCCCATCCCCTAAAGTATTTTAATAGTGTATGATATTTAAATTCCATAATTTATCGCTTTCCATATTATTGTTAGTAATTAGGGTTAGTATGGCAAGACTTAAAATCAAACAAGTAGAAAACCATAAACTCAAGACAAATGCATGAAAACAATACACTTTGCACATTTGCACGTCTAGGGTTAACCCACACTTGTTGCCTTAGATGAAAACAGTCATGTCCCTCGAAGGTGAGATACTTTAGCAAAGACCCTCGATTACAAGATCGTAGTCCCTCGATGACCCTTTGATGTTGCCTTCGGTAAACGATCTTAGACCCTTACGAAAAATTGCTAATGCATCCTACAATGTTGTCTTCTATGACTGTATGATGACCTAAGCATGTCCATTCATATCCAATGATAAGGTTTCTTACTAACTAATGGTAAGATAACATTGTCTAAAGGAGGAGGAAAAGAACAAAGACTTCCTTTTGAGTAGGTAGAACGCACGTAGTTGCTTGCTTACAAACATTTCAAAACAAAACATCTTTTAAACAACTAACACTTTCATGAAATGTTTTTAAAAGTCAACACTTTGTATGCATTCTTATATAGACGAGAATCATTACAAAGTTCGCCTAAACGAAGTCACTTTTCAAAAATACTTTCAAACAAACACAAACACATCTTGCAAAGCATTTCAAAGTGAGCTAGCAACTAAGAGCCCATAGATAACTACATATGAAAAGGGCGCTAACACCTTCCCCTTTCATAACCTATCCCCCCGAACTCAAGAAAATTTGCAAAAGGTCTTTTCTGTTCTTTTCACCCTTTCCTTTATTGAATAAAAGAAAAGTCGGTGGCGACTCTTGCTATCCACAACAATTGCGATAAAACGCAAAACACCCTGTGATTTTTAAAGTATTGTGTAATATTATTATTTTTATTACCGGTTGTCATTAGAGTTGAACAAATAGCAACAAGTGACCATGTAGGACATAATGACTTGATGTACATTAATACACCGAACACGTGTTGATAAGACATTGATGTTCTTGACATAATATTAAACTTAAACTATCTCTTATCTCCAACATTATTTGAAAGGGGTATAATTGTAGGTCAATTGGCTATAAGATCTAGACTTTTATACTATATAGAGTGTATATATTGTCAACATCCTTTCATTGAAGGTAACATGTAAACAAGAGATAACATAATGCACTATTTATTAATATACAATATTTTAATAAGACAAAAACAACCGTCACTCATAAGAACTGTCACAAAGAATTTTTTTTTCAATAACCAGGTTTTGAAAAAAAAAACACAAATAACCATGTTTCGGAGAAAATTACGGAAATAACCATGTTTCAGAAAACCCCACAAAGGAGGAGCCAACCCAGTTGATGCGTGCACCTATCATTATTCCCTAGGCGCCATCTCACTTGGCGCATGCTCTCACTTTATCCAAGTGAGATGGCACATGCACTTTAAAAGTGAGAGGAGGCGCCATCTCACTTGGCGCTAAGGGAAAATGCTATTTTCTATAAATAAATGATCTGATTCTCTGTCATTCTTCACACTTTCTCGCATTGTCTTCTTATTCTCTTTTATTTGCGTCATGACATCTCCCATGATTTTCACCTGATATGGATACATTATTTTCTCGGCCACCAAACCTCCGGTGAAAATGAAATTTTGGCACATTCACTCCATGGAGCGTCTGAAGAGAGAGTTGATGCGATGGCTAGAGGGAGACATTGAGGATGGGGAACAAATTATAAGGATCTAGAGAAGAAGAGCATCCACCTCACTTGCAACTGGAAGACCTAATTTTTGGTTGGAGGAAGTCAAAACAGACGGAGACGTAATAGTGATGATGTATGGCTCAGATGAAATTATTTTGACGGTTGTAATTTTTAGACGCTTTATCGTGTTTTTATTTGTTGTTTGCATATGGTTTGTTGTAAAAAAATTCTCTTAATGAAAAACAATAATGTTTAGAACTTTAAAAAGTAAAGATGGTTTGCATACAATTTTTATATTGTTGAGCTTTTAGCCCGAGTGGGACAATGTTTTCGATTGTGTCTGACCTAACGACATAAACCACACTTTTTTCTAGCTTGTCAAGGGAGTCCATTTCATTTGTGATACGCTTAATTTTGGGATGACCCTTTTTATTCCTTCACATTTGATCGTTATGCCATACTATTTCCTCGTCGTATGCAGGCCAATAATCAGGTTTCGCTACCAATTGGGAAGTCGTTGTTGTATATGTTGAGAAAGGTTTCAGACTTGTAAATGGGAGATAGAAGTTGTAATGTGTATTGATGAGTATATGCACATGCCGTAATGACATGAGAGCAAGGCATACCAAAGGCTTGAAACTTGCCACAATCGCACCAACGAGATGGTAGTATTACCCTATACTCTTGTTTTGGTAGCCCCTCGTTGTGGTCGATTGTCTCTTTGACAATGAAGTTGTGGTTGTGTCGGTCGAACCTTGTAACGAGATGGGTGTTGGCTTTGTAAATTTCTACCTTAAAATAATTCATGCAGCTTTCACTCCATAGTTGTCCCGATTGTAAGACATCATTCCACATTTCACCTCTTTTGGCAAACAACGAAGCCATCCTAAAATATGTTGATTTAACCAAAGAAGTTACTAGGAGGTTTTGTATTCCTTTGAATACACCGTTCATGGATTCGATAAGATTTTTTGTCATGTGTCCCCATCGTTGTCCATTATCTTATGAGCTTTTCCATTTCTCCACCGGAATATTATCGATCCACTTACCTGCTTCCGGATTTGATAATCTGATCTCGTTGCGATAATGTTTGAACGTAGGTTGTGTTAATGCATACCCCACGTTCATAACTTCTTTCCTAATAGCCTTGTCTTTGATCTCCCTCGTGAAAGTTTTTACGATATCTCTAATGCAGTAGATATGCGTAGAAGGAGGGTCATGCCAACCGTTTGCAGGATTATTGCATGCACTCTCAATAGATGCGTGTCTATAGGAAATTAAACATATATCTGGTTGAGGAGCCACGCGTGTTCGGATATTCCTGAGAAATAAACTCCAAGAACCACCAGTCTCTCCCTTGACAAGAGCAAAGGAAATCGGGAAAATGTTATTGTTACCGTCTTATGCAACTTCCATCAGTAGCGTGCCTTTGTATTTCCCATACAACCAAGTCCCATCAATTTGAATAATAGGTTTGCACGACGTAAACCCTGTGATGCAAGGTTGAAAAGCCCAGAACACTCGACTGAATATTCCATTTTCGGTGACATGAGTACCATCTGGGGCGTACGCCAGCAATGTTTCCATAATATAAACAATACCCGGAGAATACGTCTGAAGTGCATGCATGTGGGGAAGTTCTTTATATGACTCCTCCCAGTTTCCATATACCTTTTCAGTCGCCTTGGTCTTTTCTAACCATGCCTTTCGGTATGATGGAGTATAGTTATATATCGTAGTGATGTGAGAGATTATGGTTTTCACCTTCAATGACAGATTATTGCTGACAAGAGGTAGGATTTCTTGACATGTCAGATCATAATTTAGTTTTTGATGATCTTGTGATTGAGTAGAATTGACGCACGTGTGGGTGGACATAGAACCTATCACCCAACAATCACCTCTTAATCTATATGATGCAGTGAGCTTGAACATACAATCTGGGTGGAGACACCTGGACTTGTACCTTTCTAGATTTACACGATCTACCTTAAAATCGACCGAGTTTAGCATGTGAAACATTTTTCTGGCTCAGATACAATCTTCTCTATTACGAAATTTGTCTTTCTCTTTTAAGTTTTCATCCGACTGCATATACGGATTGAAAAAAACATCAGATGAGGGTTCATCTCTGCCCATGTTGAAATTTGTCGTGTGTGGAGGTGGTGTGTAGATCTCATTCGGAGGTATACCTAGTATCCAATCATCTTCAGAATCATCGTCTACCATGTCATCAAACTCTAACTCGTCATCTTCCTCTTCTACGCCAACAACATCTACATCTGCTTGTTCGGCTTCGAGAGGATCAACCACTTGTGACTGAGTTGGTCGTGACAGCTGAGGATCCCGCAGCATAATGTACAACTCAATAAAGTTGTACCTAGAATACTCATGACTGGAAAACATATTCTGAAGGTCCTCATCATCTTGAGCCTCAACCTTATAATATATTATTTGGTTCTCACAAAAAAACCTGATTTTGATAGAAGATTTGTGTCACGGGACCTCGTCCAAGTTTGACCTCCAATTGTTTTTTGAAATACAAGAAATTGGCTTTCCTATTTAAACAAAACCAGATGTTCTCAGTGTCTCTAAACAAAAACCATAAGGTGGGACAAATGTATGTCTCACTGTTGAAATGTGCACTAATAACATGTTATGTTGTAGAGGCCATTGTGTTTGAATATTTGAATGCTTGAGTGTTTGAATGTTTAAGTGTTTGAGTGTTTGAGTGTTTGATTGCCTTATTGTTTGAATTTCTGAATGTTCTAGTGTTTGAGTGATTAAGTGTAGAAATGTTTTGATAAATGTAGGATTAAATAGTTTGAACTAAATTTGAACAAGACAACAATAAGCACTAATTCTCCTCCCTACATGTCCAATCGTATAACATGCATGCAGAAAACCCTTCCCCAAGACTGCCACCTAGCATGCACCTACGCTGCAACCTACGCCACCTCTATTTAGCCAATTGGGATGGCGACACCTTTCAATTTTGTACTTATTCTCCAAGTCAAATGGCGTATCCCTATATGTCCAATCATATTACATGCATGCAGAAAACCATTCCCCAAGACTGCCACCTAACCTGCACCTACACTGCAATCTATGCCACCTCTATTTCGCCTATTTGGATGGAGACACCTTTCAATTTTGTACTAATTCTCCAAGTAAAATGGCGTCTCCCTACCTGTTCAATCGTATTACATGCACGCAGAAAACCCTTACCCAAGACCGCCACCTAGCCTGCACCTACACTGCAATAACTAGGCATGTCCCACGCCAAGTTGAATGACACCTGCTCTCTAAATTGCATGTAGGCACCATTTGACTTGGCACATGAGTGACACGTATCATGCATGCATGCAAGCACCAACTAGCTCATTTATTCACTCTGTGATACAATTTTTTCTATAAATATAGAGCCTCACATACTTGTTTTGCATCAACAATCATCTCACTCTTATACAAACTCTTTCATTATCTTATACAATTTCAACTATGGTTCTTCTCACAATGGGTGATTCTCACAGAGGCACAAGGGACAACATTGCGACGTTTGTAAGTTTTTATAATTTCTCAAATATTCTTGTATACTAATATATTTTTATAATATTATTAATGATTTATACATCTTATGGACTCTTACACTTTTACATTTTGAATTTAGGATACTAAAAAATTCAGAATTCGCTCACACAACTACATTGCTCCGGACCCGTTGATTGTGCCCTATCTCGAATATTCAGGTTTTGAAAATGTTATAAAGATCTCCAACAACACGATTGATTCAAAGTTTATACTTGCAATGTTGGAAAGGTGGAGACCCGAGACACACACATTTCATTTACCAATAGGTGAATGTACCGTCACACTAGAGGACGTGTACATGTTATTGGGTCTCCCTTTCGATGGTAACGTGGTTAATGGGTCGGTTCAATAGCCCAATTCTCTATGCGAGGAATTGTTGAGAAAATATATGGTTAAAGGTGGTGGTACTAGAGGCTAAGGTATATTACTTACTGAACTAAAAAAACATTATGCGACTCTAGAGTTGAACGAAAATTCCTCCGAGCTAGAAAGAGTAATAAAAGCTCATAATTATATAATGATATTGTTTAGAACCTTTTTATTTCCTGAAATTACGGGGAATAGTGTAAATTTTATGTATTTAATTTTAATTAGGAACTTTGAAAAAACTAGAAAGTATAGTTGGGGTTCTGTTTTTTTAGCCCATCTATACAGTTCCTTGTACAAAAATGCAACCAAGGAAAATATACATTTTATGGATTCGCTTTCTTACTCCAAGGCCGGGGTTGATGGAGAATGGAGTCCCTAAACCCCATCAACAACAACGCATTTGTGTTCCCATACGCAAC
Source organism: Vicia faba (assembly GCA_948472305.1). Taxonomy (NCBI): domain Eukaryota; kingdom Viridiplantae; phylum Streptophyta; class Magnoliopsida; order Fabales; family Fabaceae; genus Vicia; species Vicia faba. The sequence goes on along the minus strand of OX451739.1, from coordinate 381,003,952 downwards.
AAAGTAAGTCAATAACTTAAATCATTTATTATTCATCCGTTCACCAAATAAATGTTAAAAATAATCTATTTACAATTCCTTTAGCTACTGTGTGACGGTATGGATTACAGAAAGAATCCCATATTCAATGTCGCTCTATATCGTATTCTATTGGATCACCTTGGCTCGGATGATGTACATCATACATTCTAACTTTTCTAGTTTTAAATTATTTACTTATTACGTTTGCATAATGCTGATTTAATTTTATCCATAATTTATCTAGAGACCATATTTGGGTTTGGACCATGAACCAAACTTCGAGGATGCAACAGTTTGGACCGTTAAGACTGCAATCATATGATTCAATGTTGTGGAGATGCACCACAGCGACCGTGTCAAGATTCAGTTCTGAATGCATCAAGAGTGTGATACGGTGGCAGAACCAACTGTTAATACTGTTTTCCGTTTTGTATTTGCAAAATGTCGCGGTAAGCAAGAGTCGCCATCGACTTTTATTTTATCCAATCAGGAAAAGGAAAAATAACAGAAAAAACCTTTTTTGAGATGTTTCTAAGTACGGGGGTAGATTATAGAAAGGGAAGGTGTTAGCACCCTTTCTATCCATGGTTTTCCATGGGCTCTTAGGTACTTGCTCATTTTGAAAATTGTTTATGTGTGTTTTGAAAAGTTTTTGTTTAACTTCGTTTTAACCCTTGTTTCTATCCTCAAGAGTGTTACGAAGTTGTTTTTGAAAATTGTTTGAAAAGTGTTTGGTGTGAAAAAGTTTGTTTGTTTTGAGCAAGTACTTAAGAACTAATCTACCTACTCGAAAAAGACTGTTCGTTTTCCTTTAGACAATGCTATCCCATTATTGAGAAATAGGTAGCACAGTCGTTGGAGTTTTTAGGGACATTCGAAGGGACATGTACGATCACAAAAGCAATGTTAGGAGGTGTTAGTAATCATCCTAAAGCCTTAAATATCTTTTTTCGAGGCAACATCCAAATGGGTCATTTTAGATCTTTCGGGGCTAGAGGAGGACCACTAACAAACCCTATACTTCATGACCGTTTACCGAAGGCAACCGGAGTGGAGTAAACCCTAGGAGTGAGCATGTGCGAGTGTATTTTTTCAGTTAATTTGTCTTTGCACATTTAGGGTTTTTCTACCGTTTTAATTTTCAAGTATTCTTTCCATACAATCCTATTAGCATACATCTAGGCAGTTTATGATTGCGGAAATTAAAATGCGGAAAGTTTAAAGTTCTAGCTATTACATCGCTTTCGCAGATACATAATTATTTTTTACTGTAAAATAAAATGCGGAATTAAAACCTAGTTAAAACTATTACAAACTCAGAGCAGTTACAAAAATGATAAAAAAAAGTAATTAAAATGCGTGTGACAAATTAAATGCGAGGATAATTATAAAACCTAAAAATCTAATTGAGAAAAATATTTAAGTTATTTTTTGAAGAAAAATTAAATATATACAAAATTAACCCTAATTTCTAATTGATTTTAATTTCAAAAATAAGACTAAATTGCCCTATTTCAATTAAACTAATTAATTCAAGGAAATAAAAGATTTTTTATGAAGAAAAAATTTTTGGTGTTTTTTTGTGATTTTTTTATTAAATTAAAAAAATATGATTTTTGATGTTAATTAAAAAGAAAATAATTAAGGAAATAATTAAAAAGAATTAAAATAAAAGGGAGAATAATGGGCCTGTATAGAAATCCAAAAAGGGGGTGTGTTGCTGAATTGGCTGGGCCCATTGATTGTTCAGCCCACTCCCAGCGCTTGATCCTGTATGGCCATTTTCTGGTGATGTACCATGGTCCCTCCTTGTTTGGAGCGCTAGATCTGATAGGAGATGCATCCAAGGACTGGATAGTGGAAGCATAAGGTAGGCGCTTGGGCAAGTAGTGTACTTGATTTGTAAAGGAGAATTAAAACAAAGAAAATTGCTGGGACCTGGGATCGAACCCAGGTCCTCACGTTCAACACCAATGCGCCTAGCCATCTGGGCTATTGTTCTTATTTATTAATATAACAATAATAATATATAATATATAAAACATGGTGGTTAGCTAGAAAAGAGCACGAAATTCAAAATATCCAGTGGTGGTTAGACACGTTGTCGTCTTCCTCCTCATCTGTCGCCTTAGGTTCCTGCCTTTTACCTACAGACAAACATATGAAGCCATAGCCCTACAAACTTCAAAAACTCATAAAACACATGATAAATGCAATTTAAGACCATGATTCAACTGGTCTTGATACCACGATCATCATGGTTCCCTATTCTTGGTCTAATTTCACAGATACAGAGAAGCCCTAAAACACAAGAGCAAACCCTAACAATGGTAAACACGTTAGAAATTCAATTAAATGATCTAGACACATTAGAAATATATCAATGATCACAAATATGTCATTAAATTATGCTAATGATGCAAGAATGGTTGTAATCGATTTTGAAAAAGCAAGCAAACCGTATGAGGTCTAGGGAGTGATTCTGGGCGCGAGAGAGCTTGCTACTGATCCTGTTACCTTCAGGGATGCTCCAGGATACGATTAGGGGTGTTGGAATGCTTTGAATCTTCCTCTAGGGTAGAGATTAGATCACCACTTTTTGCCAAAATTTTGAGTTTGTTCTAGGGTTCTTCACGACTGCTAGCCCTTGTTTTTGTGCTTGGTCTTACTCAATATATATATATATATATATATATATATATATATATATATATATATATATATATATATATATATATATATATATATATATATATATATATATATATATATATATATATATATATATATATATATATATATATATATATATATATATATATATATATATATATATATATATATATATATATATCCCTGAATGAATTAAGGTTCTAAAAACAACATGTATCTTTGCAACTTTTGAAGATTTGATCTCATTCTTTCTTGGTATGATTTGTTTCCAAATTAGGCCTAATCATGCCATTCTTGCTCCAATCAACCTTGATTCGATTTGATCCTGATATGCCAATATAATTAGCTTGTGATTCTGTCCAAAAATCAGATCAAAACAAATATTTGCTATTATTTGTCATTTATTTGATTTAATTCAATTTTTAAATAATAAAAAATCAAAATAAAATGGAAAATGAAGCAAATAATGTATGGGTGAATATTTGGGTCGTGTACCATGTTATGAGTGAGGTGCAAGCATAAAAGGTTAGGCCCATTTGGCAAAAAATGCATTTTTGAGCACATTTGACGTTTGGCAATTTTGCAAAAATGGTCAACTTTGACAAGGCATATTTCTTCCAATTTTAACCCTAGAGAGGTGTTCTTGGACTTTTTAGAAATATTAGGATGTCCCCTAAACAACACTTTTGGTCTCATCTCAATTGGGTCTTCCATGCTCATGTAAGAAGCTTTGACCCAAAAAGTGTTTTTGTTGACTTTTCAAAAGTACCTATAATGTGGAAATTCATATCTTTTTGTGAGTACATATTTTGAACTTTAGGGATGAAGATTAATTGTAGGTAATTGCATCCTCTTCAAAATGAGCCTTGGATGGAAAATTTCTGATAAAGTATGAGGAAGTTATGCTTGGTCAAAGTTTGGTTGACTTTTCCTAAGAAACCCTAATTTAGCAACTTTTGGGTTGTGATGAATTAGGAGCATTCCTTGAGGTATCATGATCAACCCTTTATAAAATGATGAATGTCACTTCAAAATGTTGATTTTGACCAAAAATTTTGAGGTTTGACTGTGTGTGGGCCATAGTTGACTTTTGACCTAATATAGTCGAATCTCAAGCATCTGAGCAGTTGACTGAGCAAAATTCTTGTGAAAGGCTTGAAATTTGACATGGATTATCTTGAGAACATATTAGGACCATGGAAAGCATTTGGGAATTTTGGATCTACCATACCCTGATGAAAATGGAAACCCTAATTTGGGGTAGATTGCCTTAGGAGAGAGTTTGTCTGGTCAACTCCTTGGCATCCTTGAGAAACTTGAGGACCTCAATGGGCATGTGTTGAGTAAAATGAAAGGGAAAATTTTGGGGTACAAAAGCTTCCCCTGTTCAATCTTCTTAAACCTGAGGATGTAGACTGGCTTGTCTGCCTTTTGTAATCTGAAGGTGGAAGATGATTGAACACTAAGTGCCCGGAAATTTGCACTCGTCTGAGATGGCGCGGGACTGTGTGGATAGTACTGGGAATGGGCTTACAGATGCCATTTGGAAAAAATGACGGAGAATCGTCGGAGATGGGCTTAAAGATGCCATCCAGCTGAGCTGACGGCGAAGCGTCGGAGATGGGCTTAAAGATGCCATCCAGAATAATGTTGATTTCGTGAGATATTCCTTCGATGAGGATTCATGTTCCTATCATTGAGGAGGGATCTGCTAAGGAATGTCGGTCTCTGTCTTGGGGGAAGTATAATTTTAGGAGCTTCAATTGTCCATTACTCTACTAGGGAATCCTCTTTTAGTCGAGGAGATGCAAGTGAACTGCTATCTGGTCGTGCTCCAGGTTTCACTGTGACTTACTGGGGAGACGAGATTAAACTTGCTATCTGGTCATTCTCCAGACATTGCAATTTCTCAATTCTATCTGGTCGTGCTCCAGGCTTCAGAAGGATTTAAGTGTTTATCCGGTCGCATCCGGGTTTCAACTTGAACTTGAGGAATACTAGTATCTGGTCAGTTTCCATGCTTCATAGTAATTGGCCAAGTAAACTGCTATTTGGTCGAATTCCAAGCTTCGCAATATCTTATACTGTTATCTGGTCGATTTCCAGGCTTCACAGTATGATAGGGAAATTAAGTTGTTATCTGGTCGACTTCCGGGCTTCATAACTTGAATTTGAGATATACCACTATCTGGTCGATTACAGGCTTCGTAGTATTTTAGAGAAATCAAGATATTATCCGGTCGATTTCTGGGCTTCATAGCTTGAACTGGAATAGAAATATTAGTATCTATTTGACTGAACCAGGGAAAACTTGTGAGAACTTCAACTGGGAGAGAAATCTTAGTACCGATTTGACTGATCCCGGGAGAGGTCTCGGATTAACTTTGACTGGCATAAAATCAAGGGAATCTTAGCAGCGATTCGGCTGACCTAGATGAAAGTCTTAAAACATCTTCAACTAAAATAGAAACCTTAGTGTCTGTTTGACTGAACTAGATAAAAAGTTGGAATATCTTCAACTGGAATAGAAACCTTGGTATCGGTTTGACTGAACCAGAGAAAACTCGTGAGAACATGATTGCATCCTTCCCTGAAAGGTAAAGGGTTAGTCGTGTGAAATGTCATGATGTATAAAATGTATTAAGTAATGATATTCTCAAAATAAATGAGATTGTGCTGTATAATATGTATGCGCATGCCATGATGTATGGATATGCAATGCTATTTTGATATTCTCTACCTGGGGAAAATAAATCCAGGACTGCTGCTGGAGAGTATAAAGAGTTGAGTTCTTCGTTTCCACTAGGGATAGTGACCAAAGATGATTAGTTGGGGATTTACATCCATTCTGCTTGAGAATATTCTGCCGGAGGAGACTCTGTCTGAGAATAATTCTGCGGGGGAATGACTCTGGGGAAGAGAGATACTATGTTGGAAGATCTACTGATTTGGAGAAATAAACCTAGCTGGGGATGAACTTCCGTTGCTGGAGATGATAAGCTCTGTTGGAGATTCCGCTGTGAGAGAAATATACTATGCCCGGGAGAAATATTTCTAAGCTATTCATGATTATAAAACTCGGCTGGAGAATGCAGGTATTAGTTCTCCGAAGGAACCTGCTGGGGAAGGAATTCCTGCTTGGGGAATCCCGAGAAGCTTGGCGGCTTCATTGGGAATTTTTTTTGTTGGAGTAGTAGTTGGAGATGTATTGAATAAGTATCAGATGACATTCGTATCTAGATCGTACCTGAATCGTTTCTAGATGAAAGTCTGGAATAAGTGTCAGGATAACATTCGTCTCTGGATTGTACCTGAACCATTTCTAAATGAAAGTCTGGAGTAAGTGTCAGGATGACATCTGTCTCTGGATCGTACATGAACCGTTTCTAGATGAAAGTCTGGAATAAGTGTCAGGATGACATCCGTCTCTGGATCGTACCTAAACCATTTCTAGATGAAAGTCTAGAATAAGTGTCAGGATGACATCCTTCTCTGGATCGTACCTGAACCGTTTCTAGATGTATGAAAATCTTGAATAAGTAGCAGGATGACATCCGTATCTGGATAGTATCTGAACCGTTTCTTGATGTATGAAAATATTGAATAAGCAGTAGAATGACATCCGTATCTGGATCGTATCTGAACCGTTTCTAGATGTATGAAAATCTTGAATAAGTAGCAGAATGACATCTGTATCTGGATCGTATCTGAACCGTTTCTTGATGTATCAAAATCTTGAATAAGTAGCAGAATGACATCCGTATCAGGATCGTATCTGAACCGTTTCTAGATGTATGAAAATATTGAATAAGTAGCAGAATGACATCCGTATCTGGATCGTATCTGAACCGTTTCTCGATGTATGAAAATCTTGAATAAGTAGCAGAATGGCATTCGTATCTTGATCGTATATGAACCGTTTCTCAATGTAGAAAATCTTGAATAAGAAGCAGAATGACATCCGTATCTGGATCGTATCTAAACCGTTTCTCAATGTATGAAAATCTTGAATAAGTAGCAGAATAAGATCCGTATCTGGATCATATCTGAACCGTTTCTCAATGTATGAAAATTTTGAATAAGCAGCAGAATGACATCTGTATCTGGATCGTATCTGAACCGTTTCTCGATGTAGTGCTCTTGATGACTGTTGACAAATGTGCTAAGTCTTCCACGGATAGACAGGTAATGGGACATAGCCGTACGTTTTAAATCCCTAACTTTTTCCTGGACCGCCCTTTCGGGTTTTCAGTCCACCGGGATACCCTTTTTTTCCCAAGCCGCCTTTTCAGGTTTTCGACTTGTCAGGTGTACATATTTTTTTTGTATATCCCTAACTTTTGCCCGAACCCTTTTGGTTCGCCGGGATGCCCTTACTTTTGCCTAGGTATGTCATCCTAGCGGGTCTTTTTTGTGCGTAGTATTTTTTGACTATGTCCAAGCTCTCAGGATGTAGAGAGTTATCACCGTCCATGATGTTGTGTTGTAGTACTGTCAAAAATGTTTTCTTGATGGCACATGAGTCATCGCTGGAATGCATGCGTAATGCCCCAAGTGATTCAGATGGAGATCTTCCCCTGGTTATTTAGCATCTTTGGAGAGACTGTCCCAGGTGTGTTAGACACCATGTCCTGCCCCCTTGCTTATGGAAGTCCTGTTTATTGGAAGTGTCTTCCATTTGTAGTAATTATGGAGAGTTTCCATTCCTCGAATTTCTTTCATGAGAACTTCTCTACTGTCAAACAAATAGTTGCATGAAAACAATGGTATTTAAAGAATGCAAAGCTTATGTCTGTCTTGAGGTTTTGAAAATGCAGTTTTTTTTAGTAAAATAGAATTTTGCAAAGATGTGATATCAACTCAGGATTTGTAACGGACCTTACAGGAGTCAGGATACATTTTGTAACAGTATGCTTTCGAACTAACCCATGCTTCAGCTTGGACTTTTAAGGGTTATAACGTAGCCTGGTTCACGGTTCAAGAATTTAAGGATAAAAGCTCAAATTTTATTTGTTCCCAACCCGTTCTTCGTGATGTTCTTCAGTCCTAAACTCAACTAATTTTGCATTTAGATCCTGATTGAGTCTTTGCTTTGATATTACAGTGATGGTTCGGAAATTGAATGTTTTTTTGAAGCGGCAGTCATTTTGTAATCTTCTTTCTGTCGAGGATTTATAGTAACCTCTTTCTTTTTTGTTTTCGTTATCCCTACTTTTTCCTGAACTGTGTCTTTTGGGATTACAGCCAACATGATGCCCCAGTTTTTTTATTAAGTCTCCTTCACATGTTTTGACTCAATGGGCTTTTATTTTGAGGGGTAATGATTGCCTGTCTTGATGATTATGTGGAACCATCACCATTTTTGGAGAGCATCTTTTACACTATTTGTTGTGTATGAAGGTAGAGCTTACGACTGGATGCACATTCGAATTAATTGAGAAAACTACCCTGCCCCAGGTTATGATTAAGGGTTTTAATTTGTGTAAAAGAAAAACTCCTGCTTCTTTGGCTCAAAGGGGTTGACTAGGGATTATCTTCCTTATATCTCCAGTGTTTAGGATTTGAAAAAATGCTTGTACATCGTCAGTCAGGTCTGTCCAAAAGCATATTGTATGGAACATGGTATTTTTCTTCATCCTCCCTCTAAAGGCTTGTATCTTGTAACCGAGAGTTGAATATCACAAAAAATAAGTAAAAGCACAGTTTTAAATATAATGAATTACTTCAAGACCAACATATGCAATGCATTAATAGGAACACCAAAGTTTGACATTACAGTAATTGTCCGAACAAGCAAAATAAATTACAATTGAAAAATAACAAATGAATTGGACACTCTCAATGATTTGTCCTAGGAGCAATGATCACTTTATGAGTCTCTGGAGGGCCGAATTCAATCTCCTTGGCGTCAATCATATCCTAAATTTTGTTCTTCAGGGCCCAGCAGCCATTCGTATCATGTCCAGGACTACCAAATGGTATGCACACCTTTCGTTGGGGTGGTAACTGGGAGCAGAAGTGTTGGGATTCTGTAGAGGAGTCTTTAATGTAATCATCCCTTCCTTCAACATGTGTTGTAATGCTTACGCTAGTGACATGTTGATCTTGGTGAGTTGTCTTTTAGGTGCGACCTCCTTACGCTGATTCCCCTGATGATGCTGTTGCGCGAGCATCGGATTAGAGACCTGCACTGCCCCTGCAAATTTGTGGTAGTCTGTCTTTTTACGACCTTTTTGGCGACACAAAACATTGGCTTCCCTCTTACCCGTAAATGGCTTCTAATCAGCATTAGAAGATGCAGCCATCGAGATCTTCCCACTCTTGATACCACTTTCAATCCTTTCCCCAGTCAGGACCATATCTGTGAAACCGGATGAAGAACTCCCAATTAGCAGATTAAATATTGGGCATAACAGAGTTCCCATGAACATGTCTACCATTTCCCGATCATTCAGAGGAGGTTGTACCCTGCCATCTAGATCCCTCCATTTCTGGGCATAGTCTTTAAAGCCTTCGCTTGAACCCATAGACATGTTTTAGAGTTGTGTACGGGTGGGAGAAAGGTCTGCATTATACTGATATTGCTTATAAAATGCAACAACAAGGTCTTCCCAGTTATGAACATTGGCTCTTTCCAGCTGATAGAACCAATCTAGTTGTGTTCCAGACAGACTGTCTTGGAAGAAATGGACCCACAAGTCTTTGTCAGCAGTATGAGGTTGTATCTTCCTCACATAGGAACGAAGATGCATTTTGGGACAAGAGACCCCGTCATACTTAGAAAATACCGGTGCCTTAAACTTAGGAGGGATGATAACTGTAACGCCCCGTTTTATTTAATATTATATTATATTAATATTTTCGAGTTACCATTTGACGTTTATTTTTGCGACGAGAATATTTAAATTAACCGCTATATCTGTTAATATATTCGGCGATGTTTTATTCGGTCCGGTATTTATTTTGAGGGACCGGTAATTATTTTATTCGGTCTGGTATTTATTTTGAGGGACTGGTAATTATTTTGTTCAGTCCGGTTTTTATTCTGTTTGGTTCGGTAAAATATTATTCTGAGTTATTTTAATTATTTGGAGTTATTTTAATTATTTGGGTTAATAATATTATTTAGTATTATTAGTGTTATAATTACTAGTAAGACCAAGGGCTTTTTGGGTATATTGCTAGCTTATATCTTGTTCTAAGCAAACCCAAACACTTGTTTTATGTCATAAAACAAAAACACACTTAGAGAAGAGAAAGAGGAGTCTTAGAAGAGAAGAGGAAACAAGAACACAAGAGCAAGCTAGGGTTGATTTTGTGGAAACATCAAGAATCAATTCAAGCATTTAAGGTAAGGGGTTTGATTTTCCAATGCTTATAGTTAAGGTTTAATTTGGTATATTTTGGATTTGGGGAAAAATTGATGTTAGGGTTCTTGAGTTTTATTGAGATAGAAATTAGAAGAGTTAATTAGGTGTTGTTGTTGTTGATTGAATTAGTGTTTAATAATTCAAATGAAGTTTAGAAATAAGAACTAGCATTATATTAAGTACTAGTAGCATATGCATTTAAATGGAGTTTGGAAACTATATAGCAGTATTTACTTAATTTAAGAAAACAAAGGAAATAGCAGTATAGTTAAAACAAGATTCACTGTCAATTTGTATATGGACTACATTTGTCATTGAGGTTCTTATAGGAGAATTCTTTTTGCTTAACGAATGCATACATATCCGAAAAAAATATAGTTGCCTAAAGATGAGTAAGAATCTTGCACCTCACCATGTCATTCTTCACAAGACACTAATTAGTGTGTGAGAAGAAATAAAAAAGGAGGTGGTCCACAAAGTACTAATATCATGAAACTGATATCAACAATTATTTCCAAAAAGTAATTATAAGTTTAATAAACTAAGTGATAGCAGTGAAGTTATAACAGTAGCAGTATGGTATAAATTGGAAATGAAGCTAGAAATTAATGAAGTAGCAGTATGGTAAGTTTCAGAAACCAAACATAAATTAACAGTATAGGAAACTTAGGTAATAGCGGCATTAGCGGTATATTAATTGAATTTAAATTAAGTTTAGAAATTAATTAATTTATGTTTTGTTTTTATTTTCTTAATTTAATATATTAAATATTTATATTAATTAAATACAAATATGACATAAGTTAGCCGATTTAATTTGGAACCCGATTATGTTCCGATTTCCCGATTTCGGTAATTTCGGCGACGGAGCAAGTTACTCCGAATTTAACGAAAATCGACGTGCTAGCTAATTTTGACGTGTAGAATGTTGTGGTGAGGTTATTTTTTCGAGATTACGAGTTTTTAACGGAGCGACCCGAAATAAGTCAATTTACGGTTAAGTTGAACCGGGTTGCGTTTTAGTCGGTTTAAGTCGCGTATGGATAATCCGATTTCGACGTTAATGTTTTTAATTGATGCCGATTATTATGAATGACTTTCGCGACGATTATTGATGTTTGACTATTTTTCCGTGTTTGAAATTTAGTGAATTATTTGATAATGAAGTGGTGTGATTAAATATGATGTTTGCGACGGTTTATTTATAATGAATACTTGATGATATGCGATGCGATGATATCTTTATCTTGATGTGGATAAATGTGGAGACGTGGGTTTTATACTAATTTTGACGTGCGATGATGATGTTTTGTTGTGTCGTGTTTGTGATGTCGTGTTGTCGAGTCACATACATTGCATTGGCGACGAGGGCTTTTATGCCAAGCGACGAGGGCTTTTATGCCAAAGCGACGATGGGCTTTTATGCCGAATGTCCCTAATTATGGACAAAGCGACGGGTACCACATGCATAACATAGTCGTGTCTCATGGAGTCGGTTATGTTTATGTTTGAGTCTTTTGGCGTTGAGTTTTATTTGATGGCTTATGACGAATTGCGATGTTATATGATACTTTGTTTGTGATGGTTTTTGTGTTGAACATAAAGTGAATATATGTGATGATCTCATGATGAGTAAGCGATGAATACAACATGACGGTAAAGCGATGATATGAGTTATGGCGATGGAGTTTATGTTTTATTTTGATATGATTATGGTGATTATGTGATGAAATTAAAGTGTTGATTTTATGCACTAAATGGTGATTTTTAAAGTATGTGAGATTTTGATATTTGTTGACATATTCTTATTAATCCCATATCATTTATGATTCCAAAACTATTTATATATTTTATCATGCCTTTAATTATATGTTTTGGAGTATCTCACCCTTTACTTGTTTCGTCGTTGCCTTTATATTGGTAACGTGCAGGTGATCCACGAGGATGATGAGGATTAGCTCGAGTCTCTTTATTTTGAGTCGCTCTGCTCTGATAGTAATAACACTCGGGATTTGGGGCGACGTTATTATTTTGATAGGATAGTTTATGTATACTATCTTATGACTTTATGTATTGATGATAACATGATGATATATACATTTTGTGAACACATCCGTTGTGCTATGAATATTCATATGTTTATATGATGATTTGTGATATGAATCGGTATATCCGACTTTTGATTTTTGTGATGTGCATTATAATGCAAAGTGATGAAAAACACGAATAGGTGATACCTCAATTTATGTTTGGATGAAATTTTGAAACTCTGATTTTATTATTAATTACGAGGGGTAGAATTGGGGTGTTACATTAGTGGTATCAGAGCAGGTCGGTCTGTCCGGCCAAGTTGTTGAGTTTGTTGTTGTCTAACAATCAAGTATTGTTATTTGTTGATTCTAATCCTTGTTTTGTTTTGAGAAGAAGTTGTTATGGCTGGAAGGAACACTGGTAGGAATGATGAGGCTCTTGCTGCTGCTATGCAGGCAATGGCTCAGGCTTTCCAAAACCCGCCGAATGCTGACGAGAACGCTGGGTCTCGTAGTTTGGCAACCTTCCAAAGAGAGAATCCTCCTACTTTCCAAGGAAAGTATGATCCTGAAGGTGCTCTAGCGTGGCTGAAGGAGATTGAAAGAATCTTCCGTGTGATGGATTGCACTCCTGTGCAAAGGATCCGTTATGGTACTCATAAACTAAGTGCTGAAGCGGATGACTGGTGGGTTGAAACCCGTCAGAGGCTTGAGATTGCTGGTGAGGAAGTGACATGGGAAGTTTTCCGAAGGGAATTCATGAGGAAGTATTACCCGGAAGATGTTCGGGGAAAGAAGGAGATAGAGTTCCTTGAGCTGAAGCAAGGAAGCATGTCTATCACTGATTATGCTGCAAGGTTCACTATGTTGGCCAAGTTCTATCCACATTATGATGGGCCGAATGGAGAGTTCTCTAAATGCATCAAGTTTGAAAATGGTTTGCGTCCTGAGATTAAGAAGGTTGTTGGTTATCAGAAAATCCGTGTCTTTTCAGATTTGATTGATAGTTGTAGGATCTTTGAAGAGGACAGTAATGCTCATTATAAGATTATGTCTGATAAGAGAAACAAAGGTCAGCAAAGCCGTGGAAAACCGTATGATGCTCCAGCTGGTAAAGGGAAACATAAAGCATTTCAAGGGAGAAGAACTAGTGGGGGAGATGCTCCTGCTAGTATTGTTTGTTACAAGTGTGGGAAACCTGGCCACAAGAGTAATGTTTGTCGAAGCGATGTTAGAGCTAAGGAGAATGAGGTGAGATGTTTCCGATGTGGAGAAGTGGGCCATATGACTCGCGATTGTAGACATAAGGATGTGGTCTGTTTTAATTGTGGCGAGGGAGGTCACATTAGTGCTCAATGTAAGAAGCCTAAGAGGACTCAAGGAGCAGGAAAGGTGTTTGCTTTGTCGGGTGCTCCGAAGGCAAACGAGGATGGTCTTGTTCGAGGTACTAGTTTCATTAATAGCTTTCCTCTTATTACTATTATTGATACTGGTGCTACTCACTGTTTTATTGCTGTTGATTGTGTAAAGAGACTGGGTCTCACTTTGTCGTCTCTGGATAGAGATATGGTGGTAGAAGTTTCGGCTAAGGGAACGGTTACTACTTCTTTTGTGTGTGCAAGTTGCCCTTTATCAATCTTCGATAAAGACTTTGTGGTGGATCTTGTTTGTTTACCGCTTGTCGGGTTGGACGTGGTTTTAGGTATGGACTGGTTAAAAGCTAATTATGTCCATATCAATTGCTATGACAACACTGTGAGGTTTTCTTCCTTAGTAGAAGAGGAACAATCTATGTTGGTGTCGACGAAGCAGTTGAATGAGTTCATGAAGGATGAGGCGTTGGTTTTCTTGTTGATGGCGACTCTTTCTATGGAGAGTCAAGCTGTGATATCAAACTTTCCGGTGGTGTGCGATTTTCCCGAAGTATTCCCTGATGAGATTCCTAGTGCACCTCCAGAAAGAGAAGTTGAATTTTCTGTGGATCTTGTCCCTGGTACCAGACCTATCTCTATGGCACCATACAGGATGTCTGCATCCGAGTTAGCAGAATTGAAGAGCCAATTAGAAGATTTGCTCGAGAAGAAGTTTGTTAGACCTAGTGTGTCACCGTGGGGAGCTCCTGTGTTATTGGTGAAGAAGAAAGACGGTAGCATGAGACTTTGTATTGATTATCGTCAGTTGAATAAAGTGACTATCAAGAATAGGTATCCACTTCCTAGAATTGATGATTTGATGGACCGATTGGTTGGCGCTCGTATGTTTAGTAAGATTGATTTGAGATCGGGTTACCATCAAATAAGGGTGAAAGAAGAAGATGTTCAGAAAACTGCTTTCAGGACGAGGTATGGACATTACGAATATTTGGTGATGCCTTTCGGTGTCACTAATGCACCGGGAGTATTCATGGAGTACATGAATCGTATTTTCCATCCTTACTTGGACCGTTTCATGGTTGTTTTCATTGATGATATTCTGGTTTATTCTAAATCGGAAGAAGAGCATGCAGAACATGTGCGCATCGTGTTGAAAGTTCTGAAAGAGAAGAAGCTTTATGCTAAGTTGTCAAAGTGTGAGTTCTGGTTAAGTGAAGTGAGCTTTTTGGGCCATGTCATTTCTGGTGATGGCATTGCAGTTGATCCTTCTAAAGTTGATGCTGTGTTGAGATGGGAAACTCCTAAGTCTGTTACTGAGATTAGAAGTTTCTTGGGATTGGCTGGTTACTATAGAAGGTTCATTGAAGGTTTTTCTAAGTTGGCGCTCCCTTTGACAAAGTTGACTTGTAAAGCAGCTGCATTTGTGTGGGATGTCAAGTGTGAAGAAAGTTTTGTTGAATTGAAGAAAAGGTTGACAACGGCTCCAATCTTGATTCTACCTAATCCTGAAGAACCATTTGTTGTTTATTGTGATGCTTCTAAGATGGGTTTAGGTGGTGTACTTATGCAAAATGGCAAAGTGGTTGCTTATGCTTCTAGGCAATTGAAGATTCATGAGAAGAATTATCCTACGCACGATTTGGAGCTTGCAGCGGTTGTTTTTGTGCTTAAGATTTGGAGGCATTATCTTTATGGTTCTAGATTTGAAGTATTTAGTGACCATAAAAGTTTGAAGTACTTGTTCGATCAGAAAGAGCTTAATATGAGGCAAAGACGGTGGCTTGAATTGTTGAAAGATTATGATTTTGGATTGAATTACCATCCTGGTAAAGCTAATGTGGTGGCCGATGCTTTAAGTCGAAAGACTTTGCATATGTCACTTTTGATGGTGAAAGAGTTGGAATTGATTGAGCAATTTAGAGATATGAGTCTTGTAGTAGAAGTGACGCCGAAGAGTGTTATCTTGGGAATGTTAAAGATCAATAATGATTTCCTTGATAGTGTTAGAGAAGCTCAGAAGCTTGATGTGAAACTTGTTGATTTGTTGGTTGGTATTGGACAAACTGAAAATGAAGATTTCAAGTTGGATGCTCAGGGTGTATTGAGGTTCCGAGATAGGATTTGTATTCCCGATGATATCGATTTGAAGAGAATGATCTTGGAAGAAAGTCATAGAAGCAATTTGAGTATTCATCCCGGAGCGACCAAAATGTATCAAGATTTAAAGAAACTATTTTGGTGGTCGGGCATGAAGAGAGAGGTGGCTCAGTTTGTTTATGCTTGTTTGACTTGTCAGAAGTCTAAAGTGGAGCATCAGAAACCTGCAGGGTTGATGCAACCGTTAGAGATTCCAGAATGGAAATGGGATAGCATTTCTATGGATTTCGTAACGGGGTTACCGAATACACCAAGAGGACACGATGCGATTTGGGTGATTGTTGATAGGCTTACGAAGTCGACTCACTTTATTCCTATTAACATCACTTATTCCGTATCGAAGTTGGCGGAAATTTATACGCATCTGATTTTGAGATTACATGGTATTCCTTTGTGTATTGTTTCAGATAGAGATCTGAGGTTTACTTCTGAATTTTGGAAGAGCTTGCAAGAGGCTTTGGGTTCAAAGTTGAGGTTGAGTTCGGCTTATCATCCTCAAACTGATGGTCAGACAGAAAGGACGATTCAATCGTTGGAAGACTTGTTACGTGCTTGTATTCTTGAACAGGGTGGTTCATGGGATACATATCTTCCTTTGATTGAGTTTACTTATAAGAATAGTTTTCATGCTAGTATTGGAATGGCACCGTTCGAGGCTTTGTATGGTCGGAGGTGTAGGACTCCTTTGTGTTGGCACGAGTCGGGTGAAAGTGTGGTGCTTGGATCAGAATTGGTTAGAGAGACTACTGAGACGGTGAAGATGATTAGAGAAAAGATGAGAATTTCTCAAAGTCGACAAAAGAGTTATCATGATAAAAGGAGAAAAGACTTGGAATTTCAAGATGGTGATCATGTATTTTTGCGAGTTACTCCTACAACCGGCGTTGGGCGAGCATTGAAGTCGAAGAAGCTAACTCCTCGCTTTATTGGTCCTTACCAAATTACTAGTAAAGTGGGAAAAGTGGCTTATAGAGTGGCGTTACCGCCAAATCTTTCGAACTTGCATGATGTGTTTCATGTGTCGCAACTTCGGAAGTATGTTTCGGATCCTTCACATGTGATTGAGATGGATGATATTCAATTGCGAGACAATCTTACGGTGGAGACGATGCCATTAAGGATCGAAGATCGTGAGATGAAGTCTCTTCGTGGCAAAGAGATCTCCTTGGTTAAAGTTGTTTGGATAGGAGCAGTTGGTGAAAGTGCGACGTGGGAGTTAGAAAGCAAGATGCGAGATTCCTATCCCGAGCTTTTCGAGTCAGGTAATTTCGAGGACGAAACTTTTTTTTTAGTGGGGGAGAGTTGTAACGCCCCGTTTTATTTAATATTATATTATATTAATATTTTCGAGTTACCATTTGACATTTATTTTTGCGACGAGAATATTTAAATTAACCGCTATATCTGTTAATATATTCGGCGATGTTTTATTCGGTCCGGTATTTATTTTGAGGGACCGGTAATTATTTTATTCGGTCCGGTATTTATTTTGAGGGACCGGTAATTATTTTGTTCAGTCCGGTTTTTATTCTGTTTGGTTCGGTAAAATATTATTTTGAGTTATTTTAATTATTTGGAGTTATTTTAATTATTTGGGTTAATAATATTATTTAGTATTATTAGTGTTATAATTACTAGTAAGACCAAGGGCTTTTTGGGTATATTGCTAGCTTATATCTTGTTCTAAGCAAACCAAACACTTGTTTTATGTCATAAAACAAAAACACACTTAGAGAAGAGAAAGAGGAGTCTTAGAAGAGAAGAGGAAACAAGAACACAAGAGCAAGCTAGGGTTGATTTTGTGGAAACATCAAGAATCAATTCAAGCATTTAAGGTAAGGGGTTTGATTTTCCAATGCTTATAGTTAAGGTTTAATTTGGTATATTTTGGATTTGGGGAAAAATTGATGTTAGGGTTCTTGAGTTTTATTGAGATAGAAATTAGAAGAGTTAATTAGGTGTTGTTGTTGTTGATTGAATTAGTGTTTAATAATTCAAATGAAGTTTAGAAATAAGAACTAGAATTATATTAAGTACTAGTAGCATATGCATTTAAATGGAGTTTGGAAACTATATAGCAGTATTTACTTAATTTAAGAAAACAAAGGAAATAGCAGTATAGTTAAAACAAGATTCACTGTCAATTTGTATATGGACTACATTTGTCATTGAGGTTCTTATAGGAGAATTCTTTTTGCTTAACGAATGCATACATATCCGAAAAAAATATAGTTGCCTAAAGATGAGTAAGAATCTTGCACCTCACCATGTCATTCTTCACAAGACACTAATTAGTGTGTGAGAAGAAATAAAAAAGGAGGTGGTCCACAAAGTACTAATATCATGAAACTGATATCAACAATTATTTCCAAAAAGTAATTATAAGTTTAATAAACTAAGTGATAGCAGTGAAGTTATAACAGTAGCAGTATGGTATAAATTGGAAATGAAGCTAGAAATTAATGAAGTAGCAGTATGGTAAGTTTCAGAAACCAAACGTAAATTAACAGTATAGGAAACTTAGGTAATAGCGGCATTAGCGGTATATTAATTGAATTTAAATTAAGTTTAGAAATTAATTAATTTATGTTTTGTTTTTATTTCTTAATTTAATATATTAAATATTTATATTAATTAAATACAAATATGACATAAGTTAGCCGATTTAATTTGGAACCCGATTATGTTCCGATTTCCCGATTTCGGTAATTTCGGCGACGGAGCAAGTTACTCCGAATTTAACGAAAATCGACGTGCTAGCTAATTTTGACGTGTAGAATGTTGTGGTGAGGTTATTTTTTCGAGATTACGAGTTTTTAACGGAGCGACCCGAAATAAGTCAATTTACGGTTAAGTTGAACCGGGTTGCGTTTTAGTCGGTTTAAGTCGCGTATGGATAATCCGATTTCGACGTTAATGTTTTTAATTGATGCCGATTATTATGAATGACTTTCGCGACGATTATTGATGTTTGACTATTTTTCCGTGTTTGAAATTTAGTGAATTATTTGATAATGAAGTGGTGTGATTAAATATGATGTTTGCGACGGTTTATTTATAATGAATACTTGATGATATGCGATGCGATGATATCTTTATCTTGATGTGGATAAATGTGGCGACGTGGGTTTTATACTAATTTTGACGTGCGATGATGATGTTTTGTTGTGTCGTGTTTGTGATGTCGTGTTGTCGAGTCACATACATTGCATTGGCGACGAGGGCTTTTATGCCAAGCGACGAGGGCTTTTATGCCAAAGCGACGATGGGCTTTTATGCCGAATGTCCCTAATTATGGACAAAGCGACGGGTACCACATGCATAACATAGTCGTGTCTCATGGAGTCGGTTATGTTTATGTTTGAGTCTTTTGGCGTTGAGTTTTATTTGATGGCTTATGACGAATTGCGATGTTATATGATACTTTGTTTGTGATGGTTTTTGTGTTGAACATAAAGTGAATATATGTGATGATCTCATGATGAGTAAGCGATGAATACAACATGACGGTAAAGCGATGATATGAGTTATGGCGATGGAGTTTATGTTTTATTTTGATATGATTATGGTGATTATGTGATGAAATTAAAGTGTTGATTTTATGCACTAAATGGTGATTTTTAAAGTATGTGAGATTTTGATATTTGTTGACATATTCTTATTAATCTCATATCATTTATGATTCCAAAACTATTTATATATTTTATCATGCATTTAATTATATGTTTTGGAGTATCTCACCCTTTACTTGTTTCGTCGTTGCCTTTATATTGGTAACGTGCAGGTGATCCACGAGGATGATGAGGATTAGCTCGAGTCTCTTTATTTTGAGTCGCTCTGCTCTGATAGTAGTAACACTCGGGATTTGGGGCGACGTTATTATTTTGATAGGATAGTTTATGTATACTATCTTATGACTTTATGTATTGATGATAACATGATGATATATACATTTTGTGAACACATCCGCTGTGCTATGAATATTCATATGTTTATATGATGATTTGTGATATGAATCGGTATATCCGACTTTTGATTTTTGTGATGTGCATTATAATGCAAAGTGATGAAAAACACGAATAGGTGATACCTCAATTTATGTTTGGATGAAATTTTGAAACTCTGATTTTATTATTAATTACGAGGGGTAGAATTGGGGTGTTACAATAACCCCAGAGACTAAACCCAGCTCTTCAAAATCCAGCCCAGGAACTTTTTGAATTTCCATATCACTCAGACGCTCTTCTAACTGCTTGTACTTTTCATCAGCCGGAGGGTACTGCTCCTCATTATAATCAGTTTCATTATCAGATTCTTTAGGACTAGGGTCCTCTTATCTGGCTTCACCCTCTTGATTCTTCCCCTCTTTAGATGAAGAAGCTAAATCAACAACCCTTCTTGGCGGCCCTCGGAACCTTCTGCTCATATGTGCCACACTGGCTGTCCTCTTGGTCTTCTTGCTCTTCATAACAATCAGAGCCTTCAACTCTTCCTGTCCTTTGGCCAGAGCCACAATCATTTGTTGGAACTGCGTGTTCTGAGTCTTAAGATCTTTCACAGTTTGTTCAAGAGCCATTATTGAAATAAACAGCGAAGGAGATGAGAAACCTGTTATGAATCTTGTTATGCAATGATATGTATGATATGTATGCAATGTTTTCAAGGATCTCGCGGGGTAAACACAAGATACTGTTAGAATTTGATCGCGTCTTTGATTGAAGAACTTTGTATCATTGAGAGTCCTTCTACGAGAGTCAAGCTCACCATATCAAGTGGGTCATAGCCCCTGACTCAAGTGGTTGAGTTTTGATCTTCTGACGACATTGGCTAGAGGAAAATAAATCCCCTTGCTCCTTGCTAGACGTCTGATTTATCATAACCTGCATCACAGGCCCTCAAGATCCTTGAAATGGTTAGTCATGATATGCTATGGTATGATGTTTATGATGTCATGTTCAAACAGGATAAATCACATATAAGCAAAACACACAATAGACCTTAGGTTCAAAGGCTTGCATGAGGTTAAAGGTAATACCCTATTGAAGTTTAGTTAGTTTCAAACCTGTCTTAGAAAAGTAACCGGGTTCTAAAGATTCTCAATATCACTGATCATCCTTTATCGGGCATTGTATGAGCTCGGGAAATCTTTTCTTGTGGCCGAAATAGCCCAAAAGTATGATCTCAATTAGTGTAGCATCGAGTATCAACCAATCCTCAACTTTATACCGAGGCCGACTATCTCACTACTTTCTAATGGCCAAGTTTGTTCAACTAAGCTTCTAAGGTCTGTTAGTGCTTCACGACACCACGCGGCGGCCCTGTATTCTCCTTGTTTCCCTATGAAGGATACCAGTACCAACCAAAGTGTCACACCAACACAACCATCGCTTAAACCATATCGGTCTACGTCGTACAGTCTCCACGATCTATTGCTGTTTACCTAAAAAGTGTCCCCAGATCCGGGTGTAGGATCTTTAACAATGCCAAAGCAAAAACCCTTTAAGAATAAAGAAAACAAACAAGAAAGCAATTTTGAAATGACCTAGATCCTAAGGTAAACCCCACTTTATTCAATTCCCCAGCAGAGTCGCCAGTTCTGTGATACGGTGGCAGAACTGACTGTTAATACTAGTTTGCTTTTTATATTCGCAAAATGTCGCGGTAAGCAAGAGTCGCCACCGAATTTTATTTTATCCAATCAGGAAAAGAAAAAAGAACAGAAAAAACCTTTTTCGAGATGTTTCTGAGTACGGGGGGTAGATTATAGAAAGGGGAGGTGTTAGCACCCTTTCTATCCATGGTTTTCCATGGGCTCTTAGGTACTTGCTCATTTTGAAAATTGCTTGTGTGTGTTTTGAAAAGTTTTTGTTTAACTTCGTTTTAACCCTTGTTTCTGTCCTCAAGAGTGTTACGAAGTTTTTTTTGAAAATTGTTTGAAAAGTGTTTGGTGTGAAAAAGTTTGTTTGTTTTGAGCAAGTACTTAAGAACTAATCTACCTACTCGAAAAAGACTGTTCGTTTTCCTTTAGACAATGATATCCCATTATTGAGAAATAGGTAGCACCGTCGTTGGAGTTTTTAGGGACATTCGAAGGGACATGTACGATCACAAAAGCAATGTTAGGAGGTGTTAGTAATCATCCTAAAGCCTTAAAGATCTTTTTCTGAGGCAACATCCAAATGAGTCATTTGAGATATTTCGAGTCTAGAGGACGACCACTAACAAACCCTATACTTCATGATCGTTTACCGAAGGCAATCGGAGTGGAGTAAACCCTAGGAGTGAGCATGTGCGAGTGTATTTTTCAGTTAATTTGTCTTTGCACATTTAGGGTTTTTCTACCGTTTTAATTTTCAAGTATTCTTTCCATACAATCCTATTAGCATACATCTAGGCAGTTTATGATTACAGAAATTAAAATGCGGAAAGTTTAAAGTTCTAGCTATTACATGGCTTTCGCAGATACATAATTATTTTTGACTGTAAAATAAAATGCGGAATTAAAACCTAGTTAAAACTATTACAAACTCGGAGCAATTACAAAAATGATAAAAAAGCAATTAAAATGTGCGTGACGAATTAAATACAAGGATAATTATAAAACCTAAAAATCTAATTGAGAAAAAAATTTAAGTTATTTTTTGAAGAAAATTTAATTATATACAAAATTAACCCTAATTTCTAATTGATTTTAATTACAAAAATAAGATTTAATTTCCCTATTTCAATTAAATTAATTAATTCAAGGAAATACAATATTTTTTATGAAAAAAAATATTTTTGGTGTTTTTTTGTGATTTTTTTATTAAATAAAAAAATTGATTTTTGATGTTAATTAAAAAGAAAATAATTAAGGAAATAATTAAAAAGAATTAAAATAAAAGGGAGAAGAATGGGCCTGTATAGCAATCCAAAAAGGGGGTGTGTTGCTGAATTGGCTGGACTCATTGGCTGTTGAGCCCACTCCCAACGCTTGATCCAGTATGGCCATTTTCTGGTGATGTACCATGGTCCCTCCTTGTTGTGAGCGCTAGATCTGATAGGAGATGCATCCAAGGACTGGATAGTGGTAGCACAAGGTAGGCGCTTGGGCAAGTAGTGTACCTGATCTGTAAAGGAGAATTAAAACAAAGAAAATTGTTGGGACATGGGATCGAACCCAGGTCCTCACGTTCAACACCAACGCGCCTAGCCATCTGGGCTATTGTTCTTATTTTTTAATATAACAATAATAATATATAATATATAAAACATGGTGGTTAGCTGGAAAAGTGCACGGAATTCAAAATAGCCAGTGGTGGCTAGACACGTTGTCGTCTTCCTCCTCATCTGTCGTCTTCCTCCTCATCTGTCGCCTTAGGTTCCTGCCTTTTACCTACATACAAACATCTGTAGCCATAGCCCTGCAAACTTCAAAAACTCATAAAACACATGATAAATGCAATTGAAGACCATGATTCAATTGGTCTTGATGCCACGATCATCATGGTGGCCTATTCTTGGTCTAATTTCACAGATACAGAGAAGCCCTAAAACACAAGAGCAAACCCTAACAATGGTAAACACACATATAAGCCTAAAAAATTCAATTAAATGATCCAGACACATTAGAAATATATCAATGATCAAAAATATGTCATTAAATTATGCTAATGATGCAATAATGGTTGTAATCGATTTTGAAAAATCAAGCAAACTGTATGAGGTCTAGGGAGTGATTATGGGCGCGAGAGTGCTTGCTACTGATCTTGTTAGTTTCAGAGATGCTCCAGGATACTATTAGGGGTGTTGGAATGCTTTGAATCATCCTTTAGGGTAGAGATCAGATCACAACTTTTTGATAAAATTTTGAGTTTGTTCTAGGGTTCTTCACAACTACTAGCCCTTGTTTTTGTGCTTGGTCTTACTCAATATATATATCCTTGAATGAATTAGGGTTATAAAAACAATGTGTATCTTTGCAACTTTTGAAGATTTGATCTCATTCTTTCTTTGTATGATTTGTTTCCAAATTAGGCCTAATCATGCCATTCTTGCGACAACCAACCTTAATTCGATTTGATCCTGATATGCCAGCATAATTAGCTTGTGATTCTGTCCAAAAATCAGATCAAAACAAATCTTTGTTATTATTTGTCATTTATTTAATTTAATTCAATTTTTAAATAATGAAAAATCAAAATAAAATGGAAAGTTAAGAAAATAATGTATGGGTGAATATTTGGGTCGTGGACCATGTTATGAGTGAGGTGCAAGCATAAAAAGTTAGGCCCATTTGGCAAAAAATGCATTTTTGAGCACATTTGACTTTTGGCAATTTTTCAAAAATGGTCAACTTTGACAGGGCATATCTCTTCCAATTTTAACCATAGAGAGGTGTTCTTAGACTTTTTAGAAATCTTAGGATGTCCCCTAAACAACCCTTTTGGTATCATCTCAATTGGGTCTCCCATGTTCATGTAAGAAGCTTTGACCCAAAAAGTGATTTTGTTGACTTTTCAAAAGGACCTATAATATGGAAATTCATATCTTTTTGTGAGTGCATATTTTGAACTTGAGGGATGAAGATGAATTGTAGGGAATTTCATGCTCTTCAAAATGAGCCTTGGATGGAAAATTTCTAATAAAGTATGAGGAAGTTATGCTTGGTCAAAGTTTGGTTGACTTTTCCTAAGAAACCCTAATTTAGCAACTTTTGGGTTGTGATGAATTAGGAGCATTCCTTGAGGTATCATGATCAACCCTTGATCAAATGATGAAAGTCAATTCAAAATGTTGATGTTGACAAAAATAATTGAGGTTTGACTGTGTGTGGGCCACAGTTGACTTTTGACCTAATATAGTCGATTCTCAAGCATCTGAGCAGTTGACTGAGCAAACTTCTTGTGCAAGGCTTGAAATTTGACATGGATGGTCTTGAGAACATATTAGGACCATGGAAAGCATTTGGGACTTTTGGAGCTCCCATACCCTGATGAAAATGGAAACCCTAATTTGGGGTACATTGCCTTAGGAGAGAGTTTGTCTGGTCAACTCCTGGGCATCCTTGAGCAACTTGAGCAACTTGAGGACCTCAATGGGCATGTATTGAGTAAAATGAGAGGGCAAATTTTGGGTACAACAAAGAGATACCCTGCGATCCAACTTGTTTGTCCCCCTGGCATCTCAAAAGGGTCGACGCCCAATGGGGTCTTACTAATTGAAAATATTTTTGCTCCAAAATGGTGTAAGATGTGGCATAGGCGTCACCAACATGTCTTTAATTCCCTGTTTTCATCAACCGGAGTAATATGCGACACACAGATAAATATTTAGCTTGGTACAGATCGGTTAGTAACCCAAAAATGCACGTATCTCATCCGAGGTATTTGGTTTACCTGCAAAGACAATGGGCACAACCCTAAAATCCCCAACAACAAACCCAACACAGATCAACCTCCCACCAACCACCCCGGTGATACAGATCCATAACCACCCAACCACAATCACAACCACAATACGAATACACCCATATGCCTCACACCCAACCACAATCACCACCTCAATACCAATACCCCTATATGCCCCACACCCAACGACAATCTCAATCACAATACCAATACACCCGCATACCCCACACACAATTCCAGTCTTCTTCATATCCTAATGTGGGCCTCTCAACATCTAACCTTAGCCCTGGTTTGAGATTTTTCGAAGAATATGACCCAACCGACCCAACTTACCATCAACCACAACATCACCATAGCACCCAACAGTCGCAATACCAAACACCCTAAGATTCATTTCCTTTCTACCCCCTTACTCAGACGACCAGTGCTATAGACCAATCATGGAACCCCACCCACCACCAAGATGACCAAACTTTGAGGACATGAGTAATCGACTGTACCAAAGCGGATCTCCCAGATTGGTGATCTGACTGATTCCATGGATCCTGAACGCATTGACTGCACTGGGCCATCGACCCTGCCACAGCAAGAAATGCGACGAAATCCACCACGAGACTAGCAAGGACGCGGATGCGGAATCACGGGTCGTTACTGAGTTCTGGGGGAACACTAATTATTTTATATGTTTTTTTTATTATATAATCGTTTTTTGTAAATGAAAAGTTGAATTTTAGTGAAGCTATATCGTTTACCTAATGTCTCACATTTAAAATAAAAAACAAAAAAAATTGCACCTTCATTGCACTTAGGTGCCATCTCACATGGCTTAGGACAAACTTTTAGCACCTAGGCGCCAAGTGAGATGGCGTCTCCCCTTTACTTTTAGGTGCATGCGCCAACTGGATTGACTCCTCCTTTGTGGGGTTTCCTGAAACATGATTATTTGCGTAATTTTCTCCAAAACATGGTTATTTATGTAATTTTTTTCAAAACCTGATTATTGCAAAAAAAAATTATAAAGTAAAACCTATAATTTTATAATAATTTCATCAACAAAACATAGATTTTTTGTAAATTTTTTTATAAATTTTGTATAAAATATTATTATTTATAGTATGAATTAAATGTTTTATTTTTAGTATTAACTTAAGACTTTTTAAATTAAATTCTTATAAAACTTCATTCAATTTATTGTCCTTCTAAAATAAAATAAAAAACTTGTTTCTTTCTGGGCTTCCTAAAATGATATATTTCGTCGTTAGATATAAAAACTACAATCTAATATGTTAATTGATGTAAGATTAAAGCTGAAAATATATTATTTATATTGATTCAAGACATATTTTTCTTTAATAATCTAGCTTAATGTTAATATTTTTACTATTTATTAATTTCAGAGATAGGAAAACATATTACTTAAATTCATATCAATCCACATCAACGGTAGAAGTTGTTTCCCTTTAAGATCCAATGTGTTCAACAAAATATCTTTGAAATATGTAACAAAAATATTTAAATTAATATTGATGTTATATATATATATATATATATATATATATATATATATATATATATATATATATATATATATATATATATATATATATATATATATATATATATATATATATATATATATATATATATATATATATATATATATATATATATTCTTTTTAATTGTATAGATACATCATAATTTTTTTAATGAGTTTGATATTTTAGAACAAATTAATGATTTTTTTTTTTCATTTTTATCACTCACGATTATAAAATTTAAAATTATTAAGTTATTGATATATTACAATACGTCAGTATTTGTGATCTTAAATCAATTTAGAATTAAGTGGAGGCTAATTGTCACATAAGAGCAGAAGTAGATCTTTATATATGAGAATGATAATGCTATATAATAATTGTTATAATTTAAAATAAATTAATAAATTAAAATATCATTTAAAAATTGTTTTTTTTTAAAAAAAATTCCGTGTCAATTTTGTTTCTTAACTTTTAAAATATATTATTTTAGTTATTTTTATTTAATAAACGACAGATTTAACGACTAATTTTAAGATTTTTTCATTATTAATTAAACAAAATATTAAAATAAACCATTTTAAAAATTAAGAATCAATGTAACACAAAAAAAAATTAAAAAATAAATCTGAGTTCAAAGATATAATTAAGAGACTAAAATAAATATTTTATTGAATTTATATTACCATTTTTTAGTAAATCAGATTTTTCATAGTCAATATTACATTTTATAGACAACATCTTGTGGTTGTAAGTAATATGCAGGCAGGGGATAACATAATGTATTTATCAATTAATATATCATATTTTAATAAGACACAAGTAATATCCACTCATGAGACCTGATCTGACCTGATCAGAAGGTTTGGACCGTCACGGCTGGCTCCGAGCAGAAAGCTTTTTGAACGAGGAGGGAGGTACCTGCAAGGCACTCCGATGCTAAAGTCAGTGGGAGTACGAGCAGATAATAGAGTTGAGGTTAGAATGATGAATACCTGACCCTCTGGAAACAGAGGGTATTTATAGCCCCCAGCGCTGGGCCAAGGTTCCTTCATTGGGCCGGGCGGATTTGGCCCAATGGAGGAACTGCCAGGTTCTACGTGGGTAGTGGGGACCCGCACGTGGTCCCCTTCCTGGATGTGCTGCGTGAAGTGCGGGCGGACGAAGACGCGGTCTTTCCGGAGTATCGTTGGGGGAACGTTGGACTGAGTCTGCCCTAGTTGGGATGCTCGAGACAACGTCGAGCTGGACAGCATGGTGTCGAGCTGGACGTTAGGATGTCGAGCTGGACGACAGGGCGTCGAGCTGGACGACAGGAGGTGGAGCTGGACATCATCACGTGATTTAGACAGCGGGATGTCGAGCTGGACATCAGGATGTCGGGCACGGATGTGACTCCTTTGCCCGGCGTGGACCTCCGTAAGTCCTTTTGGATTGGGCCTTAGCAACGCTCTTGGGCCTTTCGGGCCCAGTCCAGAACAGGAGCCCCCCAAGTCGTGGTTCCTTGGCGAGGAGCCATGACTTGAACCAAAGTTATTCCCTCGTTGAGGTCTCGTGCCCGGGATAGACGTGGGGGGCCCTCGAGGGGCCTCCTCTTGTCGTGCTCGAAGACGCCCTCGGAGATGGATGCGCGGGGAATCCTTGCCGGGCGCGTCGGTCGAGCACACGAGGTATCTTTTGGGAATTGTGCCGCCACCCTATGGGGGTAGGGCCATCATTGCGTTGGGAGCAGCGCGTCGAGGAGATGGAGTCCGTGGTTGCCCGAGGTGACGTTTGGTATTCCACGTCATCACTATAAATAGGAACCTTGGGCCCCATAATACGTTTTCCGCTCTCCGTGCTCTCTCTGTTGCTGCTCTCCCA
This sequence comes from Vicia faba, assembly GCA_948472305.1. Taxonomy (NCBI): domain Eukaryota; kingdom Viridiplantae; phylum Streptophyta; class Magnoliopsida; order Fabales; family Fabaceae; genus Vicia; species Vicia faba. The sequence continues at coordinate 380,975,540 of OX451739.1, read as the reverse complement.
CACTTTCTCCAGTTGCGACTTCCCGTCTCAGATTCTTCCATTTCGTAGCCAAATCCCACACTTTGATCCAAGTAAGTGATCTACTTTCTTCATTTTTCCGTTTAGAATGCATGATTCCTGGAATTTGTAGATGTTTTAGGACCGTGCGCGTGGGATTAGCCCGGTAAACTCGTGTTTTGCCCGACATATTCATGTCTAGGACCGGCAAACGCATGTTTGTGGCCGACACATTCATAGTTTTAGGTGAAAAACTTCAGAGCTGCCCGGGGTCTTCATGATCCGGGGCGCCTGATTCATGACCGTGCCCGGTATGTTCATGGTCGTGGCCGTGGGCTTCATAGTGCGGCTCGCCATGTTCATATCTCGGGTCGACATGCTTGAAGAGTGGCCGCGCAGTTGGTTTGAGGAAGAACACCGGGTTCAGGAGAGTCGGGGAGGCATCCATTTGTGGAAACGGACTTGTGTAGTCGTGTATGGGACGACATGATTTTGTCGAGCATAGGACTTCGTGCTCAACTGATTGGTTTCCCGTGCTCTGCAGGTAACCATGGCGGACGAGCCGAGCTCCTCCGGACGTCGTGATCGTGAAGAACAGAGTGCCGACGAGTCGGCCACCCTGATTGATACCGTGACCGACCCATTGCTGGAATGGGTGGGTGTCGAGCCGCGGGGGACAGCGTCGGTATATAGTCGGGATGACCGACATCCATTCACTGCTATTGAAGAGGGTCAAGACGAGCCCGGCTTCCAACAAAACTTCGTAGTCATGATTCCGTCGACCGGCGCAAGGATTTGCTCGGTCTATCCGAATTACAGCCTCGCGATGTATGAGATCGCGTTTAAAGACCTAGGGCTGCGGCTGCCGTTCACTGATTTTCAGGCCGGGGTTTTTATGCACTTGGAGCTGGCCCCGTCCCAGCTACACCCAAACTCTCTCGCCTTCATCCGGGCGTTTGAGTTGACGTGTCGTTACCTGAGGATAGGGGCGACCATCCCTCTTTTCTTTCGGGTATTTCACCTGCAGCGTCAGTCCCGAGGAGGGAAGCATAGCTGGGTCTCCCTGAAGCAGTCGAGGAGACTTTTTAAGATGTATATGGACTCCGTGAGGGGGTTTAAAGACAAATGGTATGTGGTACGCCCAATTACCGATGCTGCCTTAGATTCCCTTTTCGAGGAGGAGGGGCCAGTGAGCGACGATGATGGGGAAACGATGGTGGCCGACGACGGGAGCCCCATGTTGGGTCGTAGGGCTAAGTTCCCGGTGTACTGGATGTCCCGACATTACGAGCACGGGACAAGTTATTACCATACCGCTGTCGGGGACATGTGCTCGGAAGATCAGCGGGCGTACGACGTTCTTTGCCGGTTTGTCGACAGTTTTCATCCCGCCCGATGGGTTACGCGGGAAGGGGATGATATCCTGGACAAAGACGGTTACCCGACGTTCGAGTCTCACCCGATCGACACCAAGGCGCTGGTGGAATGTCCGACATACAGGCAGGCTGCCCGCCTGTTAGGTTGTTTGCTTGAAATTCTTTATTCGTCATTTATTCATGCAGTTGGCTTCGATACTGACTTTTCCTTTATTTCGTGCAGGTACGATGGCTAGCCGACATGAAAGGCTCTTAAAACTATCCTGCGACCAGAGGCGGGGCAGGAGGGTCGTAAAGGCCCCACAAGCGACAAGGATGGGTCCCCCCCCCCCGGTACAAATGTTCCTCAGCAGGTGAGGGTGGACTCGCCGTCGAGTTCTGGACCCACGTCGGATCCAGAGGTCGAGGAGATCGATCCCAGCGCCGTTTTGACGCAGAGGAAGAGGACCCGTGTAGAGGGTGGTTCGACTGTCGGCGAGGACGCCGGCGCTGTTAAATCTTTCGCCTTCCCTCCTTGTTTCGAAGAGGCGGGCTTTTTCGAGCGATTCCCCCCGACAGTGGTTGCCCATGAAGCTGAGGCCATAAAGAAGATGAGTAAAGAGGAAAGGAAGGCGTATCTGGCCGCCAGCGTGGACGGGCTGGTCAAAATGGCCGAAATGGCTTTGGTGTTATCTGAGGATGCAGGGGATGCTGCCCGTGTTGAAGAGCTCGAGCAGGAGAAGGCGGCGCTGACCGCAAGCTCGCGGAAATTGAAGGTCGCTCTGGAACGCTCCGAGGGGATGTTCCGAGAGCAGACCGCGATGCTCGATGCTGAGAGGGAGATGTTGACCCTAGAGAAGGAGAAATCGGGGAGGTTGACTGAGGAAGGGGAGCTTCTTCGGGCGGACAGGGATCGCCTGGCGGCCGAAGTCGAACGTTTGGGTAAACAGGTCGAGGAAATGCATGCTACTCTGCAACCTGCCGAAGATGAGCCCGAGGACATAGTAGCTTTGAAGAGTCGGGCGGAGCTGGTCGCACATATCCGACTCCTCGAGGTGGACTGCGTCGGTGCTCTAGAGGACGGGTTCAACTCTGCGGTCGATCAGCTCTCATTGCTAAACCCTGGCCTGGTCACTGAGGGTATCGGTCACACACACCGGGTTGTAGGTGGCGCGATCGTTCCTCCGCCGGACTCTCCCAGCGTCGACAATGATGATTCCGTGGAAGTATGAGTAGGATAGCGGGCCTGCGTGCTCTTGATGTTTGTATTCTTTGGGCCTGCGTGCCCGTTTATTGTATGTTATGAACATCGCCGGCCTTCTTGGTCGGTTTACTATTGTTTTGTTGCCTTCGGGCATTTATATCAATGTCGTTTTACATTTTGGATTTTTTGCCCTTGTTTCAAATCGTACATTTGCATGAATTTAGCCTGAGCCACGGGCCCGAGGAGTGCCCGTAAGCGGCTTTGATTTGGCGAGCGAATATGCTCGACTCCGTTTGTATGCGTTTCCGGCCCTATTTCGATTGGCCAGAACCTCCTAAGTGTTGCGCTCGAGGGGAGAGATTTTCTTTTGACCCTTGTAGATGTCCCGTTATCCTTGATGGAATGTCGGGCATTACGGAGCGAGATTGCTTAGTCGGGCGTGGAGCCCGTTAGGGACGATTCGCCCTTGGCGTGAACTGCCCATCGCGAGCTGGGTGTTCTGCCTTATGGGTACGACGACGGTGGGGCTCGGTACAGCTGTCCACGTCGGGCACTATCAATCGTCACCGTTTACCGCGCGATGCTGTGCTATTTTGGTCGTGCGTCGGGCTTGTACCTTAGCCTTATACGAAATTGGACGTTTTTCCTTGTTGACCGAGCGCGTGTGCTGCTGGTCGAGGGTCCCAGGTGTTGACAGTTTCTAACTGTAGTACTGCTTTAGCTTAGCAGCATTCCAGGGTCTTGGTAATGGCTCTCCGTCTAACTGCTCGAGGTAGTACGCCCCGGTACCCGTGGTACCGTGGACGCGGTAAGGCCCTTCCCAGTTCGCGGCCAATTTCCCTTCGCGGGAGTCTTTCTGGTTCCTGCGTAGTATCAGGCTGCCTATTTCGAACTCGCGCTTGATGACCTTGTCATTGTGGCGCAGAGCCACTCGTTGTTTTAGGGTGGCTTCGCGCAGGGCAGCCCCCGAACGGATTTCCTCGACTAGGTCGAGTTCATCCCTTAATGCTTCGTCATTCATTTCTTCGTCGAGGGGTTCCTCCGTTCGTCGGGATGGTTCCATGATTTCGACCGGGATGACGGCTTCGGTGCCGTAAGTCAGTCGGAATGGTGTTTCCCCAGTCGTTGAGTGGGGTGTGGTGCGGTATGCCCACAGGACGCTGTGGAGCTCCTCGACCCATCCTCTTTTGGCTTCGCCGAGTCGACGTTTGAGCCCTCGGAGGATGACTCTGTTCGCGGCTTCGGCTTGTCCGTTGGTCTGAGGGTGTTCGACCGACGTGAAGTGTTGTTTGGTCCCTAGTTTGGTGACGAAGTCTCGGAATCCGTGGTCGGTGAACTGGGTACCGTTGTCGGTCACCAGTGCCTGCGGAATTCCGAACCTGGCGAGCACGTTTCTTTTGTAGAAACGGAGGATGTTGTGTGAGGTGATTTTTGCGAGTGCCTCGGCCTCGATCCACTTCGTGAAGTAATCCACGGCGACGATTAGAAATTTGTTCTGGTAGGTCCCTTGCACGAAGGGGCCGAGGATGTCCATGCCCCACCAGGCGAACGGCCATGGGGACGACAATGTATTCAGCTCGTGCGGGGGTGCGAGGTGCATATCCCCGTGCTTCTGGCACTTGTCACATTTTTTCACGTGTTCCTTGGCGTCCTGTTGCATCGTCGGCCAGTAGTATCCTGCTCGAAGGGATTTCCTTGCCAAGGATTTGTCGCCCATGTGCTGGGCGTTGATACCTTCGTGTATCTCCCGCAGTACGTCGGGGATGGCGGACTCGTCGATGCATTTCAGGAGGGGAATGGAGAATCCTCTTCGGTACAGTTTCTGCTCGAGAACAACATAGGAACATGCTCGTCGCTTGATTACGGCAGCGTCGGCCTGGTTCGACGGGAGTTCTCCCTTTGTTAGGAAATTATAAACCGGGGTCATCCAAGATGTGGCATCCCCGATGGCGTGGACCTCGACCGTAGTCGAGGATGGTTCGATACTCGGACGTGCCAGAGATTCCTGGATGACGGATTTATTCCCGCCCTTCTTTCGTGTGCTGGCGAGTTTGGACAATATGTCCGCCCTCGTGTTTTGCTCGCGGGGAACATGAGAAATTTCTGCACGTACGAACTTTGCCATGTGTTTTTTGACCAAGTTCAAGTACTCAATGAGGCTGTCGTTTTTGGCCTGGTAGCTTCCCTGTACTTGAGAAGCGACGAGCTGGGAGTCGGTGTAAATTTGAACTTCGCGGGCTCCGATGTCCTCGGCTAATCTCAGTCCTGCGAGCAGGGCTTCGTATTCTGCCTGGTTATTTAACGTCGGGAAGGAGAGAACCAAGGAGTGATCGATTACCACGCCTTCTTCGTTTTCCAGGAGGATCCCTGCGCCGCTTCCGGACGAGCTCGAGGCTCCGTCGACGAAGATGGTCCACTTGTGTTCCTTCCCCGGGGGAATGTCGTTGGTGGTCATCTCCGCGACGAAGTCGGCCAAGGCTTGTGCTTTCAGGGCCTTCCTGCTCTCGTACTGAATGTCGAATTCGGAGAGTTCCAAGGACCACTTCAGCATTCTGCCAGCCATATCTGGCCGACCAAGGAGTTGCCTCACCGGCTGGTCGGTTCGCACGATGATGGTGTGCGCTAAAAAGTAGTGTCTGAGCCTCCTCGCAGCGTTGACGAGGGCCAGAGCAACCTTTTCTATCTGTTGATACCTGCTCTCGGGGCCTTGTAAGGCTTTGCTCGTGAAGTAGACAGGTTTCTGCCCGTCAGGGGTCTCGCGGACAAGGGCTGCACTGATGGCTTCGTTTGAAACTGCCAAGTATAGATATAGTGGTTCGTCGTCATCTGGTCGAGACAACACGGGCGGTTGAGACAGGCTCTGCTTCAGATGGCGAAGTGCGTGTTCGCACTCCTCGGTCCATTCGAAGGCTGCCTCCTTTCGAAGGAGTTTGAAGAAGGGAAGGGCGTGCTGAGCGGACTTCGCGACGAAGCGTGATAGTGACGTCAGCATGCCGTTCATGATTTGTATCGACCTTTTCGACGTTGGTGTCGGGAGGTCGGAGAATGCCCGACACTTGTCGGGGTTGGCTTCAATCCCTCGTTCTGTTAGATAGAATCCGAGGAATTTTCCTGCCTTAACCCCAAACGTGCACTTCTCGGGGTTGAACCTCATTTTGCACTGTCTTGATTGGGCGAAGACTGTCTTGAGGTGAGCTGCGTGATCGGTGTCTGCTCGGGATTTGACGATCATATCGTCCATATATACCTCGAGCATGTCGCCAATCTGTTTGTTGAACACTTTGTTCATCATGCGTTGGTAAGTCGCACCGGCGTTCTTCAGTCCGAAGGGCATTACGTTGTAGTAATAGTTGCCCGAGCTGGTCATGAACGCCGTGCAGCGTTTGTCGCCCAGGGCCATTGGGATTTGATTGTATCCCGAGTAGGCGTCCATGAACGACAAAGTCTTGTAGCCGGCCGAATTGTCGACCAGCATGTCAATGTTAGGTAGAGGAAAGGCATCCTTCGGGCAAGCCCGGTTGAGGTCGGTATAGTCAACACACATTCTCCATTTTCCATTATTCTTTTTAACAAGTACAACGTTTGACAGCCAGGTGGAATACCGGGCTTCAGAAATAAAATTTGCCTCTAGGAGGTCTTTTACAGCTTTTTCAGCAGCCTCCGTTTTTTCTGGAGACTGCCTACGCCTACGTTGTACTACGACCTTGGCGGCTGGATCAATGGCGAGGTGATGACAGGCGACCTCAGGGTCGAGTCCGGGCATCTCTGCAGCGCTCCAGGCGAAGAGATCAGCATTCTCGCGCAGACAGGCCTTGATTTGCTTCCTGGCCAAGTCGGGGATATCTTTGCCAATCTTCACTCCCTTGGTCGGGTCTGCTCCGAGGGGAACGAGTTCAAAATCACCGTCCGGAATAGGTCGGAGGGGGATTTGCTCGCTGCTGGATGGCTCGTCTTGGTCGAAGCGGGCGTCGAGAGCTATGGAGTTGACCTTTGGTGGAGCCTTCTGAACTTCTACCTCGGGAGATGCTCTGTCGGGCTCTTGCTTTGTCTTCTTGATGGGTCTGGTACTGGTACCCACGTCGACGGTATCCCGTCCCCTTGAAGCGGCGTTGAAGCACCTGCGGGCAGCGGCGAGGTCTCCCTGGATGGTGGCTACCCTTGCCCTTTTGGTATAGAACTTCATTTTTAGATGGACAGTTGAGGGAACCGCTGTCAGCTCCGCCAATGTCGGCCTCCCCAAGATGCAATTGTATAGGGACGGGCAGTCAATGACGAGGAAGCGGACCTTCACCTGTCTTGTAGCTGTCCCTTCCCCGAACGTCACGAGGAGCTCGACATAACCCCAAGGTTTAGAAGTCGAGCCGTTGAAGCCTTGAAGGTCTGAACCCACATACGGAGAGAGGTGTGAGTCGTCCAGTTGCAAGGTCCGGAACAGCTGGCTGTACATCACATCGACGGAACTCCCTTCGTCGAACAGGATGCGATGCACGTCAAAATTGGCCATCTTTGCCCTTATCAGCAAGGGGATGACTGCGTTCGGGGCTCCGCCGGGGAGCTCTTCTAAGTAGAATGTGATGGGCTCTGATCTGCCCTTCACTCTTTCGAAAGTCACAGTTTGTGGAGGAGCTGCGTCGACCAGTTCGTCCAACTTCCTCTTGGCTGAATTGATGGTGAGGTCGTTGAACCCGCCCCCGTTGATGACCATGGCGGAGGGGAAGTATTCCCACCTGCTGTGTGTCGTCAGGGGCTCCTGCAGGAGCTCGGGAATTTCGAAATCCTCAGGCCTGGTTACCGAGAAGGCGGTCTGGATTGGTACCGACTCGTCAGATGGTCGAGCATCTTCTTCGGGCTCCTTTGCTTCATGGGCGTCACGACGGGGAGCGTCGTTTCGCCTGTACTGTGCGAGCCTCCCTCCTTTGATGAGGGTTTCAATGGCGTCCTTCAGGTGGACGCAGTCCTCTGTCAAATGACCATGACTCCTATGGTACTGACAGTATTTATTTTTGTCTACTCCTGGCTTGGCAGGAGCTGGCCGGGGACGCTTGACGCCACCGTCTTTGAACTCTGTGCTAGCACACTCCGCCAAAATACGCTCGCGGGAAGCCGTGAGCGGAGTGTACTCGGTGAAACGGCCCGATGGGCCCCTTTGTTCCCGGATCTCCTGGGGTTGATCTTCCTTCCTTTTCTCCCCGGTACGTCGGGGAGGAGGGTCTTGTCGCGAGCTGCTGCCGTGATGGGGAGCGCGAGCCCTGGAGTCTCGAGCCCTGTTGGCAGCTTCTCTCTCCTTGTAGTCCATGTATGCTCGAGCTTTGTCGAGGAGAGCGTCAAAAGTTGCAGGTGGCTCAATTCCCACAGCTTTTCTGAATTCTGTGCCGGGGAGGAGGCCCCTCTCCAGCAAATATCTTTTCATATGGTCCGCGCAGGGGACCTGGATTGCTTCCCGGTTGAAGCGGTTGATGAATTCCCTCAAGGTTTCATCCTGTCTCTGGATGATGGCCTCGAGGGCTGCCTCAGTCTTCGGGTGGCGACGGGAAGCTGTGAAGGAACTGATGAACTGGTTCTTCAGGTTCCGCCACGATGTAATTGAGCCCGGGGCGAGCCCTTTATACCAGTCCATGGCCGCCTTCCTGAGAGTTGTGGGGAAGAGACGGCACTTGATGGGCCCCCCGACATTGTGGTAATGGAGCATGGCTTCGAACCCGTCAATGTGGTCGACTGGGTCCGCCACTCCATCGTACTCCTTCAGATGTGGGGGCTTCTCCATGCCCGGGGGGATAGGTGCATCCATGATGGCCTGCGACAGGGGACCGCGGGGGTCGTCCTCGTCGCTCCTCTCCGGAGAAAGAGAAGGGCTCCTGTAGTGATGTCTGGCACGATGGTCGTGCTGAGATTCCCTCGAGCGGGATGCTCGGTGGTTGAAGGTCACCCGCCCGTCACCGGCGTGCCTCCTGTCGTGCCTTGAGGGGTCGCGACTGGGTTCTTCGGTATGGATGACGGGCTGTCTCTCATATTGGGGGCGCCTATGCTTTGGTTGGGGAGAGGGGCTCCTGGATTTCTCCCTGTAGTGTCTCCGCGGGGGAGTAGGGTGTCGAGCTTCTTCGACCCGAGGAGGTGGAGAAGGTGGTCTCTGATGCCTCCTCGGGGGTCGTCGATCATTTTCAAGTGCCCTTAGTCTTTCTCCCTGGGCGAAAATGAGATAATTAGTCTGGTTGATGGCCGCGAACAGTGCTTGAGTCGTGGCATCTGCCCCGGCAGGAACTGGGACTTCATAGAACCGGGCAGCTCTGCGATATGCGAGAGCTTCCGGGTCGTCTTCAAGTGCTGGAGGGGTCGTCGAGGATGACGCAGTGTTCCCCTCCCTACGGGTGGAAGGTCTAGGGGCGGTTGTCACAGGGGTGGCACTGTGGCCGGGGTCACCGGGATTGTCGAGGTGTCCATTCTTGTCCGCGGGACCGTTGTTAGTGTCGGTGACACGGACGTGCTGCTCTTCGCGAGCTGGGTCAGCCATAACAGGTAATTGAGTTGAGCTTTGGTCTTTGGAATTTGTTCGTTAGACGGGGAAGCTTGTTTCCCACAGACGGCGCCACTGATCTGACCTGATCAGAAGGTTTGGACCGTCACGGCTGGCTCCGAGCAGAAAGCTTTTTGAACGAGGAGGGGGGTACCTGCAAGGCACTCCGATGCTAAAGTCAGTGGGAGTACGAGCAGATAATAGAGTTGAGGTTAGAATGATGAATACCTGACCCTCTGGAAACAGAGGGTATTTATAGCCCCCAGCGCTGGGCCAAGGTTCCTTCATTGGGCCGGGCGGATTTGGCCCAATGGAGGAACTGCCAGGTTCTACGTGGGTAGTGGGGACCCGCACGTGGTCCCCTTCCTGGATGTGCTACGTGAAGTGCGGGCGGACGAAGACGCGGTCTTTCTGGAGTATCGTTGGGGGAACGTTGGACTGAGTCTGCCCTAGTTGGGATGCTCGAGACAACGTCGAGCTGGACAGCATGGTGTCGAGCTGGACGTTAGGATGTCGAGCTGGACGATAGGGCGTCGAGCTGGACGACAGGAGGTGGAGCTGGACATCATCACGTGAGTTAGACAGCGGGATGTCGAGCTGGACATCTGGATGTCGGGCACGGATGTGACTCCTTTGCCCGGCGTGGACCTCCGTAAGTCCTTTTGGATTGAGCCTTAGCAACGCTCTTGGGCCTTTCGGGCCCAGTCCAGAACAAGACCTTTGAAACCCTATGTGTTCTTTTGCATAGTACTATTATATTATTCATCAACGTGTCATTCCTTGGGTTGGTTAAAACAAACCTAAGGTTTTACGATAATTCTATTAATAAAACATTGATTTTTTTGTAAAGATTTTCTATAACTTTATTATTTATAATATAAATTTAAATATTTTATTTTGTATCAACATAAAACCTTTTAAATTAAATTCTTATAAAGATGTCATTCTTTTTATTGTTCTTCTAAAATATAAAAATAAATATTTATCTTTAGACTTTGTAAATGGATGTTATTTTTTATCTAATAAGTTAATGGATGTAAGATCAAAATTGAAAATTATTTAGTTATAGAACCTGCCATATTTTTGCTTAATAATCTATCTTAATGTTAATATTTGCACTAATAATAATTTGGGGGTTTTATGGGATTAAGAAATCTCTCAAAAGATAAATGTATGATTTTATATTTCAATGTCAATTATTAAAAGATAAAATAAATTATTTTATAATATTAAAAAAATAGTAATTTACCCTATAAATTTTGTTGTTTCCTAATTTGATCTAAATAGAAAACTTCCTATCTAAATTCTAACAGAAAAAACAATAGGTTGAACATTAAAGATTTAGGATTGGGTCTACCATTCTCAGCATCAAATAAGAAATCACTTCATATTTCATCGCATGAAATGACGCAACTGAAAATAAATTTTTAAAATAAGAATTAAGGTTACTTAACTTTTCTCCAACGAAAAGCGATATATATATATATATATATATATATATATATATATATATATATATATATATATATATATATATATATATATATATATATATATATATATATATATATATATATATATATATATATATATATATATATATATATATATATATATATATATTCCATCCCTAACCACATCATCAAATGCGACAAGCCTATTTTCTTTAGATCTACCACTAGAACCACATGTATTGTAGACAGGAATACGATGATGCTCCAACTCTTTTCATTCTTTTTGCAACGCCTAACATGCTTGTCATGTCATTCTCATTCCAATAATAATTGATGTTGCATGAGTTCCATGACCATTTGAATTTATTGGAGATTTCAGATCATTTCGCCTCCAAAACCATAGTATGTGTATAATATATCTAGCTCCAATTATATTCCCTTAGGAATATAATAACCAACTTATATTATTACTATAGGGGAATATATTCCGTGTAATCGATATTATTAACTATAGTAAATGTGATATCAGCCTTAGGTTGAAGATTAAATGACTAAAAGTTTAAGTTGAATTTAAAATTGATTTATAAAATATTCAAATATAAGTCAATCAATCAATATTCAATAGCCATGATAAGTTTACTATATTAACTTTAATTTTGTGACTATAGTGAATCTGGGTCTAAGAAGTGATAAAATATTACCTGTTACACATAAATCTATAAGTTTGGCAGGTGGATGAGTGAAACCTTCATCATTAAACTATTCATGTGCAAACATAAGTTTTCTTTATTCATGGATATCTTGATTGATATGTAATATTATTAAGTTGAACAAATAGCAACAATGGACCGTGTATAAAATCCCTTCAGTTCTTGACATAATTTTTAACTTTAATGATCTCCGCTAGGGATGTCAATGGGGCGGGGCGGGGCCGGGGGACACTTCCCCATCTTTTTCCCCGCCATCAAATTCATTCTCCGTCCCCGTCCCCGTCCCCGATCTCCGTCACGGGGGAATTTCTATCCCCATCCCGTTCTCCGCGGATCCCCGTTCCCCGCGGGGATCCTCATAGATCCTACATTTATTCATTAATATTTTATTTTTTTAAAATGTTTATATTTTCTATAAAAATAAAAGCACAAAGAATTCACATATTTATTATGTTATTAAAAAATACTAGTATTTGACATTTATTATTTTTTATTAAAAATACTAATGGAACATAAAATAATAATATTTTTTTTTATAAATTTCTATAAAATGCTATAAAATTCATGAATATTTATTAGGGTCTAATATTTACATTTCTCTCTCTTAATAAATACATGAATATTTATTTATTTATTTTTATAAATAAACATAAAGGAAATGACTAAAAAACCTAATCTAAAATATATATATTAAATTAACTATATTAAAATAATAGGCGGGGCGGGGGATGTATTCCCCGTCCCCGTCCCCGAAATGCTCTCGGGGGAATTTTTCTCCCCATCCCCGCCCTCACGGGGGAAAATTCCCCATCTTTGGGGCCCCGAACGGGACGTTCCCCGCGGGGATCCCCATTAACAGGTCCAAACTGACATCCCTAATCTCCGCTGGCATTATTAGAAATGGGTATAATTGTAGGTCAATTGGCTATAATATCTATACTTTCATACTTTATAAAGTATTTGTACTTAAAGATATTAACAACATCCTTTCATTGTAGGTAACATGCAAGCATGGGATAACATAATGCAATATCCGTTAATATATCACCTTTTAATAAGACACACAACACCCAGAGTTCTGAGGCTATGTGTCTTCCTTCATATACAACAATTATACTCTTAACCAACTTATCATCTAATTTGTTGGTTAAGCAAAACCTATAATTTTACAATAATTTCATTAACGGAACATTTGTTTTTTTTTCTTTTTCCTAAAACATTATTATTTATAATATGAAGTTAAATATTTTATTTATAGTATAAACTTATGACCTTCTTAATTAAATTATTATAAATATATTATTCATTTTGATTTCCTTTTCAATTATATCTCTATCACGTTTGGACTCTGAATTTTTTGAATTCATGACATATTTTGTTGGGGCGTATGTTTTCTTAGATGAAAACACGTGTAAATAGACCAACGTGTATTTGATAAGAATATTAATTAGAATAAAATATAATCTTGTCTTCAACGAAAAATTCAATATGGTGATAAATAAAGATGTTTTCAAGTTCAAGATCGTTGGTGACTCACACGGTTCGATGATGATAATGATCCCTAAGCCAAGGGAGAAGGAATGTGTCCATGTGGAATCGGAGTCCAACTTGGAGTTTGGCTCAGGAGAATAGGAAGAGGAAATTGATGATGGTGGCGTAAAAAGTTCCTTTTAATGGGAACCATTAGTATTGATATTGATGGGGACATGTGGAATGATTAAAATAGTGGAAAGACTATTGTACTTTTTTAGAAGTAACAAGAAAGTTAATTATAGCTTTGAGTTTTACCAGAAGCCGCATGAAAAAGACTTAAATCATTTCAAATTTGCCCCACATGTTGAGGAGAGAGAAAGTTACAAAAGTCAATGAGTAATTTAGTTAGAACGTGACAAGAAAGAAAAGTCAGCGGACTTGGATTAAAGAAAATCTAGCGTAAGGTGCATGGATGAAAAGAGACTTAGGAAAAGAAAATAAAGGCCTAAAGTACATACTCGAGGCCCCTTGAAGTAGGGATTGAATTGAAAAGAAGAAAAGTGAAGAATATATTGGACATAAAATTGGTGGGCTCAAATACGGGTAGTGGCCCTAACTAAGGTAAATCCAAATCAAAAGAACTTGTATCACAAGAAGGGGAAGAACCATATGAGATAATTGAAAGCTCTTATTTTTCTTCAATTGTTCTACCAAAAACAAAAGAAACACATAGTACTTTACCATTTTTAAGTACCTCTCAGCCAACTTCAGACACCAAGGACTCAATAGATCAATACTCAAGAGGTTCAATATTATGTTATGATTCAGATAATTGATAGAGAGAAGGCACCACATACTCATATAGATTCGACCTAACCATTTTACCTACTTCTGTCTCCTAGAGTTTCCTCTTGAGAGTTCCACTTAAAACAAACTTGAAATTTTTACAGGATTTTCACGAACCTTCATGGAGCTTTTACACTGGCTAAACTCAAAAATCAACGGGCAGGGATTTTACACGAGCTTAGCTCAGGAACCTTCAAACACAACTTTTACATAGGTTAAGCTCAAGAACCCGAAGGATAGAAAAACACAAGAAAGGGGGTTTGAATTGGGGTTTTCAAAAAATAAGGCTATAAAACATGTTGGTTATCCTGGTTAGTTTTGAACTCAAAACTACTCTAGTTCACCCTCCAAGGTGATTTCTCCTCTCACAATCAAGGTCTTAATCCACTAATCACAAATGATTACAATTCACGAAGGCAACTGTCAACGTCTTCTTGAGATCAAACCACAACTTGGTTTCTCAAGGAAATACAACTGAAAATAATTATACAATGTGTTTGAGTTTGCTTCTAACAAGCTTTATCACAATTGTGATGTTTGTACAAATTCTAGCAAAATAATTATTTTTAACAGATAGAAAGATGTGAGAAATTTTGAGCAACTGTACGTATGCGTGTGCGTGTGTAATCTGATTTTTATTTATAGTCTTCTTTATATAGGAATTTGATCCAAGAGATCTGTTGAAGACTTGTGCGATATTTCTGGAAGGTTGATGATTTGATGTTAATATCTTTTCCAAAAATAAAGATCTTGTTTCCAACCATAATGTTTCAGTCGTTACAATCTTGATCTTGTAATGATTATCATTTAATGTGTTGTTGGATCTATAATTCATCAGAGTGTCTTGAACTTAAGTGTTGAGTATTAGAACTTCAGAATAGATGACTGCATTGAGACTTCCTTTGTTCTTTCAGAACTTCACTTATCAAAGTATAGCTTACAACTTGGTGCTTCAGAAGTTATAACATCAGAACTTCTTTTACTCTCATATTACATAGATTTACTTCATAGTTTCTTATCCGCATATACCTTTCAGAGATTCATAGAAAGAATTAACTATTACTTCTTTGCTTTTTCATCAGAACTTCTCTGTACCTTCTTTTAACGATTAGAGGGAAAAATTGTTTTTTAAAAATTATATATTTGTTATCATCAAAACTATAAAAAGGATGTAGAACCAAACTATGTTCTAACAATCTCCCCATTTTTTATGATGACAATACTTACATATTTTTATGAACAATTTATAATTTTCAGAAGATAGAAATTTCAGAGTCTCCCCCTGAGTTGAATACTCAGATAGAATTTAAATAAAAGAGTAGATACTTCCCTGAAAAGATATCAGAGCATATGATGGAAGTTCTGAGAAGCCTATGCTGAAGGCTGGTAGAGCATACCACCAAACGCTGATCTCTAGAACATGGTAACTGATGGCTACATTCATCCAGTCGATGCAAAAGGTCAGAAGACCGATAGAAAGCAGATGACAAATGGACAAAAGAAAGGGTTTAGAAACCATCATAAAGCCAGAACAATCCTTGTGAGTGTCATCTCATATATTGAGTATGAGAAAATCACTAACAGAGAAACAACTCAGAACATGTTTGAATCTCTAAAAATGACGCACGAAGGAAACACACAAGTCAAAGAGACCAAAGCTCTTGCACTTATTCAGAAGTACGAAGCCTTCAAAATGGAAGAAGATGAAACTATTGAGATAATGTTCTCAAGGTTTCAAATCCTGGTTGCTGGTTTGAAATTTCTGGACAAAGGATACTCCACAACAGATCATGTAAAGAAAATTGTCAGAAGCTTACCCAAGAAGGGGAGAACTATGGTCACAGAAGCGCTTACCACTGAACTAAAAGAAATTTCTTGTAGCCAAGGTGCTACAATATTTCCTTATAGAGAATCCAACAAGGGGCCTACCTGTCCCACCAAACACACATGTGTAGGCGCCCATGGGGGTATGTTAAGCCCTTCTAATCCGTAAGGTTTACGCTGGATATTTTAATCCAACAATCTTCCCCTAGTGTCAGCTGGGGGGATTCGGACCCATGACCTTGCTCTGATACCATGTAAACTGGATCAAGCGCTTACCACTGTGCTAAAAGCAATTTCTTGTAGCCAAGGTGCTACTCTATTTCCTTATAGTGATTCTAACAAGGGGCCTACCTGGCCCACCTAACACACCTATGTAGGCGCCCATGGGGGGATGTTAAGCCATTCGAATCCCTAAGGTTGACGCTGGATATTTTAATCCATCAGAACCTACTACCATAGCTTTTGCAAATGTCAAGATCAAAAACCTACAATTATGCTTTTCTAGAGGTTTATCTTTAAACATTAAAGTACTTTAACTATTACGGAAGACCCCTTTCACAACAGTTGGAAAAAGGATACCATCATGTATGTCATATCATTGTTAAGTAGTGTGTGGTTGTAAGTTCGTTATTTCTACCACGGCCTGCAAACCATTATTGAAAGGCAGTATGCGTGCCCCCATATCATAACCGTTACGATTTTAAACCGTTATGATATATACACTTAGGTACTAGGTTCGAAACCCATCACCAGCAAATTATGTAAAACATAAATGACCTTTGATCACAGTTACAATAGATAATCATTGTTGAAAGTACCCAAAGTTTATTATATAATATGTAGATTTCTTGTTTTCCATACACATCACTAAAGAAATACAAGCTTTCAAATTAATGAAGAAGACTATAATCTGAAAACTAAACTATTCTTGAAAACCAACTTAAACAAACCATTGTTTTTTCTGATTGCATGTGTCTCATCGTGCATTTCATGCTCTTTTACATATATATTATGGTTTATTGGTCTAACTCCTTCGATACATCATTATCTTCGATTACATTTAAATTTTCATAACAATAAGACATTGGATAATTTTCCTCATCATCATCACTTATCATCGTAATTTTTATAATTGTAATTTTTATGATCATTAGTGTTGATGATGAGCCAGATTATCCAATAAATTGTAGTTAATGAAATTTAACTATAATTGAAGACAACGATGCATCTAAGGAGTCAAATCATTATACCATAATCTATATATACAAGAACATGAAATGAATGATGAGACGCATGAAATTCAGAAACAATGATTTATATAAGTTGGTTTTCAAATACAACTTAATTTTCAGATTATAAGTATCTATGTCAATTTAAATGAATGTATTTTAAGTGAAGGTTAGTGAAATAAACAATCTACATAGAATATAATAAACTTAAACAACATCATACAACAAAATCATATATTATAAATTTGTGAGCAATGAAAAAGATATATTATAAATTTCTAGGACATGTTTTTTATTTAAACTAATTGTGGTATATGAATAAATTATGAAGTTCATCTAGTTTGTGAAGCAATGAAAAAGAAATATAAGGAGGAAAAAGATTACACAACAGCTCCATACTTCTTATATTTCTTCTCATTGTATCTCAAACTAGATGAAGTTTGTTGCTGCTATTGTTTCTTCATTTACTAAAATGTTTTGTTCTTGTTTAGCCCTACAATAACCTTGAAAGTTATCAACATGTGAAACCGCAAACTTATTTGTCAACAGAGTATGAAAAACATATTGTTTGTGAAGCTAAGAAGAAGAAGTACAAGGTGGATGAAGTTTCCATCATAGCTTCATGTTTCTTGTACTTTGTTCTATAGCTACACAAACAATATGTACCATAACTAAAGTATGGTCTTTGTTAAGGTAGTGAAGACGAATATTAAAAAATGAGAACAATCAACAAAAACAATATGAAACAAACGAGATAATGGGGAACTATCTAACAAGAAGATAGAAGAATACCTTAACATATGAAGCACAAGATTCACGGCCAATGGCGAATAAGAAGAGAAAAAATGGGTGCTAGGGTTTCACTGTGAAAGAAACAACGCTACTGTCAATGAGTGAGAGTTAATTCGCTTATATATGGGTAAATTGTTTCACAACTCTTAACACTACTAACTGTATTGATAAGTATTTATTTATTATAAATATGTCACAATGGTGGAACATACCAACCGTAGTCATAACCCTTTAAGTTTTTTATTTGAAAATAAATAAAAAAGAAAAGGTGCACCTTAACATTAAAGGAATAATACATATGATGGCGCGGCGCTGAGGTTTGAACCCATGAAAACTTGATGGTTTCACTACGGTTGGCTCCTCGACCGTTGTTATATACAAATAATTTTTAATCAAAAACCAAATATAATATGGGAGCGCCTTAGTTTAGAGATGTCACCACGGTGTAGTGAAGAACCATAGTGACCACGACTTTGTTGCTTACGCGTTTTGTTGAAAAATAATTCCACAAGAGAATCGCGGTCTTTGGAGACAAACAAAACTCTCACAAGGCTTTTCGGTCTTTTAGCACTACAACAATTCTTGTGAAAAGAAAATATAAAAACAGAGAAAATAGAAGAAAAGGAGCGATATTTCTATTCATAAATTTGGTGTAAAATGAAAAGAGGAGAAGCCTCTTTTGTGTAGGAAAAACTTTGGTTTAAGAAAGGAAATTATTTGTGGGCTAATTTATTGATTTAATCAGTTAACCCTAGCTAGTAGTCAATTAAACCATAATCTAAAAAAGGAAACCCTTAAACAACTACATGGTTTAATCTATTAAAATATATCGATTAAAAGGTCATTTAAATTGCTCTAATCGACTAGACCAAGTCCTTAATATATTAGCCAGTGTAAAAACTTCCCTAATTGATTAGAAATACTTCTTATTCAATTCCAAACAATACTTGATAAGTTTTTAAAAAAAATCTGAATTAAGATATGGTTTCAAAAACGTCTCTCTCTCTCTCTCTCTCTCTCTCTCTCTCTCTCTCTCTCTCTCTCTCTCTCTCTCTCTCTCTCTCTCTCTCTCTCTCTCTCTCCCTCTCTCTCTCTCTTTCAGACTTCAAGATCATTTGCTTAACTTCAATAACACTTCAATAACATTCTTGAATCGTCTGACTGACGAGACATGAGATATCTTTTTTGTTAGGGACCAGCAACATAAGCATTACTTGGTAGTTGAATTTAACTCCCCATGTAACAAATAAATCTCTACATCTAAAAGTCATTTTAATTATAGAGTTTTTATCTTCAAAGTTGCTTCATCAGTTGTCATCGTCAAAACCAATTTATTGATGTACCTATAAGCACATAGATTCGTAATTAGCATGTTTGCCAAATGTTCTACCCCAAAATTTACCCTCCCATTTTACTCAACACATGTTCATTAAGACCCTCAACTTGCTCAAGGATACCCAAGAGTTGACCAGACAAACTCTCTCCTAAGGCAATGAACCTCCAACTAGAGTTTCCATTTTCATCAAGATGGGTGAACTCCAAAGGCCTAAAATACTTTCTATGGTCCTAATATGTTCACAAAATCATACATGTCATGTTTCATACCTTGCACACAAAGTTTGCTCAGTCAACTGCTCAGATGCTTGAGAATCGACTATATTAGGTCAAAAGTCAACTATGACCCACATACAGTCAAACTTCAAGATTTTTGGTCAACATCAACATTTTGAAGTGATGTTCATAATTTGATAAAGGTTTGATCATGGTTCCTCAAGAAATGCTCATAATTTATCAAAACTCAAAAGTTGCTAAATTAGGGTTTCTTAGGAAAAGTCAACCAAACTTTGACCAAGCATAACTTTCTCATACTTTATCAGAAATTTCTCATCCAAGGCTCATTTTGAAGGGAATTCAATTACCTAAAACTCATATTCATCCCTCAAGTTCAAAAAAGGCACTCATAAAAATATATGAATTTCCATATTATAGGTCCTTTTGAAAAGTCAACAAAAACACCTTTTGGGTCAAAGCTTCTTACATGAACATGGAAGAACCAATTGAGATGAAACAAAAAGGGTTGTTTAGGGGACATCCTAAGATTTCTAAAAAGTCCAAGAACACATTCCTAGGATCAAAATTGGAAGAGATATGCATTGTCAAAGTTGACCATTTTTGGAAAATTGCCAAAAGTCAAATGTGCTCAAAAATGCATTTTTTTGTCAAATGGGCCTATCATTTCAGGATTGTATCTTATTAGAGACATGGTCCACGACTCAAATCAGCAGCCATATTTTATTTTCTCTATTTATTTATTTTATTTTGATTTTTATTTATTAAAAATCACATTAAATCAAATAAATGACAAAAAATATAAAAGATTGATTTGTTGATCTGATTTTTGTGAGAATTAAATCTAATTAAGCTGGCCTAATCAGATCAAATCGAATCAAGTAAAATTGAGGAAAAAATAGCATGATTTGGATGGTTTTGGAAAGATATCATATAGCAAGCAAATCACATTCAATCTCCATAATTCCAAAAGATTCAAGTCGTTTTATCTACCCTAATTCATCACACTACATATAATGAACAAAAACAATGCAAAAAGACAAGGTTTGCAGTCGTGAGAGTTGAGAAAGAAAACTCCAAAATTGGACAAAAAGTGGTGGATCATTTTCTCACATAGAGGGTGATTCAAGACATTCCAAAGCTTCCAATTGTTTCCCGGACGTCTCCTGAAGCTAACACGATCCATTGCAAGCATTCCCAAGCCCAAAATCGTCCCATAGTCTTCACACGGTTTGCTTCTTTTTTTCAAAATTGATTACGATAATTCTTGCATCCTAAGCATGTTTTAATGATATATTTGTGATTATTAACGTATTTGCAACATGCTTGAATGATTTAATTGATATTTTGATTCATATATTGATGATTGCCATGGTTAGGATTTAAGAAGCCGTTTTGGGGCTTCTCTGTACAGGTGAAATTGGACCAAGAAAATAATGACATGATACTCGTGAGATCAAGACGAGTTGATTGGTATAGTTAGAATTAATTTATCATGCATCATATGAATTTTTGAAGCTTGCAGGTTTATAGCTATGGAGTTTTGTCGGTAGGTATAAGTTTGGTGCCTAAGACGACGGACAAGGAAGAAGATGATGACTCGTCACCATGCCACTAGGCCATTTGAATTACACGCGTTTTTTCAGTTACTCACCTTGTTTTGCATAATATAATTTAGTCTTATTATTATAACAACTAAACAACGTAGCACAGATGGCTAAGGCAAGCGTGCAATGAGTGGGAGGACTTGGGTTCGATCCCAGGTCCCAACAGATTTTCTTTATTTTCTTAACATATGATTGCAGATTCCATGCATGGCAAGGCCAGATGTCCATCATGCGCCCCACTGATCCGGCCACTGTATCGTTGCCAATGCAGATCTAATGTTCAAATCAAGGAAGGACCATGGTACACTCTCTAGGCGCAGCAACATAGAATCATGCGTAGGAGTGGGCTTAGCCATAATGGGCCTGGATAAATTCAGAAACGCAGCCCCCTATTTGCTCATCATACATGCCCAAATTCTTTTCTTTTTTTATTTCAATTCTTTTTTATTACTTATTAACTATTTCTTTTTCAAATAACTCCAAAAAGTCATATTTTTTTATTTAATCAAAAAATCATAAAAACATCAAAATCATTTTTTTTCATAAAAAATATTTTTATTAATTAATTAGTTTAATTAAATTTAGGCAATTTAATTCTCTTTTTATTATAATTTAAAATAATTAGAATTAGGGTTTAATTTTGTACATAACCTAGTTTTTTCCCTAAAAAATAACATAAATATTTTCTCAAATTAGATTTTTTAGGTTTTTTTCAATTATTCCTCGCATTTAATTTGCAGCGCATACTTTTAATTTTCCTTTTTATTATTATTGTAACTACTCCGAGTTTGTAATAGATTTAAGTAGGGCTTTAATTCCGCATTTTATTTTCAGTAAAAAATAATTATGTATCTGCCCAAAGCCTTGTAATAATTAGGACTCTAACTTCTCGCATTTTTATTTCCGCAAACTATAAACTGCTTAGATGTATGTATAGGATTGTATGGAAAGAAGAATTGAACTTAAAACAGTAGAAAACCCTAATTGTGCAAAGATAATTAACTGAAAAAATCCACTTGCACATGCTCACTCCTAGGGTCTACTCCACTCTGGTTGCCTTTGGTAAACGGTCATGAAGTATAGGGAATATTAGCGGTTGTCCTCTAGTCCCAGAAGATCTAAAATGACTCAATCAGATGTTGCCTCGGAAAAAGATCTTTAAGGATTTATGATGGTTAGTAAAATTTCCTAACATTGCTTTTATGATCGTATTTGTCCCTTCAAACATCCCTTAAAACTCCAATGAAGGTGCTACCTATTCCTTGATAATAGGATAGCGCTGTCTAAAGGAAAATAAACAAACTTTTTTTTAGTAGGTAGATTAGCTCCTAGGTACTTACTCAAACAAAACTTTTCACACAAACACTTTTCAAAACAATTTTCGAAACAACTTCGTCACGCTCTTGAGGACTGATACAAGGGTTATCACGAAGTAAAACTTTTTTAAAACAAGCATGCACAAGCTATTTTAAAAATGAGCAAAGTACCTAAGAGCCCATGGAAAACCATGGATAGAAAGGGTGCTAACACGTTCCCTTTCTATAATCTACCCCTCATACTCAAAAAAATTCTCGAAAAAGGTTTTTTTTGTTCTTTTTCCTTTCCTTAGTTGGATGAAATAAAAGTTGGTGGCGACTCTTGCTTACCGCAAAATTTGTAAATACAAAATGAAAACCAGTATAACAGTCAGTTCTGCCACCGTATCACAGAGCTGGTGACTCTGCTGGGGATTTTAATAAGTGGGGTATACCTTAGGATATAAGTCACTTTTAAAATTGCTTTCTTGTTTGCTTTGCATGCTTTATATTCAAAGGTTTTGTTTGGGTATTATTGAAGATCCTACACCCGGATCGGGGAACACGGTTGTACCCCAAAATTTTCCCTCTCATTTTACTCAATACATACTTCTAGAGATCCTTAATTTGCTCAAGTTTGCCCAAGAGTTGACCAGACAAACTCTCTCCTAAGGCAGTGTGTCTCAAATTAGGGTTTGCATTTTCATTAAGATAGGTGGACTCCAAAGACCTCATATGCTCTCCATGGTCCTAATATGTTCTCAAGACCCTCCATGTCAAATTTCAAGCACTACACAAGAAGTTTGCTCAGTCAACTGCTGAGATGCTTAAGAATCGACTATATTAGGTCAAAAGTCAATTGTGGCCCACATACAGTCAAACTTGAATGTTTTTGGTCAAAATCCACATTTTTAAGTGACTTTCATCATTTGATCAAGGGTTGATCATTATTCTTCAAGGAATGCCCTAAATTCATCAAAACCCAAAAGTTGCTAAATTATGGTTTCTCAAGAAAAGTCAACCAAACTTTGACTAAGCATAACTTCCACATGCTTCATCAGAAATTTTACATCCAAGGCGCATTTTGAAGAGGATGCAATTCCATACAATTCATCTTCAGCCCCCAAGTTCAAAATATGCACCCACAAAAAGATATGAATTTCTACATTATGGGTCCTTTTGAAAAGTCAACAAAAACACCTTTTGGGTCAAAGCTTCTTACATAAACATGGAAGATCCAATTGAGATGAAACCAAAAGGGTTATTTAGGGGACATCCTAAGCTTTCTAAAAAGTCCAAGAACACCGTCTTAGGGTTAAAATTGAGGGACATATGTATTGTCAAAATTGACCAATTTTTGGAAATATGCATGAAGTCAATATTGATCAAAATGACTTTTTTTCTCCAAATGGGCCCATGTTTTCTTGTTTGAAACTTGTTCCTAAGATGGCCCACGACCCCTGAGCTTATCCACCTATTAATTTATTATTTTCATTATTTATTTTGATTTTTTATCCATTTAAATCAAAATAAATCAATTTAAATAGTAGAATAATCAAATAAAATCAAAGATTTGATTTTATGAGCATATTATCAGTCCATGAACAACTAGCAACTCAAAAAATTCGTGCAAGAGCTAATTGATTGGAAAAGATATTAATTTGGTCTATTTTGGAAACAAATCATACAAGGCAAAGAATGAAATCAAATCTCCATAACTTGCAAAGATATGATCAGTTTTTGCTGACCTAAATCATTCTATCATATATACCTAACATCTCTAAAGCATAAAAGAGGGTTTGGGGTCGTGAAAACAAGGGGAAGAAATTGAAAATTTTGGAAGAAAAAGTGCAGACTGTATTCTCTTCCATAGGCCGTTTCAAGTAATTCCAAAGCCAACAATTTATTCCTGGACGTGTTCTGAAGCCATTCCAATCATCCTCAAGCCTTAAAACCTTCAGAAATCACGCCTCACAGTGCCACGGTTTGCATCTTTTTTTCAAGATTTGTTTTCAATGATTTATCCATCATAAACATGTTTTGATCATATATCCATGCTTGATATCATATTTGTAATGTTTTTGATTGGTTTGATTGAAGTTTAAGTGCAGGAATGGCACGATGCCATTGTTAGGGTTTTGAAGTCCCAAATTGGGAATTCTATATAAAGGCAAAATTGGACAAAATTAGAGGTACTATCATGCTCAGGAGACGATCTGCAGTTGATCCATGTCTTTGGTTTGAATTTATTCTGCTTGTGCTACGTTTTTTGAATTTTACAGGTTTATGGCTACGAACAAAATCTGTCACTATAGCCTTTAGTGACGGAAACGACTATAGGTAAAAGTGTGGCCAAAAACAACAGTTATGGGGAAGAAGACAATTAGGTGGCAGAATCCTATTGGGTGATTTGTATCAGGCGTGCGTTTGGGAAAGACTACTTTATTTCCATTATATTTTATTTATGTTATTATATATACAACTAACCATCCCAGCAAATTTTGTTTTCTTACTTTTTTTCTACAGATTCAATGCATCATCATCCAAAATGCCTACCATGAGCTACCACCATTTGGCCATTGGATGTATCAATAATTCAGATCCAACGCTTCAAACAGCGAAGGACTATGGTGCACTCTCAGGATGGCACAACACATGCCCATTCTTTTCTTTTCTATTTTAATTTTTTTAAATTGTTTTACTAATTATTTTCCTTTACTAAAATAACACCAAAAAATCATTATTTTTTATTTAATAAAAAATCATAAAAAAAAAACATAAAAAATATTTTTTTTCATAAAAATATTTTATTTCCTTAATTAATTAGTTTAATTTAATTTAGGGAAAATTTAATTCCTTTTTTATAATTTAAATTAATTATAAATTAGCGTTTTAATTTGTACATAACCTAATTAATTTTTCTAAAAAAAACTAACCTAAATCTTTTTTCAATTAGATTTTTTAGGTTTCCTAAATTATTCTCGCATTTAATTCGCTGCACGCATTTTTTAATTTCCTTTTATTATTATTGTTACTGTTTCGAGGTTGTAATAGTAATTAGGGTTTAAATTCCACATTTTTATTTTCAGTCCAAAATAATTATGTATCTGCAAAAGCCTTGTAATAGCTAGGACTTTAAACTTTCTTGCTTTTAATTCCGCAAACTATAAACTGCTTAGATGTATGTTAATAGGATTGTATGGAAAGACAAACTGAAAATTAATACGGTAGAAAACCCTAAATGTGCAAAGATAAACTAACTGAAAATTACACTCGCACATGCTCACTCCTATGGTTTGCCTCAGTTGGTTGCCTCAGAAATAATGGTCGTGTCCCTCGAAAGTAGGGATATCTTAGCAAAATGCCCTCAATCTAAAAATCATCAAAAAGATCATAGTCCCTTAACGTCCCTCGAGTTGCCTACGAGAAATGATCTTGTCCCTCGATGTTGCCTACGAATATATGATGACAGTCCCTTCGAACTGCTAAGGTTTCCTTACATGTTGCCTTCAATGACCACTTCGTCCCTTTCGATAGTCCCTTAAACTCCAACGACGGTGCTACATATTCCTTAATAATGGGATAGTGTTGTCTAAAAGGAAAACGAACAGAGCTTTTTTCGAGTAGGTAGAAAATCTTAAGTACTTGCTCAAAACAATAACAAATCTTTTACACCATACACTTTCAAACAAACATTTCAAACTAAAGTTTTCAAAACACTTCGTCACACTCTTGAGGACCGATACAAGGGTCATCACAAAGTAAAACAAAACTTTTCAAATCAAAACACACACAAGCAATTTTCAAAATGAGCAAGTACCTAAGAGCCCATGGAAAACCATGGATAGAAAGGATTCTAACACCTTCCCTTTCTATAATCTACCCCCGTACTCAGAAACATCTCGAAAAAGGTTTTTTATGTTCTTTTTCCTTTTCCTGATTGGATAAAATAAAAGTCGGTGGCGACTCTTGCTTACCGCGACATTTTGAAAATGAAAAAACGTAAACCAGTATTAACAGTCGGTTCTGCCACCGTATCACAAACACCTTTTAGGTAAGTAGCAATAAATTGTGAGGGAACTGTGCGGGGTATATCGACACGGTTAAAGCAGTAGCTATGTTGATGTGGCACTTTAGTTGGTACCGGTAACCCTTGAGTCAATCAGGAAGAGTACGGGGCCGCCGCATGGTGTCGTGAAGCATCAACTGACCTTAGAACCTTTACTTGCACAACTTGGCTGGTAGGACGTAGTGAGATGGCCGACTTTGGTGTATTCCCAAGGTCAACAGATACTCGATGCTACACTCATTGAGGTTTGACTCTTGAGTTTTGTTTGGTTGCGAGTCAATCGCCTATTGAACGAAGTCGGGGGAAAGATCGGTGATATTGAGATCCCTTAGAACCCGATTACTATATATAGGACAAGTTGAACCAATCCAACTTCAAAAGGGTATGACCTTAAAACTCATGCATAACTTAAACCTAAGGACTTGGTGTGACTTGCTTGTTGTTTGCTATACCTGTGATTTTCTAGCATAATCATGACATCATAAGCATGGCATATCATAACTAACCATTTCAAGGATTTCCTAGGGCTCATTTTTGCTTTGTTTTGTAGGACATGGCATCCGCCCGTAGGAACACTATACAGATTAACCTTGTTAAAGTGCCTCTCCAACTAAAGGACCTGGCATTAAGGGTTCCTGAAATTTCTCATTTTAAAAAAGCATGGTTAGTTGCTCAACTTGGTCACTGCAAAACCTGATGAAGAATTATTAAAAGTGCTGTTTCAGTTCTTTGATCCGTGCACCATTGTTTCACCTTCCCGGATTACCAGCTAGTACCTACCATGGAGGAATTTTCTCAATTGTTGGGGGTACCTATTCTTGATCAGTTACCTTTCAATGGTACAGAAGAACATCTAAATCCTAAAGAGATTACTAGAGTTCTGTCCTTACAACGGTCTGACATAGTGACAAATTGGGAGACTAGAGGAAGTGTCCAAGGAATTCCAGTTAAGTTTCTATTCGAGAAGGCTTACCATTTTTGGGATACCCTAGATTTACAAGCTTTCGAAGAGGTGCCGGCACTTCTCGTTTACAGGATGGTACTTTTCCCTAATGCGGATCAACTCGTAGATGTGAACACTATTAAGGTTTTTCTGTCTCATAATCTAGTGTCTACATTACTCGAGGATATTCTACACTATCTGCATGCTCTCACTCTAAAGAGAAGGGGGATCCTCCTATGTTGCACTCCTCTATTGGCTAGGTGGTTTATTTCGCACCTACCCAGGTCTGTTTTGAAGAATGAACAGGTTTTGAAATGGTCTCGTAGGCTGATGTCCCTTAAGCATTCAGACAATCATTGGTGTTTGCGATTCTCGGAAGATGTTACCATCATCGATCGCTATGTTGAATTCCCAAATGTCCCTCTCTTAGGCATTAGGGGAGGAATCACTTACAACCCTTGTTTGGCCTTTCGTCAGTTTGGTTATGCGAGAAGAGATGGTCATCATGATACGCTTATTCAAGGAATCACCTTCAACTATGAGAATGATACT
The DNA here is from genome assembly GCA_948472305.1 of Vicia faba. Lineage (NCBI taxonomy): Eukaryota > Viridiplantae > Streptophyta > Magnoliopsida > Fabales > Fabaceae > Vicia > Vicia faba. The sequence goes on along the minus strand of OX451739.1, from coordinate 380,948,110 downwards.
CAGGGATACCGTAAAAGGTTCATAAAAGCTTGGGGCAGGGTGCATAAAATTGATATCAAGACGCTAGGGCACAAGAATTCCATTCCTCTTGAGCCTTATCTCCAATGGGTACGAGCTCGCGCCCAAAGCCTTATGATGCCTTACCCAGCTGTCATACCAATAACGGTGGAGCCAGCTATTGAAGGAGATACTACTTCACTTGGTCATCATCCTGACATGCCAACCGATCATGAAGAGTTACAGAAGTCCTGGGTTCACCTCAAAGAGGAGCGGGACACGTTTGAAGCTTAGTTCTATGCCAGCGAGAAGAAAGTCATGAAGCTCACTAGGCTACTTCATGAAGAAAGGAACATAAACTCCTACATTGCACCAAAGAGGATGCGCTCCTGGGAGACCTAGTTTCTTTTTTTTCTTTAAGTTTTATTTTGTTTTATTGTAAGCCTAAAAGGCGTTCCTTGTAACAATTCAAACTTATTAATACAATTAACGTGTGTTTCTTTTGGTTAAACAAATCTGAGCCTTTAAGAATCCTCGAAATCATTGCATACGTATCCCATTCATAGCATTGCATAAACAGGTACCATTACAGGTTTCTCATCTTCTTCGCTGTTTATTTCAGCAGAAATGTCTTCCGAACAAAGCATAAAGGATCTTCAGGCACAAAATGCCCAATTCCAACAGATGTTCATAAATTTGGAGAAAGGGCAGGAGGATCTGAAGGCCCTCATCCTGAAGGAGAAAAAGAAAAATAAGAAGGTCGCTGGTATTCTGAATATGGGCAAAAGGTTCGGGGGGGCATTAAAGCAACAACTCGATCTGACCTCTTCATCCAAAGAAGGGGAGAAATAAGAAGAAGAGACAAGGGAAAGGGACCCCGGTCTTGAAGTTTCTAACAATGATACAGATTACAATGATGAGCAGTATCCTCCTACTGAGGATAGATACAAGCAATTGGAAGATCGTCTAAGTGTTATGGAAGTCCAGAGGATACCTGGGTTGAATTTTAAAGAATTAGGATTGGTATCGAGAGTGGTCATCCCGCAGAAGTTCAAGGCTCCAATTTTTTCTAAGTACGATGGGGCGTCTTGCCCAAAACTCTATCTCTGTTCCTACGTCAGAAAGATCCAGCCCACGCTGCTGATATAAATTTGTGGGTTCACTTCTTTCAAGACAGTCTGTCAGGGACTCAGTTTGAATGGTTCTACCAACTAGAGAGAGCCAATGTCCGAAACTGGGAAGATCTGGTTGCTGCTTTTTATAAACAGTATCAATACAACACCGACCTTGCTCCTACTCGTACTCAACCCCAGAGTATGTCCATGGGTGCAAGTGAAGGCTTTAAGGACTAATCACAGAAGTGGAGAGACTTGGCCGGAAGAGTCCAACCCCCGTTGTCTGATATGGAGTTGGTCGATATGTTTCTGGGGACGCTATCTGGTCCATTATTTAATCGTTTGATCGGAAGCTCGTCAGCTGGTTTCACCGAGCTGATTCTAACTAGAGAGAGAGAGTAGAAGTTGGGATTCAGAGCGGTAACATACATAAGGATGCCTCTTCAAGTTTGGTAAAGAAGCCTTTTACTGGTAAGAAGGAAGACAATGCCATCTATAGCCCGAGAGGCCAAAGCAGAGCTAAACACCGTCAGACAGTATGTGTTGTAATGATATCTAGGCCTGCAGTTGCTCCACAATGCAACAATCAACAAAGGGTGGAAATACCACAACGAAAGTTTACCCGGATCAACATGACATTGGCTGAAGTTTTACCCCATCCACTGAGATCCAACTTGGAAACCTTGAAAGAGGCTCCCAAGAATCCGAATACCATGTCTCCTCGGTATAATCCAAATGCTCAGTGTGCCTATCATTCTGAGAGTCTTGTCCACGATACCAATGACTGCTGGGCTCTGAAAAATAAAGTACAGGATCTGATCGAGGCTACGGAGATTGAGTTTGATGCTCTGGAAAAGCCCAATGTCATTACTGCTCCCATGCCTAAGCACAGTCGTGGAGTTAATGCTATTGATACCGATATGTTTGTTGTAACACGCCGTTTATATTTAAATGTTATTTCATTAATTATTTTCCAAAACTATTAAATTATATCTATTTTGAGAAATATATTCAATTGATATCGATTAAAATATTAATTGGGTAATATGAAATAAAAATATTTATTATGTCGAAATATTATTTTGAATAATATTAATTTGGTGTGTAGTAATATTTGACTTTGTTTGATTAATTGGCATGATTAGGTTTATATAGAATAAATATTATTTAGTGTAATATTGTTTTAATAGAGTTATATATTATAATTTGAACTAAATAATTGTTGGGGGGCCAAATTATAATTTTAGAAAGATAGAGGGAGGAAAGTTAGTAGTAGAAGAATAGTTTTATAAAATAGAAAAGTAGAGTTAGTAAGAGTAGTTGGTAAGAAGAGAAAGAAGAAAGAAAAGAGAGAAGAAGAAGAGAAGAGAAGGAGAAGGCTAGGGTTTGTTCTACAAAATCATCATCTTGTTCCAAGAAAATCAACACTAGAGGTAAGGGTTTGACTTCCACCAATTATTTAGTGTGTGATTTTATAGTTTTGATTTTGGAATAAATTAGGGGTTTAGGGTATTAGTTTCACTACTATGTTTCGATGAAAAAAAAATTGGTAGATTGATGAAATTGAGAGATGATTTAGGACCCAATTTAATTAGTTATGTATATATATAAGTGCTTTAGTATTTTATTTGCAAAAAAATTCCACTCATGTTACTGTAGCGTTGTATTAGAGAAGTAATACTTTAAGGAACATGTTCTTCTTTACAGTAGCATGTGAATGGAATGATTATTTAAATGGAATATTAAAGTAGTGGTTAGGAGAATTTTTGCTGGCTGTAACGATATGAGCTGAAGCAGTATGTAGGAACATTAGATTGCTACTGTAGCGACGAGATAAATTAAAATCTAATGGCACTTGCTTGGCATTCTGCAGCGCATAATTTGAAGTAGCATTTAATGTTTTATATGTTGTAGCAAAATTGATAGAATGATACATGAAGGCACTTATTCTTTATTTTATTCAGTAGCATAAAGTAGTAGCTTAAAAGAGTTGAAGAGAATTAGTAGTTAAAGTCACATGGAGTATTAATGGCTTGTTGTAGCAATACAAGATAAAGTAGTAATAAAAGGCTTGGCTTGCAAATACAGTAGCGATAAGTAATGTAGTAAGTGGAGTAGTATGTAGGAGTATTATATTGCAATACTGTAGCGCAAGAGGAAAATGTATTTAGGAGAATTGGCACATGTTACTGTAGCGAGTAAATGAAGTAGTACTTATAGGCTTTCGTTTTGCTAGACAGTAGCGCAAGAGTGAAATTGGAGGCACTTAATTTGCATACAGTAGCGACGAAATGAATAAATATTAGATATACCGTAGATATTACGTTCCGATTTACAAATACAAAATTATTTAATAATAATGATTTAATATCTTTAATAAATAATTTTGTAGGATTTATAAAGTAGAAATAATAGAATTTTTGGCCGATAATTAATTAATCGATTTTAACCCAAACAGTCCGAATTATTATGCGGTTTATGGTAGAAATTTTGGTTGATATGTTGAGTGGCATTTTTGTTGAAAAATGTGAATTTTCCAGGTGAAGTCGAATTAAGTTGAATGCTTCCGGTTTATGAAATTGTGTTTGATTTGAATAAATCATGGAAGTAACATTGTTTAAACTTGTACATTACTTGATTTGTGAATTATATTTGCAATGCATGTACAATTGTTGGTATTTCATTGTGTTGGAATATGTGGTATGTGTATGTTAAGGTCGGAAGTGGTCTTAATTGCATACGAGTTGTTGGTTGTACATTGCACGGCATGGTTGGTCTTGAAATAGAGACGGTGAAACAGTGGGTTCACAAAAATAGACGTTGATCCTATAGTGGAAATAGACGTAGTGGCTTTGATCCTATGTGGAAAAATAAGCGGTGGAACTTTGGGTCCACAAGTCGGTACCGCATTAGCATATGTTGAGTCGTGTTGTGAGTCACATGCATGATTGTGTATATTGTGTATGTGTGTTGATGTTTTTGGTTATGTGCCAATATTGTTGTTGTTTGAATAATGGTTATGTGCCAATGATGTGAGTATTCGGATAATTGGTTTATATGGTTAATGTGTTGGAAATGACTTCCTTGAGTACGGATACTATATGTGATAAAATGAATATGATCATGATGTATTGCTTTATTTATTGCCATTGCTTTACCTTAATTACATGTTATATGATTATTGGAATTCTTACCCTTCTGTTTGAAAATGCTTTTGATGGTATTGTTCAGGTACCGAGGATGGTAGCGCGAGGCGCTAGTTAGCGGATGCATTGGATTGCAATCTGTTTTATTTTGATTAGAGTCGAGTCGATGCTCTGGTAGTAACACCTGGGGGGTATATTTAGTGTCGAACTCGTCTATTTTGTATTCGGATTATGATGTATATAATCCTTACTTTGTGTATGTGAGACTTGATAACATATGCTTTATGTGAATTATCATGGCTTGATGCCTTGAATTATGTTTTGATTCCTCCATGAATGGAGATGAAGTTAAATATTGAAACTCCGTTGCGTTTGCACGAGAGAAAGAAGTTAAATATTTATGTATGTTTGTTTTGTGATGATATGCTTAAATTTACAAACGTACCCCGACCGTTTTTCTTTAAAATTTTGGAATGTGATGTGTGTTGTGACATCCCTTCCGTGCAAATTTATTTTCTCTGATTTTAATTCTTGCCTTTTATTTAGGGAAATTAGAAGGGGTGTTACAATAGTGGTATCAGAGCATAGTCGGTCAGTTGTCAGGTCTTATTTTGTTAATCCCTTGTATTTGATTGTGTGGCTAACGCGATCAATACTTTGTGTTGTAGAGAGAGAGAGAAGATGGCTGGTAGAAGGAATGATGATGCTTTAGCTGAGGCATTGAGGTTGCTTGCGGGGTCAATAAATCAGATGCCGCAAACGACTCAAGCGCCACATGATGGTACTGAAGATGCTTTCCGTGCTCTTGGGAAGTTCCAAAAGAACAACCCGCCTACTTTCAAGGGAGAGCATGCTCCGGTGGAAGCTCAAGAATGGTTAAAAGTAATTGAGAAAATCTTTCGTGTGATGAATTGCACCGACGCTCAGAAAGTGCAATTCGGAACACACATGCTGATTAAAGAGGCCGAAGACTGGTGGATCAACGCTAGTCAGAGGTATGAGGAGGAGCAGGTTGTGGTGACTTGGGAAATTTTCCGAGATGCATTCTTGGAGAATTATTTTCCGGAGGATGTTCGTGGTAAAAAGGAAGTTGAATTCCTGGAATTGAAACAAGGTAGTGGTTCGGTAGCTGACTATGCGGCTAAATTTCAAGATTTGATCAAATACTGTCCTCACTACAACACTGTTAATGCTGAGAGGTCGAAGTGCCTTAAGTTTGTTAATGGTTTGAGGTCGGACATAAAGAAGGCGATTGGGTATCAGCAGATTACAAGATTCTCTGAGTTGGTTAATAAGAGTCGTATCTACGACAAAGACAGTCGGGATAGCACTGCTTATTACAAGAGCTTGGGTGAGAAAAGAGGTAAGGGACAGATGCGTCCTAAGCCTTATGATGGAAGAGGAAAGAGACCAATAAGTAGTGGAAAGAGTCCGAGTGGGGGAGTGACTACTCCAATCAAATGTTTTAAATGTGGTAAAGAGGGACATCGTGCTATGGAATGTCGCCAGGGGATAGTTAAGTGTTTCAAGTGTGACAGGGTGGGTCACAAAGCGGTGGATTATAGAGTTGGTGTGAGTGTAACTTGCTTTAATTGTGGTGAGCGAGGCCACATAAGTACCAAATGTCCAAAGCCAAAGAAAGAAGTTGGAAAATTATTCGCTTTATCTGGAGCAGAGACTTCTGCTGAGGAACGTCTAATCAGAGGTACATGCTTTATCTCTAATGTGTCTTTGGTTGCTATTATTGATACGGGTGCGACGCATTCGTTTGTTGCTTTAGATTGTGCCAAGAGATTGGGCCTTGTCTTGTCTACTTTGGATCGAAGTATGGAGGTAGATACACCTGCGATGGGTTCAGTTTCTACTTCAGTTGTTTGTTTGAAGTGTCCTTTGCGCATGTGCGGAAGAGATTTCGAAGTTGATCTCGTGTGTCTTCCTTTGCATCAGATAGATGTGATTCTGGGAATGGACTGGTTGAAAGCCAACCATGTCTATATCAACTGTTTTGCTAAGACTGTTCTTTTTCTCGAGTCCGAGAAAGATGGTGTGGTTTTCTTGTCTACACAGCAAGTTGAGAAGAGTGTGAAGAATGGAGATGGGTTGTTTATGCTTATGGCGAGTATGGTTTTGGAAGATGGTAGAGTAAAAAAGGATTATCCTGTGGTATGCGAATTTCCTGAAGTGTTTCCTGAAGAGATTACGGATTTACCTCCTGAGCGCGAGGTAGAGTTTTCCATCGACTTAATTCCTGGTACTAGTCCTGTTTCGATGGCTCCTTATAGGATGTCACCGTCGGAACTAGTGGAACTGAAGAGTCAGCTGGAAGAGTTGCTTGACAAAAGGTTTATTCGTCCTAGTGTGAGTCCGTGGGGTGCTCCAGTTTTACTTGTGAAGAAGAAAGAAGGAACAATGAGACTTTGTGTGGATTATAGGCAGCTAAACAAAGTGACCATTAAGAACAAGTATCATTTGCCAAGGATTGATGATTTAATGGATCAGCTGGTGGGTGCGTGTGTGTTTAGCAAGATTGACTTGAGGTCAGGCTATCATCAGATTCGCGTGAAAGCGGGTGATATTCAGAAAACTGCGTTCAGAACTCGTTATGGACACTATGAGTATTCGGTGATGCCTTTTGGTGTTACGAATGCACCTGGTGTGTTCATGGAGTATATGAACAGAATCTTTCATGAGTTTCTGGATAAGTTTGTGGTGGTGTTCATCGATGACATTTTGATTTATTCCAAGAGTGAAGCAGAGCATGCCGAACACTTGGGAGTTGTTTTGTCAATTCTGAGGGAAAATCATTTGTTTGCTAAACTTTCGAAGTGCGAATTCTGGTTAGAACAAGTGAGTTTCCTTGGTCACGTGATATCTCATGGAGGTATTGTTGTGGATCCTTCGAAGATAGAAGCCGTGTCATAATGGGAATCTCCAAAGTCAGTTTTTGAGATTCGAAGCTTTCTTGGTTTAGCGGGTTATTACCGTAAGTTCATTGAAGGCTTTTCCAAGCTAGCTTTACCGTTGACACAATTGACTAGGAAGAGTCAAGCGTTCGTGTGGACTCCGCAGTGTGAAGATAGTTTCCAAGAGTTGAAGAGAAGGTTGACAATTGCGCCAATTTTGATTTTGCCTAAACCATCTGAACCGTTTACGGTCTATTGTGATGCTTATTTGATGGGTTTAGGAGGTGTGTTAATGCAAAATGGGCTGGTTGTGGCGTATGCTTCGAGGCAACTCAAGGTGCATGAGAGGAATTATCCAACTCATGACTTGGAGTTGGCAGCGGTGGTTTTTGTGTTAAAGATTTGGAGGCATTATTTGTTTGGGTCGAGATTCGACGTCTTTAGCGATCATAAGAGTTTGAAATATCTGTTTGATCAAAAAGAGTTGAATATGAGGCAAAGAAGGTGGCTAGAGTTTCTTAAAGATTATGACTTCAGTTTGAATTACCATCCCGGTAAGGCAAGTGGTTGCAGATGCTTTGAGCAGAAAGTCTTTACACATGTCTATGTTGATGGTTAAAGAATGGGAATTGTTGGAGCAATTTCGAGATTTGAGTTTGGTGTGTGAAGAGACTTATTTTGGCGTGAAGCTTGGTATGATGAAGCTTACTAGTGGTGTCTTGGAAGAGATTAGAGATGGGAAAAAGTCAGATTTGGTTTTGGTTGACAAGTTTACTTTGGTGAATCAAGGTCAAGGTGAAGAGTTCAGAATTGATGAGAATGGAATTTTGAGATGTCATGATAGAGTTTGCGTTCCCGATGTGGGGGATGTGAAAAAGAGGATTCTTGAGGAAGGTCATAGAAGTGGGTTAAGTATTCACCCTGGTGCTAAGAAGATGTATCAAGATTTAAAGAAGCTGTTTTGGTGGCCTTGTATGAAGAAAGAAATTGCTGAGTTTGTGTATGCTTGTTTGGTTTGCCAAAAGTCTAAGATTGAACATCAGAAGCCTTCGGGTTTGTTGCAACCGTTGTCTATTCCCGAGTGGAAGTGGGATAGTATCTCGATGGATTTTGTTTCTGGTTTGCCGAGGACTCCGAGTAACCATGAGGCTATTTGGGTCATAGTGGATAGATTAACTAAATCTGCACACTTTATTCCGATTAGGATGGATTACACTATGGAGAAGCTTGCTAAGTTGTATGTGGAACAGATTGTTTGTTTACATGGTATTCCTACATGTATTGTTTCAGATAGAGATCCGCGTTTCACTTCAAGATTTTGGGAAGGTTTACAAAGAGCCTTGGGTACTAAGCTGAGTTTGAGTTCCGCTTATCATCCTCAGACGGATGGTCAAACGGAGAGAACAATTCAGTCACTTGAGGATTTGTTGCGTGCTTGTGTTTTGGATCAAGGAGGTTCATGGGAGAGTCATTTGCCTTTGATTGAGTTTACTTATAATAATAGTTTTCATTCTAGCATTGGCATGGCTCCTTTTGAGGCATTGTATGGAAGACGGTGTAGGACACCTTTGTGTTGGTACGAGACGGGAGAAAGTGCTATAGTTGGTCCGTAATTGGTTCAAGAGGCTAAGGATAAGATCAAATTGATAAGAGAGAAGATGAAAGTGTCTCAGAATCGCCAAAAGAGTTACTATGACAAGAGGAGGAAACCTCTTGAGTTCAAGAAGGATGAACATGTGTTTTTGAAGGTGAATCCAACTACGGGTGTTGGAAGGGCGCTTAAATCGCGGAAGTTAACACCTCAGTTTATTGGTCCTTATCAGATTTCAGGCGGATGATTTAGAAGTAAGAGACAATTTGACGGTTGAGGTTTTACCGGTAAGGATTGAAGATAGAAAGGTGAAACAACTAAGAGGAAGAGAGATTGCTTTAGTTAAAGTTGCATGGGGTGGTTCGGCGAATGGTAATGTGACGTGGGAGCTTGAAAGTCGGATGCGGGATTCCTATCCCGAATTGTTCGTTTAGAGGTAATTTTCGAGGCCGAAAATATTTTAAGTGGGGGAGAGTTGTAACACGCCGTTTATATTTAAATGTTATTTCATTAATTATTTTCCAAAACTATTAAATTATATCTATTTTGAGAAATATATTCAATTGATATCGATTAAAATATTAATTGGGTAATATGAAATAAAAATATTTATTATGTCGAAATATTATTTTGAATAATATTAATTTGGTGTGTAGTAATATTTGACTTTGTTTGATTAATTGACATGATTAGGTTTATATAGAATAAATATTATTTAGTGTAATATTGTTTTAATAGAGTTATATATTATAATTTGAACTAAATAATTGTTGGGGGCCAAATTATAATTTTAGAAAGATAGAGGGAGGAAAGTTAGTAGTAGAAGAATAGTTTTATAAAATAGAAAAGTAGAGTTAGTAAGAGTAGTTGGTAAGAAGAGAAAGAAGAAAGAAAAGAGAGAAGAAGAAGAGAAGAGAAGGAGAAGGCTAGGGTTTGTTCTACAAAATCATCATCTTGTTCCAAGAAAATCAACACTAGAGGTAAGGGTTTGACTTCCACCAATTATTTAGTGTGTGATTTTATAGTTTTGATTTTGGAATAAATTAGGGGTTTAAGGTATTAGTTTCACTACTATGTTTCGATGAAAAAAAAATTGGTAGATTGATGAAATTGAGAGATGATTTAGGACCCAATTTAATTAGTTATGTATATATATAAGTGCTTTAGTATTTTATTTGCAAAAAAATTCCACTCATGTTACTGTAGCGTTGTATTAGAGAAGTAATATTTTAAGGAACATGTTCTTCTTTACAGTAGCATGTGAATGGAATGATTATTTAAATGGAATATTAAAGTAGTGGTTAGGAGAATTTTTGCTGGCTATAACGATATGAGCTGAAGCAGTATGTAGGAACATTAGATTGCTACTGTAGCGACGAGATAAATTAAAATCTAATGGCACTTGCTTGGCATTCTGCAGCGCATAATTTGAAGTAGCATTTAATGTTTTATATGTTGTAGCAAAATTGATAGAATGATACATGAAGGCACTTATTCTTTATTTTATTCAGTAGCATAAAGTAGTAGCTTAAAAGAGTTGAAGAGAATTAGTAGTTAAAGTCACATGGAGTATTAATGGCTTGTTGTAGCAATACAAGATAAAGTAGTAATAAAAGGCTTGGCTTGCAAATACAGTAGCGATAAGTAATGTAGTAAGTGGAGTAGTATGTAGGAGTATTATATTGCAATACTGTAGCGTAAGAGGAAAATGTATTTAGGAGAATTGGCACATGTTACTGTAGCGAGTAAATGAAGTAGTACTTAGAGGCTTTCGTTTTTCTAGATAGTAGCGCAAGAGTGAAATTGGAGGCACTTAATTTGCATACAGTAGCGACGAAATGAATAAATATTAGATATACCGTAGATATTACGTTCCGATTTACAAATTCAAAATTATTTAATAATAATGATTTAATATCTTTAATAAATAATTTTGTAGGATTTATAAAGTAGAAATAATAGAATTTTTGGCCGATAATTAATTAATCGATTTTAACCCAAACAGTCCGAATTATTATGCGGTTTATGGTAGAAATTTTGGTTGATATGTTGAGTGGCATTTTTGTTGAAAAATGTGAATTTTCCAGGTGAAGTCGAATTAAGTTGAATGCTTCCGGTTTATGAAATTGTGTTTGATTTGAATAAATCATGGAAGTAACATTGTTTAAACTTGTACATTACTTGATTTGTGAATTATATTTGCAATGCATGTACAATTGTTGGTATTTCATTATGTTGGAATATGTGGTATGTGTATGTTAAGGTCGGAAGTGGTCTTAATTGCATACGAGTTGTTGGTTGTACATTGCACGGCATGGTTGGTCTTGAAATAGAGACGGTGAAACAGTGGGTTCACAAAAATAGACGTTGATCCTATAGTGGAAATAGACGTAGTGGCTTTGATCCTATGTGGAAAAATAAGCGGTGGAACTTTGGGTCCACAAGTCGGTACCGCATTAGCATATGTTGAGTCGTGTTGTGAGTCACATGCATGATTGTGTATATTGTGTATGTGTGTTGATGTTTTTGGTTATGTGCCAATATTGTTGTTGTTTGAATAATGGTTATGTGCCAATGATGTGAGTATTCGGATAATTGGTTTATATGGTTAATGTGTTGGAAATGACTTCCTTGAGTACGGATACTATATGTGATAAAATGAATATGATCATGATGTATTGCTTTATTTATTGCCATTGCTTTACCTTAATTACATGTTATATGATTATTGGAATTCTTACCCTTCTGTTTGAAAATGCTTTTGATGGTATTGTTCAGGTACCGAGGATGGTAGCGCGAGGCGCTAGTTAGCGGATGCATTGGATTGCAATCTGTTTTATTTTGATTAGAGTCGAGTCGATGCTCTGGTAGTAACACCTGGGGGGTATATTTAGTGTCGAACTCGTCTATTTTGTATTCGGATTATGATGTATATAATCCTTACTTTGTGTATGTGAGACTTGATAACATATGCTTTATGTGAATTATCATGGCTTGATGCCTTGAATTATGTTTTGATTCCTCCATGAATGGAGATGAAGTTAAATATTGAAACTCCGTTGCGTTTGCACGAGAGAAAGAAGTTAAATATTTATGTATGTTTGTTTTGTGATGATATGCTTAAATTTACAAACGTACCCCGACCGTTTTTCTTTAAAATTTTGGAATGTGATGTGTGTTGTGACATCCCTTCCGTGCAAATTTATTTTCTCTGATTTTAATTCTTGCCTTTTATTTAGGGAAATTAGAAGGGGTGTTACAATAGTGGTATCAGAGCATAGTCGGTCAGTTGTCAGGTCTTATTTTGTTAATCCCTTGTATTTGATTGTGTGGCTAACGCGATCAATACTTTGTGTTGTAGAGAGAGAGAGAAGATGGCTGGTAGAAGGAATGATGATGCTTTAGCTGAGGCATTGAGGTTGCTTGCGGGGTCAATAAATCAGATGCCGCAAACGACTCAAGCGCCACATGATGGTACTGAAGATGCTTTCCGTGCTCTTGGGAAGTTCCAAAAGAACAACCCGCCTACTTTCAAGGGAGAGCATGCTCCGGTGGAAGCTCAAGAATGGTTAAAAGTAATTGAGAAAATCTTTCGTGTGATGAATTGCACCGACGCTCAGAAAGTGCAATTCGGAACACACATGCTGATTAAAGAGGCCGAAGACTGGTGGATCAACGCTAGTCAGAGGTATGAGGAGGAGCAGGTTGTGGTGACTTGGGAAATTTTCCGAGATGCATTCTTGGAGAATTATTTTCCGGAGGATGTTCGTGGTAAAAAGGAAGTTGAATTCCTGGAATTGAAACAAGGTAGTGGTTCGGTAGCTGACTATGCGGCTAAATTTCAAGATTTGATCAAATACTGTCCTCACTACAACACTGTTAATGCTGAGAGGTCGAAGTGCCTTAAGTTTGTTAATGGTTTGAGGTCGGACATAAAGAAGGCGATTGGGTATCAGCAGATTACAAGATTCTCTGAGTTGGTTAATAAGAGTCGTATCTACGACAAAGACAGTCGGGATAGCACTGCTTATTACAAGAGCTTGGGTGAGAAAAGAGGTAAGGGACAGATGCGTCCTAAGCCTTATGATGGAAGAGGAAAGAGACCAATAAGTAGTGGAAAGAGTCCGAGTGGGGGAGTGACTACTCCAATCAAATGTTTTAAATGTGGTAAAGAGGGACATCGTGCTATGGAATGTCGCCAGGGGATAGTTAAGTGTTTCAAGTGTGACAGGGTGGGTCACAAAGCGGTGGATTATAGAGTTGGTGTGAGTGTAACTTGCTTTAATTGTGGTGAGCAAGGCCACATAAGTACCAAATGTCCAAAGCCAAAGAAAGAAGTTGGAAAATTATTCGCTTTATCTGGAGCAGAGACTTCTGCTGAGGAACGTCTAATCAGAGGTACATGCTTTATCTCTAATGTGTCTTTGGTTGCTATTATTGATACGGGTGCGACGCATTCGTTTGTTGCTTTAGATTGTGCCAAGAGATTGGGCCTTGTCTTGTCTACTTTGGATCGAAGTATGGAGGTAGATACACCTGCGATGGGTTCAGTTTCTACTTCAGTTGTTTGTTTGAAGTGTCCTTTGCGCATGTGCGGAAGAGATTTCGAAGTTGATCTCGTGTGTCTTCCTTTGCATCAGATAGATGTGATTCTGGGAATGGACTGGTTGAAAGCCAACCATGTCTATATCAACTGTTTTGCTAAGACTGTTCTTTTTCTCGAGTCCGAGAAAGATGGTGTGGTTTTCTTGTCTACACAGCAAGTTGAGAAGAGTGTGAAGAATGGAGATGGGTTGTTTATGCTTATGGCGAGTATGGTTTTGGAAGATGGTAGAGTAAAAAAGGATTATCCTGTGGTATGCGAATTTCCTGAAGTGTTTCCTGAAGAGATTACGGATTTACCTCCTGAGCGCGAGGTAGAGTTTTCCATCGACTTAATTCCTGGTACTAGTCCTGTTTCGATGGCTCCTTATAGGATGTCACCGTCGGAACTAGTGGAACTGAAGAGTCAGCTGGAAGAGTTGCTTGACAAAAGGTTTATTCGTCCTAGTGTGAGTCCGTGGGGTGCTCCAGTTTTACTTGTGAAGAAGAAAGAAGGAACAATGAGACTTTGTGTGGATTATAGGCAGCTAAACAAAGTGACCATTAAGAACAAGTATCATTTGCCAAGGATTGATGATTTAATGGATCAGCTGGTGGGTGCGTGTGTGTTTAGCAAGATTGACTTGAGGTCAGGCTATCATCAGATTCGCGTGAAAGCGGGTGATATTCAGAAAACTGCGTTCAGAACTCGTTATGGACACTATGAGTATTCAGTGATGCCTTTTGGTGTTACGAATGCACCTGGTGTGTTCATGGAGTATATGAACAGAATCTTTCATGAGTTTCTGGATAAGTTTGTGGTGGTGTTCATCGATGACATTTTGATTTATTCCAAGAGTGAAGCAGAGCATGCCGAACACTTGGGAGTTGTTTTGTCAATTCTGAGGGAAAATCATTTGTTTGCTAAACTTTCGAAGTGCGAATTCTGGTTAGAACAAGTGAGTTTCCTTGGTCACGTGATATCTCATGGAGGTATTGTTGTGGATCCTTCGAAGATAGAAGCCGTGTCATAATGGGAATCTCCAAAGTCAGTTTTTGAGATTCGAAGCTTTCTTGGTTTAGCGGGTTATTACCGTAAGTTCATTGAAGGCTTTTCCAAGCTAGCTTTACCGTTGACACAATTGACTAGGAAGAGTCAAGCGTTCGTGTGGACTCCGCAGTGTGAAGATAGTTTCCAAGAGTTGAAGAGAAGGTTGACAATTGCGCCAATTTTGATTTTGCCTAAACCATCTGAACCGTTTACGGTCTATTGTGATGCTTATTTGATGGGTTTAGGAGGTGTGTTAATGCAAAATGGGCTGGTTGTGGCGTATGCTTCGAGGCAACTCAAGGTGCATGAGAGGAATTATCCAACTCATGACTTGGAGTTGGCAGCGGTGGTTTTTGTGTTAAAGATTTGGAGGCATTATTTGTTTGGGTCGAGATTCGACGTCTTTAGCGATCATAAGAGTTTGAAATATCTGTTTGATCAAAAAGAGTTGAATATGAGGCAAAGAAGGTGGCTAGAGTTTCTTAAAGATTATGACTTCAGTTTGAATTACCATCCCGGTAAGGCAAACGTGGTTGCAGATGCTTTGAGCAGAAAGTCTTTACACATGTCTATGTTGATGGTTAAAGAATGGGAATTGTTGGAGCAATTTCGAGATTTGAGTTTGGTGTGTGAAGAGACTTATTTTGGCGTGAAGCTTGGTATGATGAAGCTTACTAGTGGTGTCTTGGAAGAGATTAGAGATGGGAAAAAGTCAGATTTGGTTTTGGTTGACAAGTTTACTTTGGTGAATCAAGGTCAAGGTGAAGAGTTCAGAATTGATGAGAATGGAATTTTGAGATGTCATGATAGAGTTTGCGTTCCCGATGTGGGGGATGTGAAAAAGAGGATTCTTGAGGAAGGTCATAGAAGTGGGTTAAGTATTCACCCTGGTGCTAAGAAGATGTATCAAGATTTAAAGAAGCTGTTTTGGTGGCCTTGTATGAAGAAAGAAATTGCTGAGTTTGTGTATGCTTGTTTGGTTTGCCAAAAGTCTAAGATTGAACATCAGAAGCCTTCGCGTTTGTTGCAACCGTTGTCTATTCCCGAGTGGAAGTGGGATAGTATCTCGATGGATTTTGTTTCTGGTTTGCCGAGGACTCCGAGTAACCATGAGGCTATTTGGGTCATAGTGGATAGATTAACTAAATCTGCACACTTTATTCCGATTAGGATGGATTACACTATGGAGAAGCTTGCTAAGTTGTATGTGGAACAGATTGTTTGTTTACATGGTATTCCTACATGTATTGTTTCAGATAGAGATCCGCGTTTCACTTCAAGATTTTGGGAAGGTTTACAAAGAGCCTTGGGTACTAAGCTGAGTTTGAGTTCCGCTTATCATCCTCAGACGGATGGTCAAACGGAGAGAACAATTCAGTCACTTGAGGATTTGTTGCGTGCTTGTGTTTTGGATCAAGGAGGTTCATGGGAGAGTCATTTGCCTTTGATTGAGTTTACTTATAATAATAGTTTTCATTCTAGCATTGGCATGGCTCCTTTTGAGGCATTGTATGGAAGACGGTGTAGGACACCTTTGTGTTGGTACGAGACGGGAGAAAGTGCTATAGTTGGTCCGTAATTGGTTCAAGAGGCTAAGGATAAGATCAAATTGATAAGAGAGAAGATGAAAGTGTCTCAGAATCGCCAAAAGAGTTACTATGACAAGAGGAGGAAACCTCTTGAGTTCAAGAAGGATGAACATGTGTTTTTGAAGGTGAATCCAACTACGGGTGTTGGAAGGGCGCTTAAATCGCGGAAGTTAACACCTCAGTTTATTGGTCCTTATCAGATTTCAGGCGGATGATTTAGAAGTAAGAGACAATTTGACGGTTGAGGTTTTACCGGTAAGGATTGAAGATAGAAAGGTGAAACAACTAAGAGGAAGAGAGATTGCTTTAGTTAAAGTTGCATGGGGTGGTTCGGCGAATGGTAATGTGACGTGGGAGCTTGAAAGTCGGATGCGGGATTCCTATCCCGAATTGTTCGTTTAGAGGTAATTTTCGAGGCCGAAAATATTTTAAGTGGGGGAGAGTTGTAACACGCCGTTTATATTTAAATGTTATTTCATTAATTATTTTCCAAAACTATTAAATTATATCTATTTTGAGAAATATATTCAATTGATATCGATTAAAATATTAATTGGGTAATATGAAATAAAAATATTTATTATGTCGAAATATTATTTTGAATAATATTAATTTGGTGTGTAGTAATATTTGACTTTGTTTGATTAATTGACATGATTAGGTTTATATAGAATAAATATTATTTAGTGTAATATTGTTTTAATAGAGTTATATATTATAATTTGAACTAAATAATTGTTGGGGGCCAAATTATAATTTTAGAAAGATAGAGGGAGGAAAGTTAGTAGTAGAAGAATAGTTTTATAAAATAGAAAAGTAGAGTTAGTAAGAGTAGTTGGTAAGAAGAGAAAGAAGAAAGAAAAGAGAGAAGAAGAAGAGAAGAGAAGGAGAAGGCTAGGGTTTGTTCTACAAAATCATCATCTTGTTCCAAGAAAATCAACACTAGAGGTAAGGGTTTGACTTCCACCAATTATTTAGTGTGTGATTTTATAGTTTTGATTTTGGAATAAATTAGGGGTTTAAGGTATTAGTTTCACTACTATGTTTCGATGAAAAAAAAATTGGTAGATTGATGAAATTGAGAGATGATTTAGGACCCAATTTAATTAGTTATGTATATATATAAGTGCTTTAGTATTTTATTTGCAAAAAAATTCCACTCATGTTACTGTAGCGTTGTATTAGAGAAGTAATATTTTAAGGAACATGTTCTTCTTTACAGTAGCATGTGAATGGAATGATTATTTAAATGGAATATTAAAGTAGTGGTTAGGAGAATTTTTGCTGGCTATAACGATATGAGCTGAAGCAGTATGTAGGAACATTAGATTGCTACTGTAGCGACGAGATAAATTAAAATCTAATGGCACTTGCTTGGCATTCTGCAGCGCATAATTTGAAGTAGCATTTAATGTTTTATATGTTGTAGCAAAATTGATAGAATGATACATGAAGGCACTTATTCTTTATTTTATTCAGTAGCATAAAGTAGTAGCTTAAAAGAGTTGAAGAGAATTAGTAGTTAAAGTCACATGGAGTATTAATGGCTTGTTGTAGCAATACAAGATAAAGTAGTAATAAAAGGCTTGGCTTGCAAATACAGTAGCGATAAGTAATGTAGTAAGTGGAGTAGTATGTAGGAGTATTATATTGCAATACTGTAGCGTAAGAGGAAAATGTATTTAGGAGAATTGGCACATGTTACTGTAGCGAGTAAATGAAGTAGTACTTAGAGGCTTTCGTTTTGCTAGATAGTAGCGCAAGAGTGAAATTGGAGGCACTTAATTTGCATACAGTAGCGACGAAATGAATAAATATTAGATATACCGTAGATATTACGTTCCGATTTACAAATTCAAAATTATTTAATAATAATGATTTAATATCTTTAATAAATAATTTTGTAGGATTTATAAAGTAGAAATAATAGAATTTTTGGCCGATAATTAATTAATCGATTTTAACCCAAACAGTCCGAATTATTATGCGGTTTATGGTAGAAATTTTGGTTGATATGTTGAGTGGCATTTTTGTTGAAAAATGTGAATTTTCCAGGTGAAGTCGAATTAAGTTGAATGCTTCCGGTTTATGAAATTGTGTTTGATTTGAATAAATCATGGAAGTAACATTGTTTAAACTTGTACATTACTTGATTTGTGAATTATATTTGCAATGCATGTACAATTGTTGGTATTTCATTATGTTGGAATATGTGGTATGTGTATGTTAAGGTCGGAAGTGGTCTTAATTGCATACGAGTTGTTGGTTGTACATTGCACGGCATGGTTGGTCTTGAAATAGAGACGGTGAAACAGTGGGTTCACAAAAATAGACGTTGATCCTATAGTGGAAATAGACGTAGTGGCTTTGATCCTATGTGGAAAAATAAGCGGTGGAACTTTGGGTCCACAAGTTGGTACCGCATTCGCATATGTTGAGTCGTGTTGTGAGTCACATGCATGATTGTGTATATTGTGTATGTGTGTTGATGTTTTTGGTTATGTGCCAATATTGTTGTTGTTTGAATAATGGTTATGTGCCAATGATGTGAGTATTCGGATAATTGGTTTATATGGTTAATGTGTTGGAAATGACTTCCTTGAGTACGGATACTATATGTGATAAAATGAATATGATCATGATGTATTGCTTTATTTATTGCCATTGCTTTACCTTAATTACATGTTATATGATTATTGGAATTCTTACCCTTCTGTTTGAAAATGCTTTTGATGGTATTGTTCAGGTACCGAGGATGGTAGCGCGAGGCGCTAGTTAGCGGATGCATTGGATTGCAATCTGTTTTATTTTGATTAGAGTCGAGTCGATGCTCTGGTAGTAACACCTGGGGGGGGGGGTATATTTAGTGTCGAACTCGTCTATTTTGTATTCGGATTATGATGTATATAATCCTTACTTTGTGTATGTGAGACTTGATAACATATGCTTTATGTGAATTATCATGGCTTGATGCCTTGAATTATGTTTTGATTACTCCATGAATGGAGATGAAGTTAAATATTGAAACTCCGTTGCGTTTGCACGAGAGAAAGAAGTTAAATATTTATGTATGTTTGTTTTGTGATGATATGCTGAAATTTACAAACGTACCTCGACCGTTTTTCTTTAAAATTTTGGAATGTGATGTGTGTTGTGACATCCCTTCCGTGCAAATTTATTTTCTCTGATTTTAATTCTTGCCTTTTATTTAGGGAAATTAGAAGGGGTGTTACATTTGTAACCTTAGTTGATGAAGTTTCTACTCCTCTTATGACGGTTAAGAAGAACTTGTTGTTGGACGGTTTATTTCCGGGCTATGGTGAAGGTTGCCACATATGTTCATCTCTGCCTTCTGGTTGCCATTTGCTAAAGTCAGGTGTTCAGCGCCTGATGGACATCAAAGAAATCTTGTTCGAGAAAACTTTGGTTCCCGTTGTTCCATTTGATGATGTTGCTATTATAACCATTTCTGCCAATCCTTCCAAGGTCTCCTCGAGAAGACCTGTTAGGATTACATCTTCTCCAAGAGTCACTCCACTAATAATCACCTTTCCCGGTCCTGTCCCATATTCCTCGGACAAAGCTGTCCCCTGGGATTATGGTGCCGATGTGTACTATCATGGCATCAAACAAGATCTGAAGAATGAAGAGGTTGATCCTAATATCAGTAACATTGTCGGGACAAGCAAGGCTACCAGAAGTGGAAGGGTTTTCTCTCCCGAGATTTCCCCAAAGACTGTCAATAAGCCTATTGTTATTTCGTCTGCTACTCCTGATGGTACATCAACTACTGCTCCTGTGCTTACTCCAATCATCACTCCCACCGTCGAGTCATCTGGGACCCAAGGAAAAGAAGTTATAGGTGAGCCTGCCAGGACGGAGGTACCTAGAAAAATTATCGTGGAAGCCTTTAAGCAAGAGATAGAGGAAATACTGAAAATAATCAAAAAGAGCGACTACAATGTGGTCGAGCAGCTGGGAAAGACCCCCTCAAAGATATCCATGTTGTACCTACTGTTGTGCTCCGAGGCCCATGCTAAGGCTTTGATTGCATTCCTCAAGACTGCACATGTGCCACAAGAAACCTCCGCCGATCATTTCAAAGACTGTGTGGCCAGCCTGATTGCTGACAATGGGCTGGGTTTTTCAGATGCAAACTTGACACCGAAAGGGAGGAAACATAATGATGCTATGCATGTCTCGATCGAATGCAGGGGCACCACTCTGGCTCATGTGCTGGTAGATACTGGATCCTCACTGAATGTCCTACCAAAGAAGGCTCTCGACCGATTAGATTGCGAGGGATTGACCTTAAAGCCTAGTAACATTGTGGTAAGGGATTTTGATGGGTCGAAGAGAATGGTGCATGGGGAAGTGGACATCCCCGTCAAAGTAGGTTCCCATACTTTTGAGTCCACTTTCTATGTAATGGACATCCGGCCGTCATACTCTTGTTTGTTGGGTCGTCCTTGGATCCATGAAGCTGGGGCAGTTACTTCTACACTGCACCAAATGCTGAAGTATCCAGTAAAAGGGAAGATTGTCACTGTGCATGGTGAGGAGAAGTATATGGTGAGCCACCTCAATTCCTTCAGGTACATAGAGATGGACGGGGAATTCATAGAGATTCTTGCCAGAACTTTGAAGAGGTTCCTCAGATCTTGGCATCGACTGAAACTACTGCCAACAACAAACCTCCTCTGAAGATGGATTCCCTCAAAGACGCCAGAATAGTGGTTGAAGAAGGTGGGTATACCAATTGGGGACAACTCCCTGACTTTACTCATAAAACTGACAAGTTTGGTTTGGGCTTTACTTCAGGAGTTCAAAGGTCAGTTCGACGCGCTCGAGCTGGAGGACCTCCCCTACGCATCAGCAATCACAGAATTAATGCCATTGAAGACAGTGAGGAAGACTCTGACATTGACAGCTGGATCTACCCAACTACCAACAGTGGACCGAGTAACTGAACGGCTAGGGATTTTATACCAGTTTCTTTCATTTCGCAGTAATTGTCTTACTTGTTTTGAGATTTGTAATAAACAATTTTAAACTCTACATCCTTGTGCCTTGCCCGAGGCACATTGGCTTTGTTTGTGAGGGCTATTATTTGTCATTTCATATATCATCAATAAAACATTGGATGTTCCTTGCATACAAATTTTGCGCTCTCTATTTTTATTTGCTGTTTTCACTTTATCAAAACAGCTATGCTCTTACACACACTCATGTATCATATTGCAGATCCATATCCACTCTGGATCCCATTGATAACAGCTTTGCTACTGCCAGTTATGACTTCAAAAATCCGATCAACCAAGCCGAAGACGAAGGTGAGGATGATTGTGAGGTTCCTGGAGAACTTTCTAGACTATTACAGCAGGAAGAAAGGGCTATACAGCCTCATGAAGAGCCGGTTGAGACGATAAACCTGGGCACGGAGATAGACAGAAAAGAAGTCAAGATCGGTGCAAATATAGAAGTTAAGATCAAACAGCGGTTGATACAGATGTTGCACGACTATGTTGAGATCTTCGCCTAGTCGTATGAGGACATGCCTGGTTTAGACACTGATATTGTGGTTTATCATCTGCCGACCAAAGAAGACTGTCCTCCGGTTAAGCAGAAGGTCCATCGTATGTGCCTTGAAATGTCATAGAAGATCAAGGCAGAGGTCATGAAGTAGTTCGACGCAGGATTCTTAGCTGTCACTTCCTATCCACAGTGGGTTGCTAATGTCGTTCCGGTACCTAAGAAGGACGATAAGGTACGAATGTGTGTGGATTACAGAGATCTGAACAGGGTAAGCCCCAAGGACGACTTATCGCTTCCTCACATTAATGTTCTGGTTGACAACACCGCGCAACACAAAATCTTCTCCTTTATAGATGGTTTCTTTGGCTACAACCAGATCAAGATGGCTCCTGAAGATATGGAGAAGACAACCTTCATCACACAGTGGGGCACCTTCTGTTACAAGGTGATGCCTTTTGGGTTGAAGAATGCTGGGGCAACTTATCAGTGTTCCATGGTCGCTTTGTTCCATGTTATGATTCACCACGAGATCGAAGTTTATGTTGATGATATGATAGCCAGGTCTCAAACTGAGGAAGAGCACCTTGATCACCTACAAAAGTTGTTTAACAAGTTGAAGATATACAAGTTGAGGTTGAATCTGAACAAGTGCACCTTCGGGGTAAGGTCTGGTAAACTTCTGGGTTTCATTGTCAGCGACAAAGGCATCCAAGTAGACCCTGCGAAGGTAAATGCCATACAAGAAATTCCAGCTCCTCGTACAGAGAAGGAAGTTAGAGGTTTTTTGGGACGCTTGAATTATATCTCCAGGTTCATTTCACATCTAACTGCTACTTGTGAGCCCATCTTCAAGCTTCTGAAGAAAGATGAAGTGGTAAAGTGGAATGACGAATGCCAGATGACTTTCGAAAGAATCAAGGAGTACCTTCAAGAATCGCCAACTCTGATGCCTCCGGTTGAATGAAGACTGTTGATAATGTACTTAACAATGCTAGACAATTCAATGGGTTGTGTGCTGGGGCAGCATGACGAGTCTGGTCGAAAAGAGCATGCAATATACTACCTTAGCAAAAAATTTACCGACTGTGAGACACGATACTCACTGCTCAAGAAAACATGCTGCACTTTGGCATGGGCTGCTCGCCGACTAAGATAGTATATGCTGACCCACACTACTTTGTTGATATCTAACATAGATCCAATCAAATACATCTTCGAGAAACCCGCTCTCTCCGGAAGAATAGCAAGATGGAAGATAATCTTAACTGAGTACGACATACAATATACAACCCAGAAAGCAATCAAGGGGAGTGTATTGGCTGATCATTTGGCTCATCAGGCCGTGGATGACTACCAGTCCATGAATTTTGAGTTCCCGGATGAGAATATTATGCTGGTGACTGACTACGAAGAACCTGGACCAGATGACGGACCCGAAGAGGGATCCCGATGGACTATGGTTTTTGACGAAGCTTCAAATGCACTTGGTAATGTCATCAATGCTGTAATCATATTTCTTGAGGGTTGTCATACTCCTTTCACCGCCCGACTATGTTTCAACTGCTCTAACAACACGGCAGAGTATGAAGCTTGTATCATGGGTCTCAAGGCCGCTATTGACCTCAGGATCAAGTTCCTGGATGTTTTCGGGGATTCAACCTTGGTAATAAGTCAGATCAAAGGCGAATTGGATACGAAGCATCCGAATCTCATCCCATACAAAGATTGCGTGTTGACACTGCTCCCACACTTTGAGGAGGTAACTTTTTAACATTTCCCGCGAGAGGAGAATTAGTTAGCGGATGCGCTAGCTACCATGTCTTCTATATTCAAAGTCATGTGGGACAACGAATCTCCCCAAATCACCATTGAGTGGTTGGATGAACCAGCACACTGCTGTGAAAATGATACCGAAGAGGTGGCAGACAAACCCTGGTTTCACGAAGTCAAAAGGTATCTCGAGGCTCAAGAGTGTCCTGAAGGGGCATCTGTCAATGATAAGAAGTTTCTGAGAAGATTCGCTGCAAAGTTCTTCCTCAGTAATGAAATGCTCTACAAGCGCAATCATGACTCTACATTACTACGGTGTGTAGACAAGAGCGAAGCAGAGATGATTATCACAGATCTACATAAAGGTACCTGTGATCGGTGGATCTGGAACTGACTGTTTAACGCTGGTTCGCGAAATGTCGCGGTAAGCAAGAGTCGCCACCGTCTTTTATTTTCTCCAATTGGAAAGGACAAAAGCACAGAAAAATTCCTTAAAGAGATTGCTCTCGGTTCGGGAGGTAGATTATAGAAAGGGAAGGTGTTAGCACCCTTTCTATCCATGGTTATCCATGGGCTCTTAGATACTTGCTCATTGTGTTTTCAAAAATGGTTTGTTTGCTTTTCAATGTGGGTTTTAAAAAGTTTCTTTGAAAATTTCAGTTCGACTCTTGTATCAGTCCTCAAGAGTGTTTGAAAAATTGCTTTCGAAAGCTTTTTGAAAAGGTGTCGGTGTGAAAAGTATTTTTGAGTTTGTTTTGTTTTGAATTAGAGCAAGTATCCACGAGAACCTACCTACCCTAAGGAATTCGTCTGTGTAAATGTCCTTTAAAGTAGTGCCATCCCACCATTGAGAGGTAGGTAGCACCACCGTTGGAGGTGTTCGGGTCAATTCGAGGTTCGGGACATGGTGATCACCAGAGCAATGGGAAGACACCTTAGAAGCTACCCTCATGCCAGGTTCCCGGATCATGAGGACTTACTAAGACATCCTCTACTCGACGATCACCTTTCGAGGCAAGGCAACAGTGAGGCGTACCCTAGGGGTGGTGTGTGCGATTCGTGTGTCGTTTTCAGATATTTGTCTTGTCATGTTTATTTGTGTTCTACGCTTGATTTTAATTAAGTCCATTCATTCTTGCATGCTTTTTAACAGTTATAAAGTTTGCGGGAAAATAAATCTAAGGCTATTACAAAGGCGCGGGTCCACATCGCCAAAATTAAACCGGACCCGATTTGACAGAAAAATAAATAAAGCAAAGTAAAAGTGCGAAAAGTATAAATTGCAAAGCTTTGGGAGAATTACATAATTATAATAAACGACATAAAATAAATGCGCAAATTAAATAAATTACGAATATGGGCGTTGGACCCTTTTTGCAAAAAATTGAATTTAATGAGGACTTAGAATTAAAATTAAAAAAGAAAATGTTTTTAGTATTTTATGTATTTTTTAGATTTGATAAGACAAGAAAATTATTAAAATTGAAATAAAATGCAAACCCTAATTCTATTTATTTTTAAACTTATTAAAAAATGTTAGAAGTTTTTAACCTAATTTACCCTAAGTTATTTATGTATAATTTTAATTATAAAAATAGATAAATAAATAATTATTATTGTGAAAAAGGGGAAAAATATTAAAAGGAATCAAAATTGTTAATTAACCTAATTCTACATTTTTATGTATTTTGTTATTAAAAGAATTAAAATTAAAACTCTAATCTAAATTAATTTATTTACATGAAAATATTAAAATAAAAACTTATCTATCATGTTTTATCTTTTTCTGATTTTTAGACATTTTTTATGTTTTTTTTGTAAAAATAATTAATTAACTAAAAGAGTAATAATTAAAATAAAAATAGAATAACTAAAAACAAACAAAGAAAACAAAGGAATTATGCAAACCAGGGGGGTTTTCTGTCCCAACATGGAGGTATGGATCAGGAAATTTTGGCCCAATTAAACATGGCCTTCTTTGACTTTTCGCTCGCCTGCTTCAGCATTGACTAGCACTCGCTGTACCCCATGAATCCTGGCCTTTGAATTTGATTTGTTGGACGCGTGTATGGATGGATGATGAAGGTGTACGCTGTGCCTTGGCATTGGAAACGCATACGAATCCCTGTGGAAAAGTAAGGTGAAGAATACACAGACCTGGGGTTCGAACCCAGGTCTCGGAGGTTGAAGCAACGAGATTCTGCCAGCTGAGCCACTGAACATATTTGTTATAAAATAAGCAAATAAATAATATAAAAACAACAACGCGTTAGCGAACTGAAGCGCGCGAAATTCAAAACCAGCGTATCACTTGTTGACACGATATCATCGTCCCCACTATCCTGAAACTTCAAACGCATAGGCAACGGTTTTCTGGGCGTGGCTTAAAGCTGGTTTCAAGAAAATAGCGATTAGGTCCCTAACGCTCATAAATTGAGCGCGAGGGTTCCATTGCTTTCGTCTCAATGCACCGGTTTGAATGATGGTGGTTAGGGATCCCAATTTTTCCTCTCTTAGGAATCCCTAATTCGAGCTTCTGAAAACCCTAAAAAAGAAACATGGCAAAATCGCATCTAGTACAGAAAAAGGCAATTGAACATATTGGTTAGCTTCAAGAGATCATAGTGAACATGAATCAATAAAAAAAACGCTGTAAAAATGCTTAAATCATGATGCACGATTTTGAATTTTTCTTTATACAGTTCATGTCCAATATACCAATTCCTGGCGTTTGAGTTGATGTTAGGGATTGGCACACGTTCAGAGATTGTCAAGGAAGCTATTGAACCAAGTTTGGAGCCTTGAATCGACCTCTAGAATGCTTTTCAGTTTTGAACTTTTTGCAAGAATTTTCAAGTTTTGAACTTTGGTTTTCTACGCAGCCTTTCAGTCTCCTTTCATTAGGTTTTTGTTTCTGGATATGTATAGAAGCAATTAGGTTAAGAAACTCCATCAAATCTCTTGCCATAATGATTTTTGATAATTGATTTTCCAAGATCTTTTTTGAATCTTTTTCATGTGCATTTCGTATCAATTATGATCAATTAGTCCAATTCTTTCCATGTTTGGGATGTGCACGAGATTTTGAAAGCAAAACATGCATAAAAAGATTTTTTAGGTCAAGTTTGGTATTTTTCATGTATTTAAATAATTTAAATGAATTAATATTAATATAAATTCAAATAAATAAATAAAAAATGAGAAAATACTTCCCTTTGGGCCAAGTGGTCGTGCATAGGCTTGGAATGATGAATCATGGAAGAAAAATGGGCCCATTAGCAATTTTAGGTCATTTGAACCATTGTTGACTTTTCAAAATTCCTAAAAATTTCCCAACTTCCACAAGGCGTAACTTGCTCAATTTTTAAGCTTTTCACATGTTCTTGGACATTTTGGAAAGTTCTTTGAGTCCTCTAACCAATGTCTTTGGTCCCATGTCATTTTGATTTACCAATCTCAAGTTATGGTCTTTGACTTAAAGTCCCTTTTTGTTGACTTTTGAAAATGACCTATAATGTTGAAATTGATAACTTTTTGTGAGAGCATTTCTTGGACTTGAAGTATGAAGATGAGTTGTAGGAAATGTCTTTCTCTTCAAAATGAGCTTTGGATGGAATTTTTTTGATAATCCATGTGAAAGTTATGCCCTGGTCAATTTCAGTTGACTTTTTCAGCTGTCCAAATATAGTAACTTTTGCATCTTTGATGATTTCTGAGCCAAATCTTGAGAATCATGATCAAGCATTGATCAAATGATGTTTGTGGCTTCAAAATGATATGTTGACCAAAAATTTGAACTTTTGACTGCCAAATGACCATTTTGCCCCTACAGTTGACTGTAGTGCAATTTAGGGTTTTGACTGTGCAATTTTGAGCTGAATGCCTTGAAACTTGATATGAGGATACTTGACCATCTTTGTAAGCATATGAGACTTGATTGGGCCTTTGAAAACTTCCTTTTCTTGATCAGAATACAAACCCTAGTTTTGACTGTATAGGAGACAGTTGCACTGCACAACCCTTGGGGAATTTTGTGACTTGACTTGGCAATTTCTTGAAGAATATGGGAGGGCAAATTTTGGGGTGCAACAGTACCTTCGGAACCCATTCCAACGGACATACCATGGCTAAGAAGATCCTACGGGCAGGATATTACTGGTCCACTATGGAAGCCGATTGTTATCTGCACTCTCGAACTTGTCATAAGTGCCAAATCTACGCTGATAAGGTGCATGTGCCTCCGGTACCCTTAAACGTCTTGACAGCTCCGTGGCCCTTTGCAATGTGGGGCATTGACATGATCAGAGAAATCTGGCCCACTGCTTCTAATGGACATCACTTCATTCTAGTGGCCATTGATTACTTCACGAAGTGGGTTGAGGCGGCCTCTTTTGCTACTGTGACCAAGAATGCTGTGGCGCGGTTTATCTGACATAACCTTATCTGTCGATATGGGGTGCCAGAGAGAATTATTACTGACAATGGTATGAATCTCAACAACACAATAATCACCGAGCTCTGCAAACAGTTCAAGATATAGCATCATAACTCTTCTCCCTACCGGCCGAAGATGAATGGCGTTGTTGAAGAGGCTAATAAGAACATCAAGAAAATTGTACAGAAGATGACGGTGACATACAAAGACTGGCATGAGATGTTACCATTTTCTCTTCATGGATACCATACCTCAGCACGGATGTCGATAGAGGCAACACTCTACTATCTGGTATATGGCATGGAGGCAGTCCTACCCATCAAAATCCAGATACCTTCTCTCAGGATTATGAAGGATGCGGGTTTGAACAAAGACGACTGGATCCAAACTCGACTTGATCAGCTAAATCTAATTGATGAGAAGAGACTTAGTGCTATCTGTCATGGTCAGACGTATCAAAAGCAAATGATCAAGGCTTTTAACAAGAAAGTCAGACGTCAAGAATATCAAGTCGGGGATCTAGTGATCAAGCGTATCATACTGCCGCAAGGTGATCCTAGGGGCAAATGGACCCCCACATACGAAGGGCCATTTGTGGTTAAGAACATTTTATCGGGTGGAGCTATAATTCTAACCACCATGGACGGTGACGACCTTCCTCACCCTGTCAATGCAGACATAGTGAAAAGATACTACGCCTGACTAAAACACCCGCTAGGTTGACTGGCCTAGGAAAAAATAAGGGCTTCCCGGCGAACCAAAAGGGTTCGGGAAAAAATAAGGTATGAAAATGAAAAAATCTGTACACCTAGAAAGCCGACAACCTAAAAGGGAGACTTGGGCAAAAAAGGGTATCCCGGTGGACTGAAAACCCGAAAGGGCAGTCCAGGCAAAAGTTAGGGATATAAAGCGTATCACTATGTCCCATTGGATCATCTTGCGACCAGACTTCGGTATCAACTATCAAGCTCGGGTGACACTAATCAATCTAATCAACTTTCGGCCAAGTAGCAAAGTGATGAGATGCTCGAAGACATAAGGGCAATAGCAGAGTTGGAACTCAATAGGATTGTTGCACATAACTGTTTTCTTTCACACAAAATTGCATAGTTTCTATTTTTACGGTTGCGTTCTCTTACTAGAGCGCCAGCCTCCTTGTATGAAAACCCCTATTACAAGCCAACTTCAAAAATCAATACAAAATCATTTTTCACAAGAAACTGTGGGTTTTTTCTTCTCTTTTTTTGTTTTGTTTTGCAAGAACGTCCAATGATTTATTCTTGACATATGCATTTGAATATGATTGCTGCTCATAAATATTTACATAAGAAACAAAAAGACAATTACTCGTAATTCCAGAAACATGGGCAAAACAAGAAGTGTCAAACCTGACAGTTACTCTTCCCAGCAGGTACCGGGACAGAGGCAACTTTGGAGCACAAATCATCAGTACATACACTCCCCACGGAGTAAAAATATTCAAAAGCATTGATGTCGGTTTTCCCGAAACAGGATATAATCTTCCCAGCCAGGGTCATTCAGAAACCTGACAGCTATATCCCCCAGCCGAATTTCATAATCGCGAGCGGGTCAGTAAATTTCATCTCCCAAGCAGAGTTTATCTCTCTGGATACAGAAGCTCAATCCCTGACAGAGTTTATCCCTTCGACTATGAAAGTTCATCCTCCAACAAGTTATTTCCCCGCATAATTATTCTCAAACAGAATCTCTTCCTGACAGAATATTCATGAATAACAAAGAGTCAATCTCCAGCATAGTCATTTCCGTTCACCATCCCTGGTGGAAGTAGAATAACCATAATTCTCTACAACAGTCAGGAATGCTATATTCTTCAGCAGCAGTCGGGGATTTATTTTCCGAGACTCGGACATATCCCCAATAGCATTTCATGTACATACATCATGACATGCACATACATATCACATACAACATAATCTCATTTATTTTGAGAACATCATCCCACCATGCATTTCATGCATCACATATAATTAACCCTGTTATCTTTTTAGGAAAGACGATTATCTTCAACAGTCCCAGCAGTTATACAGGTCACGTCTGTAGACGACTAATGGAAACTCAATTACCGAAACCAAATGGGTCAACTAATCTACACTGTCACTTCGAAGTAACCTTACTATCCAGGTTCCTTCTCATAGCCCTACTATCCAGGCTCTCATTCCGAAGTAACCCTACGACCCTGGTTCCTTCTTATAACCCTACTATCCAGGCTCCCATTCCAAAGTAATCCTACGACCCAGGTTCCTTCTCATAGCCCTACTATCCAGGTTCCCATTCCGAAGTAACCTTACTATCCAGGTTCCTTCTTATAGCCCTACTATCCCAGCTCTCATTTCGAAGTAACCTTACTATCCAGGTTCCTTCCCACAGGTCTACTATCCAGGCTCTCATTCCAAAGTAACCCTACGACCCAGGTTCCTTCCCACATGCCTACTATCCAGGCTCTCATTCCGAAGTAACCTTACGACCCAGGTTCCTTCTCATAGCCATACTATCCCGACTCTCATTTTGAAGTAACCTTACTATACAGGTTCCTACTTATAGCCCTATCACCCCGACTCTCATTTCTAAGTAACCCTACTATCCAGGTACCTTCCCATAACCCTACTATCCAGGATCTCATTCCGAAGTAACCCTACGACCCAGGTTCCTTCTCATAGCCTTACTATCCAGGCTCCCATTCCGAAGTAACCTTACTATCCAGGTTCCTTCTTATAGCCTTACTATCCTGGATCTCATTTCGAAGTAACCTTACTATCCATGTTCCTTCTTATAGCCCTACTATCCCAGCTCTCATTTCGAAGTAACCTTACTATTCAGGTTCGTTCTCATAGCCCTACTATCCCGACTCTCATTTCGGAGTAACCCTACTATCCAAGTTCCTTCCCATAGCCCTACTATCCAGGCTCTCATTCCGAAGCAACCCTATGACCCAGGTTCCTTCTCATAGCCCTACTATCCAGGCTCCCATTCCGAAGTAACCCTACGACCTAGGTTCCTTCTCATAGCCCTACTATCCAGGCTCTCATTTCGAAGCAACCCTACTATCTAAGTTCCTTCTCATAGCCTTACTATCCAGGATCTTATTTCGAAGTAACCCTACGACCCAGGTTCCTTCTCATAGCCCTACTATCCAGGCTCTCATTTCGAAGCAACCCTACTATCCAGGTTCCTTCTCTCTTGTCTTCAGATAACAGTTTACAACACAGTAAGACCTGGACCCGACCAATTACGGCCGAGTTCACCTTTCCCCAGTAAGTCACTGTATAGCCTGGACCCTGACCAGATCTGCAGTTCACTTCCACCTTCTTAATCAAGAATTAACTCCCCAGTAGAGTAAAGGACAACCGAAGCTCTTATACTCTATTTCCCAAGACATAAATCGACTCTCCTCAGTGAGGTCCTCCTCCGCGGAAGGTACAAGAATTCTCGCAAAGGAAACTCTTATGCAAACCAATATATTCTCTAGATGGCATCTTTAAGACCATCCCTGACGGTTCTCCGTCACCTTCTAAATGGCATCTGTAAGCCTATTCCCGGTATTATCGATCGGCATTCACTTCAAGCGAGTGCAAATTTCTAGGCACTCTAGCGTTCAATCATCTTCCACCTTCAGATCACGAAAGGAAGACAAGCCAATCTATATCCTCAGGTCTAAGAAGATTGAACAGGGGCAGTTGTTGTACCCCAAAATTTTCCCTCCCATTTTACTCAACACATGTTCATTAAGATCCTTAACTTGCTCAAGGATACCCAAGAGTTGACCAGACAAACTCTCTCCTAAGGCAATGAACCTCCAACTAGGGTTTCCATTTTCATCAAGATGGGTGAACTCCAAAGGCCTCAAATCCTTTCCATGGTCCTAATATGTTCACAAGACCATACATGTCAAGTTTCATACCTTGCACAAGAAGTTTGCTCAATCAACTGCTCAGATGCTTGAGAATCGACTGTATTAGGTTAAAAGTCAACTGTGACCCACATACAGTCAAACTTCAAGATTTTTGGTCAAAATCAACATTTTAAGTGATTTCCATCATTTGATCAAGGGTTGATCATGATTCCTCAAGGAATGCTCCTAATTTATCAAAACTCAAAAGTTGCTAAATTAGGGTTTCTTAGGAAAAGTCAACCGAACTTTGACCAAGCATAACTTTCTCATACTTTATCATAAATTTCTCATCCAAGTCTAATTTTGAAGGGAATTCAATTTCCTATAACTCATTTTCAGCCCTCAAGTTCAAAAAATGAACTCATAAAAGGATATGAATTTCCACATTATAGGTCCTTTTGAAAAGTCAACAAAAACACCTTTTGGGTCAAAGCTTCTTACATGAACATGGAAGACCCAATTGAGATGAAACCAAAAGGGTTTTTTAGGGGTCATCCTAATCTTTCTAAGAAGTCTAAGAACACCTTCCTAGGGTCAAAATTGGAAGATATGTGCATTGTCAAAGTTGACCATTTTTGGAAAATTGCAAAAAGTCAAATGTGCTCAAAAATGCATTTTTGTCAAATGGGCCTAGAATTTCAGGATTGTATCTTGTTAGAGACATGGTCCACGACCCAAATCAGCAGCCATATATTATTTTCTCTATTTATTTATTTTATTCTGCTTTTTATTTATTAAAAATCACATTAAATCAAATAAATGACAAAAAATATAAACGATTGATTTGTTGATCTGATTTTGGTGAGAATCAAATCTAATTAAGCTGGCCTAATCAGATCAAATCGAATCAAAGAAAATTGAGGCAAAAATAGCATGATTTGGATGGTTTTGGAAAGATATCATATAGCAAGCAAATCACATTCAATCTCCATAATTCCAAAAGATTCAGGTCGTTTTTGTTACCATAATTCATCACACTACATATAATGAACAAAAACAATGCAAAAAGACAAGGTTTGCAGTCGTGAGAGTTGAGAAAGAAAACTCAAAAATTGGACAAAAAGTGGTGGATCATTTTCTCACATAGAGGGTGATTCAAGAGATTCCAAATCTTCCAATCGCTTCCTGGACATCTCCTGAAGCTAACATGATCCATTGCAAGCATTCCCAAGCCCAAAATCGTCCCATAGACTTCACACAGTTTGCCTCTTTTTTCAAAATCGATTGCGATAATTATTGCATCCTAAGCATGTT
This sequence comes from Vicia faba, assembly GCA_948472305.1. Lineage (NCBI taxonomy): Eukaryota > Viridiplantae > Streptophyta > Magnoliopsida > Fabales > Fabaceae > Vicia > Vicia faba. The sequence continues at coordinate 380,915,212 of OX451739.1, read as the reverse complement.
TTAATGATATATTTGTGATTATTAACGTATTTTCAATATGCTTGAATGATTTAATTGATATTTTGATGCATATATTTATGATTGCCATGGTTAGGGTTTAAGAATTCGTTTTGGGGCTTCTCTGTACAGGTGAAATTGGACCAAGAAAATAATGCCATGATACCCGTGAGATCAAGACGAGTTGATTGGTATACTTAGAATTAATTTATCATGCATCATATGAATTTTTGAAGCTTGGAGGTTTATAGCTATGGAGTTTTGTCTGTAGGTATAAGTTTGGTGCCTAAGACGACAGACAGGGAAGAAGATGATGACTTGTCACCATCCCACTGGGCCATTTGAATTACACACGTATTTTCAGTTACTCACCTTGTTTTGCATAATATTATTTAGTCTTATTATTATAACAACTAAACAACGTAGCACAGATGGCCAAGGCAAGCGTGGAATGAGTGAGAGGACCTGGGTTCGATCCCAGGTCCCAACATATTTTCTTTATTTTCTTAACATATGATTGTAGATTCTATGCATGGCAAGGCCAGATGTCCATCATACGCCCCACTGATCCGGCCACTGGATCGTTGCCAATGCAGATCCAATGTTCAAACCAAGGAAGGACCATGGTACACTCTCCAAGTGCAGCAACACAGAATCATGCATAGGAGTGGGCTTAGCCATAATGGGCCTGGATAAATTCAGAAACGCACCCCCCTATTTGCTCATCATACAGACCCAAATTCTTTTCTTTTTTTTATTTCAATTCTTTTTTGTTACTTATTAACTATTTCTTTTTCAAATAACTCCAAAAAGCCATATTTTTTATTTAATCAAAAAATCATAAAAACATCAAAATCATTTTTTTTCATAAAAAATATTTTTATTAATTAATTAGTTTAATTAAATTTAGGCAATTTAATTCTCTTTTTATTATAATTTAAAATAATTAGAATTAGGGTTTAATTTTGTACATAACATTGTTTTTTCCCTAAAAAATAACATAAATATTTTCTCAAATTAGATTTTTTAGGTTTTTTTCAATTATTCCTCGTATTTAATTCGCCGCGCGCGCTTTTAGTTTTCCTTTTTATTATTATTGTAACTGCTCCGAGTTTGTAATAGATTTAAGTAGGGTTTTAATTCCGCATTTTATTTTCAGTCAAAAATAATTATGTATCTTCCCAAAGCCTTGTAATAATTAGGACTCTAACTTCTCGCATTTTTATTTTCCTAAACTATAAACTGCTTAGATGTATGTATAGGATTGTATGGAAAGACGAATTGAAATTAAAACAGTAGAAAACCCTAATTGTGCATAGATAATTAACTGAAAAAATCCGCTTGCACATGCTCATTCCTAGGGTCTACTCCACTCTGGTTGCCTTCGGTACACGGTCATGAAGTATAGCGAATGTTAGCAGTTGTCCTCTAGTCCTAGAAGATCTAAAATGACCCAATCAAATGTTGCCTCGGAAAAAGATCTTTAAGGCTTTAGGATGGTTACTAAAATTTACTAACATTGCTTTTATGATCGTATTTGTCCCTTCAAACGTCCCTTAAAACTCCAACGACGGTGCTACCTATTCCTTGATAATAGGATAGCGTTGTCTAAAGGAAAACGAACAGACTTTTTCGAGTAGGTAGATTATCTCCTAGGTACTTGCTCAAACAAAACTTTTCAGACAAACACTTTTCAAAATAATTTTTGAAACAACTTCGTCACACTCTTGAGGACTGATACAAGGGTTATCACGAAGTAAAAAATTTTCAAAACAAGCATGCACAGGCAATTTTAAAAATGAGCAAAGCACCTAAGAGCCTATGGAAAATCATGGACAGAAAGGGTGCTAACACCTTCCCTTTCTATAATCTACCCCCCGTACTCATAAACATTCTCAAAAAAGGTTTTTTCTTTTCTTTTTCCTTTCCTTAGTTGGATGAAATAAAAGTCAGTGGCGACTCTTGCTTACCGCGACATTTGCGAATACAAAATGCAAACCAGTATAACAGTCGGTTCTGCCACCGTATCACACCAACCAATTAGGGTACTTGACTTCACCGATAAGGCTGGCTTCCTTTAACTTTAACTTCATCATTGAAAATCTTCCTTTCTCTTGCCATCTTGTGTCTTCTCTAATTAACAGGTGAAAATATAATGTTATTGGAGAGATGATGTCAAATGATATTGAAATATATATTCTCTTTGAGTAAATGTATAATCTTGTTTTCTCCATCTTCTATTAGAGAGGTATTTCTCTTTGTGGTTTGGAAACTACAAAGGCCAATGTGCATGTATTTTAGATCTTCTGTAGGTACTAGCGACTCTTCAGTGTATTCTTTCCGTAGATCTACGTCTAGAAAGTTAATGTGGTGAGTGTTTGACTTAAACAAGATCTCCTTAGCCATTTTCTTAATTCTAAACGTTCTAACGACCTCCTGGTCTCTGTTCACCACACCTCCTTATCCATTATATTGGGATACTTCATGATCACATAGAGTATTGATTAAACTTATTTCGTGGCTTCGAACTCAGATCTTCCAATGATAATATTGTAGGAAGAGGGAAGTTCACCAGAAGATATTCATATTTTAATGCTTTGTGTGATACGGTGGGAGAACTGACTTGGGTGTTTTGCATTTTATTGTAAAGGTTGCGGTTAGCAAGAGTCGCCACCGACTTTTCTTTTATCTAAAAGGAAAGGTGAAAAAGCACAGGAAAGACCTTTGAGATTCTTTCTTGAGTTCGGGGGGTATATTATGAAAAGGGAAGGTATTAGAACCCTTTTCATCCATGGTTTTCCACGGGCTCTTAGTTACTTGCTAGATCACTTGCTTTTGTTTGAAATTATGCTTTGTGTGGTTTTTGAAAGTATTTTGTAAAGAGGCCATTGTTTAGGCAAACTTTGTAATTATTCTCGTTCATAAGAATGTATACAAAGTGTTTGATCTTTTGAAAATGTTTTCAAGTTTGTAAGATGTTTTAAAAGTGTAGGTGTTTGTTTTGAAAATAGCAAGGATGTTTTTGGTTTTGAAATTGAGCAAGTAATTAGGAGCATTCTACCTACTCAAAAGTCTTTCATGTTCATTTCCTCTTTCCTTTGACATTGTTATCTCACCATTGATTTGGTAAGTAACCCTATCTTTGGATGTAAACGGGACAGGCGTGGGTCATCGTATAACCATGATTAGCAATGTTGCAATGTATCTTAGCATTCTCTTTTAGGGACTAAGATCATTTGAAAGGCAGCATAGATAGCGTCATTGAGGGACTATGATCTTGTATTTTGCTTGTTTTTGCAAAGATACCTTACACGCGTAATATGGCCATTTTGTAAGGCAATCAAGTGGATTTACCCTAGGGGTTCTTGTGTGCAAGTGTATTGTTTTTCATGCTTGGTTTTGTCTTTGATTAGGGTTTTCTAATTGATTGATTTTAGTCTTTCCATACAAACCCTAATTACTAACATTTGTATATAAAGCGATAAATTGTGGAATTTAAAATTACTATGCTATTACAATACTTGTGGGAGGGGGTACAAATTATAAATGGGGATTACAAGAAAATAAAGCCTATTTATCTATTACAACCATATTGAATTTGGATAAATGTACAAGAAATTAAATGAATATAATGTACATGTATGAATGGATAAAGAATGAATTTTGTTTGGATTTTGTTAAGAAAAATAGTTCTGACCTAATTAACTTAAAAGAAAATAATTAACTAAAATAAGAAAATTAAAATTAAGTTAATAAAAGAAATTAATTTATTAAAGAAAAAAGTTTTTTAGGGTTTTGTTTATGAAAAAGTTTTAATTAAATTTTTAATAAAAGAAAACAAACTTGGTTCTAATGTTAATTTATTTTGAGAAAAGAAATTAATTTGTTTTAAGAAAATACTTTTAATGTGTCAAAATAATAGATCTTAAGAAAATACTTTTGATAGTAAACAAGTCCATGGCCTGAACTTGGTCTTCAACCTCACGCCCAGTCAGAGCCTCTGTACCTCATTCAAATCTCAACAAAACTGTAAACAGGAAACTTGTAGCAAATTTGCTCACGATTTCAGAAATGCAAAGCAATAAAGTTATAGATTAAAGACAAGAATTAATTTTAATGGCCCTAATTTGAACCCTTAAAATTTCAGAAACTTCAATCCTAAAATTCTCTAAGTTCAAGCAAAATTAATGAAAACTATGGACATGGTTAGCTTTAGGGCAATGATATCTACATTTTTCATTCATAAATAAACCATTAATGATGCATGTATGAAGAGTTCAAAAGTCAGAAAACTTACCTTGCAAGAGGGTATCGTGTTTGGAGTTTGAGTTTCTTTCAGTGAGTTCCAATGATTGGATTAGCTTCCTCAAGTTCCAAGGAAGCTAATAGGATGCTTAGCTTGAGCTGAAAGTGCATGAGTTCTGGAGAAGTCAAGGTGCAAGGTGCTATTTTTGAAAATGGTGGATGATGATGGAGGTGTTACAGTGGTGCTGTAGGTGTTGGGATTGTTTTTATATGTTGTTTAGAAGCTTCTTAAAGTAAAAGGCCAAGAAATGCACGAGCAAATTTGGAGATTGGCTTTAAAACTCAGAAATGACAAGTTTTGAAGTGTTTTTGGTGATTCTGTGTTCTAGGTGTTTTCATGGCTTAAGCATGCGTGGGATTTGTGGGAAATGGTTTGTGTATGTATAAGAAAAAGGTCTTGAGTGGTTTTGAAAGTAAGAAGTACAAGTTACAAGCTATTTGCTATGTTACTTGATTTTCAAGAAAAGTGGGAAAACATGTTTCAAGGGGAAGTACAAGCATGGGATGTGTGATTGTAAGTGTCTAACAAGTTTCTTATGAGTTATGGGACTTGTATGATCAGAAGAGAGCAAGTGCAAGGCTCAAGAACAAGTTTTGTGCAAAAATCTACTTTATTAAAATGACAATGTGCACTTTCTTCCCAAAATGGATATAAAGCATGGCCTTGCATTGAATGCTTGAAATGAGACCTCTAACAGCTGTGCAAGAAATTAATTATTGAGTTCCTAACAAGTTTGAGGCATGCAAAGTAGAGGTTATGCAGCATAAGTTTAAATTTTGAATTTGTTCATCACAAAATGACTTGTAATTCAAGTGATAAAACCCTAACTTCATCTCTTCGATTCTCCCTACTCAAAAATTATCTTAAGGAGTTCTTGGACATTTTGGAAAGCTTACAAAGTGATCTACAACTGATCTTTGAATCACTTTCGAAAATTCCCCTTGTAACTATATGAAAAAGTGCCATGAAGTTAGGTCAAAATCCTGACCAAATTAGGGCAAAATTTCACTTTTTTGTTTCATGACCATGTATTCTTAAAATTATAACTTGAGATCCAAGAACTTTTGGAATGAGTTGTGTGAAGAAAAGTTGTAGATTTCATGGAGATCTACAAATTTCATGTTGGAAGTTTCTTTTGAATCATCATGCATCATGGTGAAAATTTTGCTCAAAGTTGTGAAAAATTAGAAATTTTAACTTTTCAAAATGAAATCTTGAATTTTTTATTTCTTGATGAATAAGTTTCATATTTTGACATGCTTTGATGAATTTTGATCTTTGACATTTGAGTTTGACCAAAAAGTCAAAGTTTGACTTTTCAGTATACAATTGACTTTTGATCAGTTGACTGAAAATTCATCTGTCAATCTATTGGACTTGAGCAATGTTTTGAGCCATATAATTTGTTAAAAAATATGCAATTGGACTCTTGAGATCATGCTTTAAACCAATTGATCATTTTCTAGGTCAAAAATCAGAAATTGCCCTTTCCCAGTCAAAACCCTAATTTTGACTATTTTGCCTTTTTGAAGATTTGATCAAATTTCTTGAGGAATTGGTGTCCAAACTTGATAAAATGATACATATAAGTTTAAAATGTTTATGTGGATAAAAAATTATGAAGTTTGACTGTAAATTGGCCATAGTTGACTTTTTTCCCCAATACAACTGATTTTTAGGTCAATTGCTCAGTTGACTAAGCAAAAGTGTAATTCAAACTTGAAACTTGACATGAGTAATCTTGAGGGTCCATAATGATCCATGAAATTCATATGGGGCATTGTAAGTTTAAATATCCTTGTGCAATCTCAAACCCTAATTTTGGTCATCAGTGCTTAAGGAGGTGTCTTGAGCTGATCAACCCTAATGTAGTCTTGAGTCAAAGGAGATCTTGTGAGCAAATTCTTAATAAATGAGAGGGAAAATTTTGGAGTACAACAGTTGCCCCTGTTCAATCTTCTTAAGCCTGAAGAGTTAGATTGACGATTTTTTGCCATTTGTGACTCGAAGGTGTAAGATGATTGGACATTTGAGTGCCCAGAAATTTGCACTCGATGATGTGATGGTTGATGGTATATGGAATGGGCTTAAAGATGCCATTTGGAGGGATGACAAAAAGTTGTTGGAGATGGGCTTGTAGATTCCATCCAGAAATGATTGTTGAAGCATATTTGTAAGCTGAATCTGAATGAGTATCAGAATGGCATCCGTGTCTAGAGCGTATATGAACTGAATCTGAAGATTGAATCTGAATGAGTATCAGGATGGCATCCGTGTCTAGAGCGTATCTGAACTTTATCTGAAGATTGAATCTGAATGAGTATCAGGATGGCATCCGTGTCTAGAGCGTGTTTGAACTGTATCTGAAGATTGAATCTGAATGAGTATCAGGATGGCATCCGTGTCTGGAGCGTATCTGAATTGTATCTGAAGATTGAATCTAAATGAGTATCAGGATGGCATCCGTGTCTTGAGCGTATCTGAACTGTATCTGAAGATTGAATTTGAATGGGTATCAGGATGGCATCCGTGTCTGGAGCGTATCTGAACTGTATCTGAAGATTGAATCTAAATGAGTATCAGGATGGCATCCGTGTTTGGAGTGTATCTAAACTGTATCTGAAGATTGAATCTGAATGAGTATCAGGATGGCATCCGTGTCTGGAGCGTATCTGAACTGTATCTGAAAGGCCTTTGAACATTGCTAATGGTAGATATTGATTAACCTTATCTTGAAAAGGGTAAAATGTTAGCTAATATGCAATGTCATGTTGTATGAAATGCATGGTATAATGAGATTGTGATACATGCATTCGTGTTATCAATATTTATCATATACAGATGCGATGTATGCATATGAGAGCTAATCTCCGACACTACTTGTTTGAATTGGGGAAAATAAATCCCTGACTGCTGCTGAGGATACGAAGTACAAGTCTTCATGTTTTTAAGTGTTGATGAATTCCCGCTTAGAGAAATAAACTCTGTTGTAAGGGAAACGTTGTGTACTTCTTGTGAAATCCTGAGAAATTTGGAGACTTCTAACGGGGAGTGATAACTGGAAGTTTTGTTTCGTTGGGGATTAAGCTGCACACTGCGGGGGATTTTATGGAATAGCTTAAAGATATTTCCCTATATCTTAAAGCCATTAGTGATTGTCTTTCTATTTTGTTCATTTGTAAATTGTAGTTATGTTCAAATGCACATGTTCAAAAATAAATCATTGGACGTTTTCGTAAACAAACACAAGAGTAAAGAAAAACAGATAGTTTTGCACTTTCAAAGGGATGTCTTTGTATTGACTTTGAGTAAGTATTTTTGTACAATGAGACAACCATTCTAGTAAGAGAATGTGGTCGTAAAAAATGAAAATTTGATGCAAAGAAAAGATAGCTATGTGAAATAATCCCATGGGGTTCCCATTCTGCTATAGCCTTTGTGTCTCTGAGCATCTTATCTATTTGTTGCCATGTCCGAAGCTGATTGAATTAATCAGAATCTTCGAGTTTGCAGGTTGTCCGTAAGGTGATCCAACATGACATAGTCATACGCTTTAATTCCCTAACTTTTGCCTGGACCTCCCTTTCGGGTTTTCAGTCTATTGGGATACCCTTTTTTGCCCAAGCCGCCCTCTCGGGTTTTCAACTTTCCGAGTGTACATATTTTTTATTTTATCCCTAATTTTTGCCGGAACCTTTTTGGTTCGCCGGGATGCCCTTGTTTTGCCTAGGTGTGTCAACCTAGCGGGTTTCTTATGCATAGTATCTTTTGACTATGTTCGTGTTCACAGGGTGCGGCAGGTCGTCGCCATCCATAGTGGTCAAGATCATTGCTCCACCAGAGAATATGCTTTTGATTACAAATGGTCCTTCATATGTAGGAGTCCATTTTCCCCTGGGATCACCTTGCGGCAGTATGATACGTTTGATCACCAAATTCCCGACTTGATACACTTAGCATCTAACCTTTTTGTTGAAAGCCTTGATCATCCGTTTTTGATACATCTGACCATGACAGACATCAGTAAGCCTTTTCTCATCAATCAAGTTCAGTTGATCAAGTCGAGTCTGGATCCAATCTTCTTCATTCAACCCATCATCCTTCATGATTCTCATAGAGGGGATCTGGACTTCAATAGGCAAGATAGCTTTCATGCCATATACGAGAGAGTAGGGTGTTTTCCTGGTTGATGTGCGCGCTATGGTACGATAATCGTGGAGAGCGAATGGTAGCATTTCGTGTCAGTCTTTGTATGTGACTATCATTTTCTGTATGATCTTTTTAATGTTCTTATTTGTAGCTTCGACAACACCATTCATCTTGGGTCGGTAAGGGGAAGAATTGTGATGCTGGATCTTGAATTGCCCGCACAAGGAGGTGATCATAGTATTGTTTAGATTCGTACCATTGTCTTAGATGATCCTCTCCGGGATACCATACCGACAGATGAGATTTTGCTTGATGAACCGGGCGACAACATTCTTGGTAACAGAAGCGAAAGAAGCTACCTCAACCCACTTTGTGAAATAGTCAATGGCCACCAAGATGAAGCGGTGTCCATTAGAGGCTGTTGGCTTGATTTCCCCAATCATATCGATACCCCACATAGCAAAGGGCCAAGGATCCGTCAAGACGTTTAGAGGAACCGGAGGTACGTGCACCTTGTCAGCATAGATCTGACACTTGTGGCAGGTTCGAGAATAATGATAGCAATCTGCTTCCATGGTAGACCAGTAATAACCTACCCGTAGGATTTTCTTTTCCATTGTATGCCCACTGGAGTGGGTGCCAAAAGTGCCCTCATGTAGATCAACCATGATATTTTCTGCCTCAACCTTGTCTATTCAACGGAGCAAAACAGAGTCATGGTTGTGTTTGTAGAGAATGCCATTACTAAGGAAGAACTTAGCAGAGAATCTCCTTAAGAACTTCTTATCATTGACTGAAGCTCCTTCCGGATATTCTTGAGCCTCAAGATACCTCTTGACTTCGTGAAACCAAGGCTGGTCCGCTACTTCTTCAGTATTAATCTCGTGACAGTGAGCTGGTTCATCCATTCGTTCCATGGTGACCTGGGGAGCCTCGTTATACCATTTAAGTTTAAACATGGATAACATTGTGGCTAGTGCGTTTGCTAGCTGATTTTCTTCTCGCGGGAAATGCTCGAAGGTAATCTTCTCAAAATGTGGGATCAATGTCAGCACATGTTCTTTGTAGGGGATAAGGTTAGGGTGTTTGGTGTCCCATTCTCCTTTGATCTGGCTGATGACCAAATCTAAATCTCCGAATACATTTAAGGATTTAATCCCTAAATCTATGGCAGCTTTGAGACCAAAGATGCACGCTTCGTATTCTGCCATGTTGTTTGTACAATTGAAGCATAGTCTTGCCGTAAAGGGAGTATGAAATCCTTTAGGAGATATGAGTACAACACCAATACCATTGCCGAGTGCGTTGGACACCCCATCAAAAACCAGGGTCCATCGAATCCTTGTTCAGGTCTGTCATATGGTCTGAATTCTTCACAGTTGTTTACCATCATGATGTCTTCATCTGGGAATTCGAACTTCATGGACTAGTAGTCATCCACAGCTTGATGAGCAAGGTGATCAGCTAGTACACTTCCCTTTATTGCTTTTTGGGTAGTATATTGTATGTCATATTCTGTTAGGATCATCTGCCATCTCGCTGTTCTCCTAGAGAGGGAAGGTTTCTCGAAGATATATTTTATTGGATCCATTTTGGATATCAATAAGGTAGTATGGGTCAGCATATACTATCTTAGCCGGCGAGCAGCCCATGCCAGAGTGCAGCAAGTTTTCTCGAGCAGTGAATATCTTGTTTCACAGTCGGTAAACTTTTTGCTCAGGTAATAAATAGCATGCTCTTTTCGACCAGACTCGTCATGCTGCCCCAACACACACCCCATTGAATTTCCCAAAATAGTTAGATACATGATCAATGGTCTTCCCTCGACTGGTGGCATCAAAATAGGAGGCTCTTGCAGGTACTCTTTGATCTTTTCGAAAGCAATTTGGCATTCGTCATTCCACTTGACTACTTGATCTTTCTTCAGTAATTTGAAGATTGGTTCATAAGTAGCTGTTAGGTGAGAAATGAATCTGGCAATGTAGTTTAACCATCCCAAGAATCCTCTGACTTCCTTCTCAGTACGAGGAGAAGGCATCTCTTGTATTGCTTTCACCTTGGAAGGATCCACTTCAATACCTTTATTGCTGACAACAAATCCTAGGAGTTTACCGGACCTCACCCCAAATATGCATTTATTTGGGTTCAGCCTCAGCTTGTACTTATTTAGCCTCTCAAACAGTTTCTGTAAATGATCAAGGTGCTCTTCTTCTGTTTGAGATCTAGCTATCATGTCGTCCACATAGACCTCTATTTCGTGATGTATCATGTCGTGAGATAGAGCTACTATGGCATATTGATAGGTTGCCCCAGCATTCTTCAGCTTGAATGGCATAACCTTGTAGCAGAATGTGCCCCACTGTGTGACAAAGGTTGTTTTCTGCATGTCCTCGGGCGCCATTTTGATTTGGTTGTAGCTTGAGAAACCGTCCACGAAGGAAAAAACTATGTGTTGTGCTGTATTGTCAACTAGAATATCAATGTGGGGAAGTGGGAAATCATCCTTAGGGTTTGCCCGATTCAAATCTCTATAGTCTACGCACATTCGTACCTTTCCGTCCTTTTTAGGCACGGGAACAACATTGGAAACCCATTGCGAATAGGAGGTGACGACCAAGAATCCGGTCTTGAATTGTTTCATGACTTTTGCTTTGATCTTCTCTGACATGTCTGGTCTCATGCGACAAACCTTTTGCTTTACCGGTTGGCAGTCCTCTTTTGTAGGTAGACGATGTACTATGATATTTGCATCAAGTCCTGACATGTCTTCATACGACCAGGAAAAGACCTCAACATAATCGTGTAGCAGCTAAATCAGACGCTCTTTGACACTGGGTTCCAGATTGGCACCTACACTGACTTCTCTCTTGTCTTCTTCGGTACCTAGGTTAATTGTGTCCACTGGTTCCTCGTGGGGTTGTATGGTCCTCTCTTCTTGTTGTAGTAACCTGGCGAGTTCCCCTGGTACTTCACAATCTTCCTCACCTTCGTCTTCGACTTGGTAGATTAGATTTTCAGAATCACAAAAGGCCATAGCAGAATTGTTACCCATGGGATCCCGAATGGATGTAGATCTTCAATTTGAATGTGAGTGTGTGTAAGAGTATAACTATCTTTGAAAGAAATGAAAATGTAAAAAGAAAAAACAATGAGAACAAAGTTTGTATGAAAAAATGTCCATGATTCATTGATGTCATATGGAAATGAGATAATAACCCTTACAAATGGACCATCGTGCCTCGGGTAAGACACAAGGTTTTAAGAGTCTGAATTGTTTAATATTATAGGTCCAACAAAATTTAAAGATAAATTGTTGTTGGAAAAATGTGATCGATATAAAATCTCTAGCCTCCCAGTTGTTGAGCCCTCCACTGACAGTTGGGAAAATCCAATCCTCCAGGTTATAGCTATCTTCATCCTCCTCCATGGTGTTGAGTTCGCGGTTACTGATCTTCAAGGGTGGTCCTCCGGCACGAGTGTAGCGTACAACCTTCTGGGCTCCTGAAGTGAAACCCAAACCAAATTTGTCATATTTGCATGGGATATCTGGGAGTTGGCCCCAAATAGTGCACCCACCTTATTCTATCACTGCCTTGGCATCTTTCAAAGACGACATCATGAACGGAGGCCTTGTAATCTTGGGGACTTAAGACACAACCTTGGTTACTGCCACAGTCTGCGGGACTTCTTCAAAGTGTTGGAATGGAGTTTCAATAAATTCACCATCTAATTTCACATACCTGAAGGAATTTAGATGACTGACCATATACTCTTCTTCTCCATGAACAATGACGATTTTCCCTAGAATGGGATATTTCAGCATTTGATGCAACGTAGAGGTAACAGCACCAGCATTGTGAATCCACTGACGGCCTAATAAGCAGGAATATGAAGGGCGAATATCCATTACATAAAAAGTTGAATCAAAATTTTTTGGTTCAAACTTTTATAGGGACGTCCACTTCCCCATGCACCATCCTTTTTGAGCCGTCAAAGGCCCTCACTACTATGTTACTAGGTTTCAACGTCAATCCTTCACAGTCAAGCCTATCAAGAGCCTTTTTAGGCAACACATTCAGAGATGAACCGGTGTCCACCAAGACATGAGCCAAGGTCGTGCCCCTGCATTCGACTGAGACATGTAATGCCTCATTATTCTTCCTCCCCCTTGGCGTTAAATCATCATCTGAAAAACCTAAACCATTATCTACGGTCAAGCTGGCTACGCAGTCTTGGAACTGATCGACAAATGTTTCTTGGGGAAGACGGGAAGTTTTAAGGAATTTTACTAAGGCCTTTGCATGAGCCTCGGAACATAATAATAAAGCCAGCATGGAAGTTTTTGATGGAGTTTGCCCTAGTTGCTTGACTATGTTGTAGTCGCTTCTTTTTATGATCTTTAGAATTTCCTCCATCTTTTTTCGGGAGGTCTCAGAGATAGCTACTGATTGTGCCTTCGTCCGGACAGGCTCAACTATAATACCTTTTCCTGGAGTCTCGGTTGACTCGGCAGTAGGAATGTCAGTAGGGCTGATAACAGGGATTGTAATAGTTTTTTCAACAGGAGTATTAGCAGGGATGATTGTAGGACTGGGAATAGCCTTTGGAGGAGCAACAATGACAGGAATGATTACGGGTCCAAAAATAGCTTTTGGAGGAGCAATTTCTGGAGAGAATACCCTTTGTTGTACCCCAAAATTTTCCTTCTCACTTATCAAGAATTTTCTCACAATATCTCTTTGACTCGAGACTGCATTAGGGTTTGACCAACTTAAGACACCTCCTCATGCACTGATGACCAGAATTAGGGTTTGAGTTTGCACAAGGATTTTTGGACTATCAATGCTTCATTTTATTTTCAAGGATCATTAGGGACCCCCAAGATTACTCATGTCAAGTTTCAAGCCTTGAATCACACTTTTGATCAGTCAATTGGACAATTGACCTAAAAATCAGTTGTATTGGGGAAAAAGTCAACCATGGCCAATTTACAGTCAAACTTTATAATTTTTGATCCACATAAACATCTTAGACACATATGAATAATTTGATCATGTTTGGACCATAATTCTTCAAGAAATTTGATCAAATCATCAAAATGGCAAAATGGTCAAAATTAGGGTTTTGATTGAGAAAGGGAAATTTCTGATTTTTGACCTGGAAAATGGTCAATTGGTTTAAGGCATGATCTCAAGAGTTCAATTGCATCATATTGACCTAATGACATGGTTCAAAACATTGCAAATCCATTGGATTGACAGATGAATTTTTCAGTCAACTAATCAAAAGTCAACTATGCACTGAAAAGTCAAACTTTGACTTTTTGGTCAAATTCAAGTTCCAAGGATCATAATTCATCAAAACATGTCAAAATGTGAAACTTGTTCATCAAGAGACCAAATATTTAAGATTTGGATTTGAAAAGTTGAAAAATTCTAACTTAGAAAATTTTCTAAGTATAGAAAATTTCTTATTTTTTGTCAACTTTAGGCCAAATTTTCACCATGATACAAAATGATTCAAAGGATGTTCCCAAAATGAAAGTTGTAGATCTCCATGAAATCTACAACTTTTATTCACACAATTTCTCCTAAAGATGCCTGGATCTCAAGATATAATTTTGTGAATACATGCTCATGAACTAAAATAACTTAGTGAAATTTTGCCCTAGTTAGGCAGGTTTTTGACCTAACTTCATGCCAATTCTTTACATAGTTCCAAGGGGAATATTTGAAATAAATTCAAATATGAATTGTAGAGAACATTGAAAGCTTTCACAAATGTCACAAAACTCTTTGAGATCAGGTTTGAGTAGGGAGAATCGAAGAGATAAAGTTAGGGTTTTCAAACTTGATTATAGGTCATTTTCATGATGAACCAAAATTCAAATCTTCAAAATGGTTGTACAATCTTCACTTTTCAGGCCTCAAACTCGTTTGTCACTCCACCATTAATGGATTTCACAAGGTTTCATGCCCTAAAGCCAAGCATTCAATGCATTGTACAAGAAAATAGCCATTTTTGGAAGAAAGGCAACATTGCCATTTTGGAAAAGCATGCTTTTTCCATTTTTCCATTTCTTGAGCCCTGGACTTGTTCTTTCTGCACAAACCAAGTTTCTAAGCCTGAACAAAACATATTTAAAGCTTCAAGCCACCCTACAAGATCAGAATCATGCCTTAAGAAGTCACTTCTCACACTTGCTTCAAAAACAAGAAATGTAGCAAGACATGTGATCTTGTACTTCTGAGCAAGCACAAGTCCTCCAACCTTTTGCTCTATATAAAGCCATCATTTTGCAACTAAAACCGCCTTGAAACACCCTAGAATCATAAGTTGCATACCAAGCCTCCAAACTTGTCATTTCTAACTTGTGAACTGAATCTTCCATTTCACTCATGCGTTTTCAGGCCTTTTGCTTTCCCAAGCTTCCTTACCTTACAAGTAAACCATCCCACACCCTAAAATATCACTGTAACTCCATCTTCCCCATTGTTGAAGTTCAAAAACAGAGTAACACAGGTGGACTTCTCCAGACCGTTCCAGCCACCCTCAAGACAAGCTAAGCATTGCATTAGCTTCCTAGAGGTTCAAGGAAGCTAACCTGATCATCACAACATCCTAAAGCAAGCTCATTTTCAAAACATGATTTCCATTTTCAAGGTGAGTTTTCTGTTTTTCTAAATCTTAATACATGCATAGTTAGATCTCCATTTATGAATATAAAATGTAGACATCATTGCTACGAAGTTGTACATATCCATAGCTTACATTTATTTGGCTTGAGTTTAGAGAATTTTAAGTTTGAAGTTTCTGAAAAAATTAGGTTAAGAATTAGGGCCAACAAAATTCTCTCTGATCTTGGATTTATAGTTTTAGTTATGCATATGGTTAGAATCGTGAGGTAAAATGCTATAATGTTCATGTTATCACTTTCCATTTTTGTTGAGAAATGAAAAAGTTACAGGGGGTCCGGCTAGCTAGAGGTTGATAATGAAGTACAGGGAAAGGCAATGTTTTGTGTTATGTATTTGTGTTTTCACTTAAACTAACGGATGTACAACCACCCTAGTGATAAGGCAGCGCTCAAAAATGCCCCAGGTCACGGGTTCGAGCCTTGGCGCTGCCTTTTGCATTTTTTTCTCACATTTTGCTTCATTTTTTGTCCTCTTGCAGCTTGGGCTTTAGTTTCATTGGGCCCTATGTTTTTTGCTAACTTCCTGCATCCCATTTTCTTTCAACACCCCTGGCCCAAATATTATATTTTTGTTTTGTTTTATTTTATTTTCTTATTAAAAATATTTTTTTATTTAAGTTATATACTATCTTTTTTAGTAAACTTGTAAATTAAAATAGAATTAGGTTAAATATTTATTTTTCTTCACACCTATTAAATATTTATATTAATATATAAAAAGACCAAAATACTTCATAAAAACCATATATTATTTTCAAGACAAAAATACAAAAATACTTAAAGAAATTTATTTCTTCTTAATAAATTAGAATTAGGGTTTAACCAAAATCTTTTCTAAAAAATAATTCTCCTTTCTTAATTAATTTGAGATAATCTTGATTTATTTATTAGGTTTAGGTTAAAACTTTTTCCATGTGAAAAAAATCAAACAAAATCTTCTTTTGTATTTACATATCTTTGCATATTTAAATTATCTTGTACATTATTTATTCCAATACTTGTATAAATTCAATTTGGTTGTAATAGATTAATTAGGTTTATATTATTGCAATCCCCATTCATCAATTGTATCCCTCCCACAAAGTGTTGTAATAGCGTAGTAATCTTTAAATTTCGTAATTTATCACTTTACATAATTTATCAATCAAATAGAAAACCCTAATCCAAGACAAAATTAAGCATGAAAATGACACACTTGCACACAAGCACCCCTAGGGTTACTCCACTTGGTTGCCTTGTACAAAAATGGCCATATTACGCATGTGAGGTATCTTAGAAAAACAAACAAATATAAGATCATAGTTCCTCGATGACACTATTCAAAGTTGCCTTACAAAATGATCTTAGTCCCTCAAAAAATGCTAAGATACTTTGCAACATTGCTAATCATGGATATACGATGACCCACGCCTGTTCCGTTTACATCCAAGGATAGGGTTGCTTATCAAATCAATGGTAAGACAATAATATCAAAGGAAAATAAAATGAACAAGAAAGACATTTGAGTAGGTAAATTACTTTTAGTTACTTGCTCCATTTCACAACAAATATCCTTGCTATTTTCAAAATAAACACACACATTTCTAAACATCTTACAAAATTGAAAACATTTTCAAAAAGACAAACATCTTTGTATACATTCTTACGAACGAGAATCATTACAAAGATTTCCTAAACAATGGCCTCTTTTACAAAATACTTTCAAAACCACACCAAACACAATTTCAAACAACAAAAGCAAGTGATCTAGCAAGTAACTAAGAGCCCATGGAAAACCATGGATGAAAAGGGTGCTAATACCTCCCCTTTTCATAATCTACCCCCCGAACTCAAGAAACAAACTCAAAGGTCTTTCCTTTGCTTTTTCACCTTTCCTTTTGGATAAAAGAAAAGTCGGTGGCGACTCTTGCTAACTGCAACATTTGCGATAAAACGCAAAATAATCAGGTCAGTTCTCCCACCGTATCACAGAATTGGCGACTCTGGTGGGGATATATAAAAAGTGGGGTTACCTTAGGGTTTAGATCACATTTACTTGCTTACATTGTTTGACTTGTATGCTTTATATTATGGTTCTTTGTTTGGGTTTGAATCCTCTACCCGGATTTGGGATACATTATAGGTAAGTAGCAATACGTTGTGGAAACTGTGCATGGTATACCGACATGGTCTAATCAATAGCTACGTTAGTGCAACATATTTGTGGGTACCGGTAGCCTTTGAGTTAATCAAAGAGAATACGGGGCCGCTGAGTGATGTCATGAAGCACTAATGAACTTCTAGAACCTTTACTTGACCAACTTGGCCTTTAGGATGTAGTGAGATGACCCGCTTTGGTGCAGTCCGAAGTTGGTAGATACTCGATACTACACTCATTGAGGTTTGGTTTCTTGGGATATTTCGGTCGTCATTAAAGAGGCTTAAGATGAAACAATGACCAAGGAAACAATCCAGTGATATTGAGCTCCTTAGAACCCGGTTACTATTACTAGGACAGGTTTAAGCCAACTAAACTTCAAGATGGTACTTACCTATAAAACTCCATGCAAGCCTAAACTAAGGACTTGTTTGCTTTTCTTGAATATGCATTTTTGTACATAACATCATGGACATCATGAACATCATATACATCCATTAACCATTTCAAGGATTTTGTGGATTCATCTTTGTTCTTGTTTTGTAGGATATAGATTCACTTCGCAGGAAAACTATTCAAGTAACCCTTGTAAGGATCCCTCCACAACTTAAGGAGCTAGCTTCAAGGATTCCTGAAAAATCTCCATTCACCGAGAGACATGGCCGTCTACTCAACTTGGTCACTTCTAACACAAATAAGGACATGATGAAGGTGCTCTTTCAGTTCTTTGATCCTTTGCACCATTGCTTTACATTTCCCGACTATCAACTTGTGCCTACTTTGGAAGAATTCTCTCAAATCTTGAGGATTAACATTCTCAATCACCTGCCTTTCAACGGTACGGAAAGAGATCCAAATCCATAAGAGATTGCTCAAGCTCTACACTTTCACTCATCTGATGTCACAACCCATTGGGAAACAAGGAGTGGTGTCAAAGGTTTCTTAGCAAAGTTCCTGTTTGAGAAAGCCCAAAGCTGTTGGAATTCCCTAGACTTGCAAGCCTTTGATGAAATTGTGGCTCTTCTCATCTATGGGATGGTTTTGTTTCCAAATCCTAGCCAATTCATAGATATGAACAGCGTCAAAATCTTCATGTCACGTAACCCGGTGCCTACATTGCTAGGGGATATCCTACACTCTTTTCACACTCGCACAATGAGGAAAAGAGGTGTCCTCATGTGTTGCACTCGTCTCTTGGAAATATGGTTTATTTCTCATCTTCCCCAATCATTCTTAAAGAATGAGCAAGGTTCAAGGTGGTCACAAAGGTTGATGACGCTCAAACATCCAGACATTCATTGGTGCTCTCGATCCAAAGAGAATGTTATCATCATTGACCGTTGTGGATAATTCCATAATGTACCTATACTTGTCATTAAGGGAGGTATCACCTACAACCCATGTTTAGCCTTAAGACAATTTGGTTACGCCCGAAGGGATGGCCCACACGAGATGCTGACTCAAGGTTTGGTATTCGACTATGACAACGACGATCAAGGTCTTCGCCAGAGATTTATCCGAGCTTGGAGGATGCTAAACAATGTGGATAGCAAGACTTTGGGGAACAATAATTCCATCCCTCTTGAGCCTTACCTTAAATGGGTACGAACTCGCGCTCAGAGTCTTATGATGTCTTACCCCTCCATTCTCCCGGTAATCATTGAGCCTGTTAAGGAAGGAGATGTTCCATACACTATCCTACATCCTGACATGCCCACATCTCTTGAAGACTTACAAAGGGATCGGATACAACTCAAAGGAGAGCGAGATACTTTTGAAGCCCAATTCTACGCAAGCGAGAAGAAGGTCTTGGAACTCACTAGGCTACTTCATGAGGAGAGGAACTTGAACGCCTACATTGCACCAAAGAGGATGCACACTACTTTTCTATCTTAGAGTTTTGTATTATTTTTCCCAAGGGGCATTGATGTACTCAAACTTTATCTTATAATATAACGTGTGTTTCTTTTTTGTCTAAAACAAATTTGAATCTTTGAAATCGTTGAAAACATTGCATATGCACATATCATTCATCATAACATAAACAGGTCTTTTACAACAAGTCTCCTCATCTCTCTACTGTTTATTTCAGTAAGATGGATCTCGAGCAAACAGTGAAAGATCTCCAAGCTCAGAATACACAGTTTCAACAATTGCTCATGACCCTAGCCAAGGGACAAGAAGAATTGAAGACTCTGCTATCTGAAGAGAGGAAAAAGAAAACAAAGAAGGTAACTGGAGTCTTAAACATGGGGAGAAGGTTTCATGGGCAGACAAGAAGGACTTTGAATTTTTCAACAACCTCCGGTGAAGGAGAAAGGAAAGGCAAGGAAATAGTGGTCCCGTCAAAATCTGAAGATGAGGAAGAAGAGGAAGACTACTCTGAGGAACAGTACCCTCCAGCCGATGACAAGTACAGACATCTCGAAGAGCGGTTGAGCGCGATGGAAATACAAAAGGTGTTGGGCTTAGGCTTTGAGGATTTGGGACTAGTGTCGGGGATTGTGATTCCTCCGAAATTCAAAGTGCCTATGTTTGCAAAGTATGATGGAGTGTCAATCCCTAAAATGCATCTCTGGTCATATGTGAGAAAAATCCAACCCCATACCGCTGATAAAGACTTACAGGTGCACTTTTTCCAAGACAGTCTATCTGGAACACAACTTGACTGGTTTTACCAACTAGAAAGAGCCAACGTCCACAATTGGGAAGATCTTGCCGCAACTTTCTACAAGCAATATCAATACAATGCTGATTTGGCGCCTACCCGTACTTAACTCCAGAGTATGGCCATGACTTCCAATGAAGGTCTCAAGGATTACGCACAAAAATGGAGAGATCTGGCTGGAAGAGTTCAACCCCTCTGTCAGAAAAGGAATTGGTAGACATGTTCTTAGGCACCTTATCTGGCCCCTTCTTCAACCATTTAATCGGAAGTTCATCTACAGGCTTTACTGAACTAATACTGACTGGAGAGAGGGTGGAAGCTGGCATAAAAAGTGGAAAGATTCAGAAGGATTCATCTTCTTCTACAGCTGTAAGGAGGCCTTTTATTGGGAAGAAAGAGGTAGCTATTGTATATCCGCAAAGAAACCAAGAGAGGGCCGAACGCCGACCAATGGTGGGGGCTGTTATAATTCCAAAGCCTACGTATGATCAACAAAGAAGTAATCAACCAAGGGTGGAAAAGCCAGTCAGGAAATTCACCAGAATTAACATGACTCTGTCTCATGTATTACCGCATCTTCTGAGATCCAACTTGGCAACCTTGAAAGAAGCTCTGAAAAAACCAAATACAATATCCCCTCATTATCACCCCAATGCCCGTTACACATATCACTCTGAAAGTCCTGGTCACGATACTAATAACTGTTGCGCCTTGAAGAACAAAATACAAGTCCTCATTGAAGCAAAAGAAATTGAGTTTGATGCGCCCGAGAAGCCAAATGTCATTTCTGCTCCTATGTCCAAACATGGTCACAATACCAATGCCATTGTAGAAGATTTGTTTGTTACCACAATTGATGAACTCATGACTCCACTTCCGATCATTAAGATAAACTTTTTGAAATCCGGTGTGTTCCCGGGTTGTAATGAAGTTTTCCATTTCTGCTTATCCTCACCAGCTGACCGCCCTTTGTTGAAAGCAGGCATTCAGTGCCTGATAGATAACAAAGAGATTTTGTTTGAAAGTACTCCTGTTTAACCTATTCCTGTTGAAGATGTTTATATCATTATCATCTCCGCCAATTCTTCCAGGGTCTCCACCAAAAGACCTGTTAGAATTACATCAGTTCCAAAAACAACTCCTTTAATAATCACAATGCATGGGCCAATCCCATATGTATCAGACAAAACTGTGCCGTGGAATTACAGAGGGGACATTTACTACCATGGCATCAAACAAGACTGGCCGGCCGCCGAAGAAATAAACTCCGAAGAAGAATCCGACATCAGCAATATTGCCGGAACTAGTAAAGTTACCCGAAGCGGTAGGATCTTTTCTCCAGAAATTGCTCCCCCAAAAGCAATTTTTGGACCCGTGATCATCCATGTGGCTGCTCCAAAGGTTGATCCCATACCCATAATCATCTCTGCAAGTACTCATATTGACGAAGACGTTACAACCCCTGTAATCATTCTTACTGACAATCCTGCTGTCAAATTAAACGAGGCTCGAGGAAAACATGTTATGGTTGAGCCTGTCCGGATGAAGACTTAATCATTGACTATCCCTGAGGCCTCCAAGAAAGAAATGGAGGAGATCCTAAAAATTATAAAGAGAAGCGACTACGATGTAGTTGAACAACTGGGGCAAACTCCCTCTAAAATCTCCATGCTAGCATTACTACTATGTTTCGAGGCACATGCAAAAGCCTTGGTGAAGTTCTTAAAAACCGCCCATGTACCTCAAGAGACATCTGTTGATCAATTTCAAGACTGCGTAGCCAGCCTAACTGCGGACAATGGTTTAGGTTTTTCATATGTTGATCTGACGCCAAAGGGAAGAAAGTATAATGAGGCGTTGCATGTCTCAGTGGAATATAGGGGCACCACTCTGGCGCATGTTTTGGTGGATACTGGCTCATCTCTGAATGTATTACCCAAAAAAGCTCTTGATAGAATTGATTGTGAGGGGTTAACTTTAAAGCCAAGCAACATAGTGGTAAGGGATTTTGACGACTCGAAGAGGATGGTACATGGGGAGGTGGACATTCCCATAAAGGTTGGAACCCAAACCTTCAATTCAACTTTTTATGTGATGGACATCCGCCCTTCATATTCCTACTTGCTAGGCCGGCCATGGATCCGTAATGCTGACGCTGTTACCTCTACACTTCACCAGATGCTGAAGTATCCGGTTCAAGGGAAGATTATCACCATACATGGAGAGGAAGAATACATGATCAGCCATCTCAATTCCTTCAGATATGTGGAATTGGACGAAGAATTCATTGAAACTCCATTTCAACACTTTGAAGAGGTCCCGCAAGAGGTGGCAGTGACCAAGGTTGTTCCTAAGATTACCAGGCCTCCACTCTGGATGTCGTCACTAAAGGATGTCAAAGCAGTGGTAGAGGAAGGTGGGTGCACCATCTGTGGGAAACTTCCAGATATCCCATATAAGTCTGACAAGTTTGGCCTAGGTTTCACTTCAAGTGCTCAAAAGGCTGTACGTCGTGCCCATGCTGGAGGG
The DNA here is from genome assembly GCA_948472305.1 of Vicia faba. Lineage (NCBI taxonomy): Eukaryota > Viridiplantae > Streptophyta > Magnoliopsida > Fabales > Fabaceae > Vicia > Vicia faba. The sequence goes on along the minus strand of OX451739.1, from coordinate 380,892,729 downwards.
CCACCCTTAAAGATTAGCAACCGTGAGGTCAACGCGGTAGAAGATGGTGAAGATGATTGCAACCTGGAGGATCGGATCTTTCCGACTATCAATGGAGGGCTCAGCAATTGGGAGGCTAGAGACTTCGTCCCGATCACTTTCATCCCTCAGTAATTTGTCTTTACATTTTGTTGGATCTGTAATATTCAAAACAATTCGCACTCTTAAAACCTTGTGTCTTACCCGAGGCACAATGGTCCATTTGTAAGGGTTATTATCTCATTTTTCATATGACATCAATGAATCATGGACATTTTCGCATACAAACTTTTGTGCTCATTGTTTTTCTTTTACATTTTACTTTCTTTCAAAGATAGCTATACCCTTACACACACACACACACTCACAATGCAGGTATACATCCATTATGGATCCCATGGGTAACGATACTATTATGGCCTTTTGTGACTCTGAGAATCTAATCTACCAAGCCGAAGACAAAGGTGAGGAAGATTGTGAAGTACCAGGGGAACTTTCCAGACTGTTACAACAAGAAGAGAGAACCATTCAGCCTCATGAAGAACCCGTGGATACGATTAACCTTGGTACCGAAGAAGATAAAAAAGAGGTCAAGGTGGGTGCCAATCTGGAACCCAGTATCAAGAAGCGTATGATTCATTTGTTACATGATAATGTCAAAGTCTTTGCCTGGTCATATGAAGACATGCAAGGACTTGATGAAGATATTGTGGTACATCGTCTGCCTACAAGAGAGGATTGTCCGCCAGTAAAACAAAAGGTTCGCCACATGAGGCCTGATATGTCAGAAAGGATTAAAGCAGAGGTCATGAAGCAATTCAACGCTGGATTCTTGGCTGTCACCTCTTACCCCCAATGGGATGCCAATGTTGTTCCCGTGCCCAAAAAGGACGGCAAAGTGCGAATGTGTGTGGACTATAGAGATTTGAATAGGGAGAGCCCTAAAGATGATTTCCCACTCCCCCACATTGATATCCTAGTTGACAATACGGCACAACACAAAGTATTTTCCTTCATGGATGGATTCTCAGGTTATAACCAAATCAAAATGGCACCTGAGGACATGGAGAAAACAACATTTGTCACATAGTGGGGCACATTCTGCTACAAGGTAATGCCATTCGGACTGAAAAATGTTGGGGCAACCTACCAGCGCGCCATGGTAGCTTTATTTCATGACATGATACATCATGAGATAGAGGTCTACATAGACGATATGATAGCCAGATCGCAAACAGAAGGAGAGCATCTTGACCACTTACAAAAACTGTTTGAGAGACTGAAGAAGTACAAGCTGAGGTTGAATCCAAACAAGTGTACATTTAGGGTACGGTCTGGTAAACTCCTAGGCTTTTTCGTCAGTAACAAAGGTATTGAGGTCGATCCTGCCAAAGTTAAAGAAATACAAGAGATTCCTTCTCCCCGTACTAAGAAGGAAGTCAGAGGATTCTTGGGGCGTTTGAACTATATTTCCATATTCATCTCTCACGTGACATCTACTTGTGAGCCAATCTTCAAACTATTGAAGAAAGATCAAGTAGTTAAATGGAATGATGAATGCCAAGTTGCTTTTGACAAAATCAAAGAATACTTACAAGAGCCTCCTGTGTTGATGCCACCAGTCGAGGGAAGACCATTAATCATGTATCTGACTGTTTTAGAAAATTCAATGGGGTGTGTATTGGGGCAGCATGACGAGTCTGGCCAAAAAGAGCACACTATTTACTACATGAGAAAAAAGTTTACCGACTGTGAAACCTGATATTCACTGCTCGAGAAAACTTGCTGCGCTCTGGCATGGGCTGCTCGCCGGTTAAGACAGTATATGCTGACTCATACTACCTTGTTGATATCTAAAATGGATCCGATGAAATACATCTTCGAGAAGCCTTCTCTTTCTGGGAGAATAGCGAGATGGAAGATGATCATGACAGAATATGACATACAGTATACTACCCAAAAAGATATAAAGGGTAGTGTATTAGATGATCACCTTGCTCACCAAGCTATGGAAGACTACCAGTCCATGAAGTTTGAATTCCCGTATGAAGACATCATGACATTAGACAACTGTGAAGAAATCAGGCCATATGACGGACCTGAACAAGAATCCCGATGGACCCTGTTCTTTGATGGAGCATTCAATGCACTTGGTAATGGTATCGGTGTCGTACTCATATCTCCGGAAGGGTGTCATACTCCCTTTACCGCAATACTCTACTTCAATTGTACAAACAACATGGCAGAATACGAAGCATGCATCTTCGGTCTCAAAGCTGCCATAGACTTGGGGATCAAATCCTTGGATGTATTTGGAGATTCAGCTTTGGTCATCAGTCAGATCAAAGGGGAATGGGACACCAAACACCCAAACCTTATCCCTTACAAAGAACATGTTTTGACATTGCTACCACATTTTGAGAAGATTACCTTCGAGCATTTCCCGCGAGAAGAAAATCAGCTAGCAGACGCACTAGCCACAATGTCATCTATGTTTAAACTTAATTGGGATAATGAGGCTCCCCAGATCACCGTCGAACAAATGGATGAACCAGCACTCTGTCACGAGATTAATACTGAAGAAGTAGTGGACCATCCTTGGTTTCACGAAGTCAAGAGGTATCTCGAGACTCAAGAATATCCAAAATGAGCTTCGATCAATGATAAGAAGTTCTTAAGGAGTTTTTCTGCTAAATTCTTCCTTAGTAACAACATTCTTTACAAACGCAACCATGACTCTGTGTTACTTCGATGCGTATTCAAGGTTGAAGCTAAAAGGATCATGGCTGAATTACATGAACGTAATTTTGGTACCCATTCCAGCGGGCTTATGATGGTAAAGAAAATCCTACGGGAAGGCTATTACTGGTCTACCCTAGAAGCAGATTGTTATCAACACTCTTAAACCTGCCATAAATGCCAGATTTATGCAGATAAGGTGCACGTGCCTCCGGTTCCTCTGAATGTCTTTACCGCTCCTTGGCCCTTTGCTATGTGGGGGATTGATATGACCGGGGAAATCAAGCTGACAGCTTCCAATGGACACCACTTCATCCTAGTGGCCATTGACTATTTTACAAAGTGGGTCGAAGCAGCCTCCTTCGCCTCCGTTACCAAGAATGTTGTTGCCCGTTTCATCAAGCAAAATCTCATTTTCCGGTACTGTATCCCAGAAAGGATCATCACTGAAAATGGTACAAATATCAACAACACTATGATTACCGCATTGTGCGAGCAATTCAAGATTCAGCATCACAATTCTTCTCCCTATCGGCCAAAGATGAAAGGTGTCGTCAAAGCTGCAAATAAAAACATTAAAAAGATCATACAGAAAATGACAGTCTCATACAAAGACTGGCATGAGATTCTACCATTCGCTCTCCATGGGTATCGTACCATGGCTCGCACATCAACTGGGGCAACACCCTATTCTTTGGTATACGACGTGGAAGTTGTCTTGCCTATCGAAGTTCAGATCCCCTCTCTGAGGATTATGAAGGATGCGTGTTTGAACGAAGATGATTGGATCCAGACTCGACTTGATCAACTAAACTTGATTGATGAGAAAAGGCTTATTGCTATCTGTCATAGTCAAATGTATCAAAAACGGATGATCAAGGCTTTTAACAAAAAGGTCAAACGATAAGTGTATCGAGTTGGGGATCTGGTGATGAAACGTATCATATTACCGCAAGGTGATACCAGGGGAAAATGAACTCCTACCTATGAAGGACCATTTGTAGTCAAAAACATATTCTCCGGTGGGGAAATGATCTTGACCACCATGGATGGCGATGACCTGCCACACCCTATGAAAACTGACATAGTCAAAAGATACTACGCATAAGAGACCCGCTAGGTTGACATACCTATGCAAAACAAGGGCATCCCGGTGAACCAAAAAGGTTCAGGCAAAAGTTAGAGATAAAACAAAAAAAAAATGTACACCTGAGAAGTTGAAAACCCGAAAGGGAAACTTGGGCAAAAAAGGGTTTCCCAGTGGACTGAAAACCTGAAATGGCGGTCCAGGAAAAATTTAGGGAATTAAAGCGTATTACTATGTCCCGTCGGATCACTTTACGGATAACCTTTGGCTTCCGCTGACAAACTCAGAGGTTCTGATCAATTTAATCATCTTCGGACGAGGCAACAAATAGACAAGATGCTCAGAGATACGAAGGCTATAGCAGAATGGAAACCCCATGGGATTTTTTTGTACACATATCTATCTTTTCTTTGTATCAAAATTTTCATTTTTTTACGACAACATTCTCTTACTAGAATGTTTGTCTCCTTGTACAAAAAAAAATACTTACTCAAAGTCAATACAAATTATTCCTTTGAAAGTGCAAAAACTATTTGTCTTTTCTTTACACTTGTGTTTTGTTTACAAAAATGTCCAATGATTCATTGTTGAGCATATGCATTTGAACATAATTACTGTTTACAAATAAAACAAAATAGAAAAGACAATTACTGATAGGTTGAAAGTATAGATAAATGTCTCTAGGCTATTCCATAAGTAACCTCCTGCATTATGTCGTTTAAATCCCCAGCAGAACAAAATTTCAAATTATTGATCCCCAGTAGAAGTCGTCAAATTTCTCAAGATTTCCCAGCAGGTTTTTACAAGCAGCATATGGTATTGCCCTTATAACAAATTTTATTTCTCAAAACGGAAATTCATCAACACTTCGACTTCGAAGCATGAAGACTTATATATCCTCAACAACAGTCAGGGATTTATTTTCCCCAATCCAACAGCAACATAGCAAATTAGCTCACATACACATACATCGCATTCATATATCATAAACATTGATAACACAAATGCATTACATCATACATTTCATGCAACATAACTTTGTATTTTAGATAACATTTTACCCTTTTTAGGATAAGATTAACAGCTACCGTTAACAATATTCAATCTTGATACAGTTCAGATACGCTCCAAACACAGATGCAATTCTGATAGTCATTCAGATTCAACCTTTTGATACAGTTCAGATACGCTTCAGACGCGGATGCCATCCTGAAACCCATTCAACTCTCAGATACAGTACAAATACGCTCCAGATACGGATGCTATTCTGATACTCATTCAGATTCAACTTTTGATACAGTTCAGATACGCTCCAGATACGGATGCCATTCTGATACTCATTCATATTCAACCTTTTGATACAGTTAAGATATGCTCTAGACACGGACGCCATTCTGATACTCATTCTTCCAGCTTACAAATTACAATTTAACAATCACCTTTGATGGCATCTTTAAGCCCATCTCCTACAAATCTCTGTCACCTCTCTAAATTCCATCTGTAAGCCCATTCCTTCTATCATTACATCATCGAGTGAAGATTTATAGGCACTCTAGTGTCCAATCATCTTCCACCTTCGAGTCACGAATGGCAAAATTCGCCAGTCTACCTCTTCAAGTTTAAGAAGATTGAACAGGGGCAGCTGTTGTACCCCAAAATTTTCCCTCTCACTTATCAAGAATTTTCTCACAAGATCTCTTTAACTCAAGACTGCATTAGGCATTAGGGTTTGACCAGCTCAAGACACCTCCTAATGCACTGATGACCAGAATTAGGGTTTGAGTTTGCACAAGGATTTTTGGACTATCAATGCTTCATTTGATTTTAAAGGATCATTAGGGACCCCCAAGATTACTCATGTCAAGTTTCAAGCCTTGAATCACACTTTTGATCAGTCAATTGGACAGTTGACCTAAAAATCAGCTGTATTGAGGAAAAGGTCAACCATGGCCAATTTACAGTCAAACTTCACTATTTTTAATCCACATCAACATCTTAGACTCATATGTATCATTTGATCAAGTTTGGACCACAATTCTTCAAGAAATTTGATCAAATCATCAAAATGGCAAAATGGTCAAAATTAGGGTGTTGACTAAGAAAGGGCAATTTCTGATTTTTGACCTGGAAAATGGTCAATTGTTTTAAGGAATGATCTCAAGAGTTAAATTTCATCATCTTGACCTAATGACATGGTTCAAAACATTGCAAATCCATTGGATTGACAGATGAATTTTCCAGTCAACTAATCAAAAGTCAACTGTGCACTAAAAAGTCAAACTTTGACTTTTTGGTCAAATTCAAGTGCCAAGGATCATAATTCATCAAAACATGTCAAAATGTGAAAATTGTTCATCAAGAAACCAAATATTTAAGATTTGGATTTGAAAAGTTGAAAAATTCTAAGAAAATTTTCTAAGTATAGAAAATTTCTTATTTTTTCTCAACTTTAGGCCAAATTTTCACCATGATACAAAATGATTCAAAGGAAGTTGCCAACATGAAAGTTATAGATATCCATGAAATCTACAACTTTGCTTCACACAATTTCTCCTAAAGATGCTTGGATCTCAAGATATAATTTTGTGAATACATGCTCATGAACTAAAATAACTTAGTGAAATTTTGCCCTAGTTAGGCAGGTTTTTGACCTAACTTCATGCCAATTTTTCACATAGTTCCAAGGGGAATCTTTCAAATAAATTCAAAGATGAATTGTAGATCACATTGCAAGCTTTACAAAATTTCCAAGAACTCCTTGAGATCATGTTTTAGTATGGAGAATCGAACATATGAAGTTAGGGTTTTCAAACATGATTATAGGTCATTTTCATGATGAACCAAAATTCAAATCTTCAAAATGGATATACAATATTCACTTTTCAGGCCTCAAACTCGTTTGTCACTCCACCATTAATGCATTGCACAAGGTTTCATGCCCTAAAGCCAAGCATTCAATGCATTGTACAAGAAAATAGCCATTTTTGGAAGAAAGACAACATTGCCATTTTGGAAAAGCATGCTTTTTACATTTTTCCATTTCTTGAGCCTTGGACTTATTCTTTCTGCACAAACCAAGTCTCTAAACCTGAACAAAACATGTTTAAAGCTTCAAGCCACCCTACAAGATCAGAATCATGCTTTAAGAAGTCACTTCTCGCACTTGCTTCAAAAGCAAGAAATGTAGCAAGACATGTGATCTTGTACTTATGAGCAAGCACAAGTCCTCCAACCTTTTGCTCTATATAAAGCCATCATTTTGAAACTAAAACCATGCATGCCCAAGCCTTGAAACACCCTAGAATCAGAAGTTGCATACCAAGCCTCTAAACTTGTCATTTCTGACTTGTGAACTGAATCTTCCATTTCACTCGTGCGTTTTCAGGCCTTTTACTTTCCCAAACTTCCTTACCATAGAAGTAAACCATCCCACACCCTGAAACATCACTGTAACTCCATCTTCCTCATTGTTGAAGTTCAAAAACAGAGTAACACAGGTGGACTTCTCCAGACCATTCCAGCCACCCTCAAGACAACCTAAGAATTTCATTAGCTTCCTAGAGGTTCAAGGAAGCTAACCTGATCATCACAACATCCTGAAGCAAGCTCATTTTCAAAAAACGATTTCCATTTTCAAGGTGAGTTTTCTGTTTTTCTAACTCTTAATACAGGCATAGTTAGCTCTCCATTTGTGAATATAGAATGTAGACATCATTTCTACGAAGTTGTACATATCCATAGCTTGCATTTATTTGGCTTGAGTTTAGAGAATTTTAAGTTTGAAGTTTATGAAAAAATTCTCTCTGATCTTGGATTTATAGTTTTAGTTATGCACATGGTTAGAATCGTGAGGTAAAATGCTATAATGTTCATGTTATCACTTTCCATTTTTGTTGAGAAATGAAAAAGTTACAGGGGGTCCGGCTGGCTAGAGGTTGAAGATGAAGTTACAGGGGGTCCGGCTGGCTAGAGGTTGAAGATGAAGTCCAGGGAAAGGAAATTTTTTGTGTTATGTATTTGTGTTTTCACTTACACTAACGGATTTACAGCCACCCCAGTGGTAAGGCAGCGCGCAAAAATGCCCCAGGTCACGGGTTCGAGCCTTGGCGCTGCCTTTTGCATTTTTTCTCACATTTTGCTTCATTTTTTGTCCTCTTGCAGCTTGGGCTTCAGTTTCATTGGGCCCTATGTTTTTTGCTAACTTCCTGCCTCCCATTTGCTTTCAACACCCCTGGCCCAAATATTTTATTTCCTTATTTTATTTTTATTTTTATTTTACCAAATATATTTTCTTAATCATAAAAAATATAAAAATGATAAATATTATATTTTTGTTTTGTTTATTTTATTTTCTTATAAAATTATTTTTTATTTAAGTTATATACTATCTTTTTTAGTAAACTTGTAAATTAAAATAGAATTAGGTTAAATATTTATTTTTCTTCACACCTATTAAATATTTATTTTAACATATAAAAAGACCAAAATACTTCATAAATACCATATATTATTTTCAAGACAAAAATACAAAAATACTTAAAGAAATTTATTTCCTTTTAATAAATTAGAATTAGAGTTTAATCAAAATCTTTTTTAAAAAATAATTCTCCTTTCTTAATTAATTTGAGATAATCTTGATTTATTTACTAGATTTAGGTTAAAACTTTTCCATGTGAAAAAATCAAACAAAATCTTCTTTTGCATTTACATATATTTGCATATTTAAATTATGTTGTACATTATTTATTCCAATACTTGTATAAATTCAATTTGGTTGTAATAGATTAATTAGGTTTATATTATTGCAATCCCCATTCATCAATTGTATACCCCCTCCCACAAAGTGTTGTAATAGCGTAGTAATTTTTAAATTTCGCAATTTATCGCTTTACATAATATGTTAGTAATTAGGGTTTGTATGGCAAGATAAAATCAATCAAATAGAAAACCCTAATCCAAGACAAAATCAAGCATGAAAATGACACACTTGCACACAAGCACCCCTAGGGTTACTCCACTTGGATGCCTTGTACAAAAATGGCCATATTACACATGTGAGGTATCTTAGCAAAACAAACAAATATAAGATCATAGTCCCTCGATGACGGTATTCAAAGTTGCCTTACAAAATGATCTTAGTCCCTCAAAAAATGCTAAGATACTTTGCAACGTTGCTAATCATGGCTATACGATGACCCACTCCTGTTCCGTTTACATCCAAATATAGGGTTGCTTATCAAATCAATGGTAAGACAATAATATCAAAGGAAAAGAAAATGAACAAGAAAGACATTTGAGTAGGTAAATTACTTTTAGTTACTTGCTCCATTTCAAAACAAATATCCTTGCTATTTTCAAAATAAACACACACATTTCTGAACATCTTACAAAATTGAAAGTATTTTCAAAAAGACAAACATCTTTGTATACATTCTTACGAACGAGAATCATTACAAAGATTTCCTAAACAATGGCCTCTTTTACAAAATACTTTCAAAACCACACCAAGCACAATTTCAAACAACAAAAGCAAGTGATCTAGAAAGTAACTAAGAGCCCATGGAAAACCATGGATGAAAAGGGTGCTAATACCTTCCCTTTTCATAATCTACCCCCCGAACTCAAGAAACAATCTCAAAGGTCTTTCCTGTGCTTTTTCACCTTTCCTTTTGGATAAAAGAAAAGTCGGTGGCGACTCTTGCTAACCGCAACATTTGCGATAAAATGCAAAATAATCAAGTCAGTTCTCCCACGGTATCACACCCTTCCACTTCGGGTTATCTTACTAGTCCCTGCGATATTACTGATATCAGAGTCTCAGAACTTGAATTATCAGCAGTTGACCAATCTTGCTTGATACCGTGATAGTAGACATCACCTCCATAATTCCATGGGACGGTTTTGTCTGACGAATACGGGATTGGTCTAGGCATTTTAATCATCAACGGAGCTACTTTAGGAACTGATGTAATTCTAACGGGTCTTTTTGTGGAGACCCTAGAAGAATTGTCGGAAATGGTCACTATGGAAACATTCTTATAAGAAACAATTGGAGTAGAAGTCTTCTCGAACAAAATCTCCTTGTCATCTATTAGGCATTAAGCGCCTGCTTTTAACAAATGATAGTTGGTTGGTGAGGATAAACAGAAACGACAGCTTTCGTCACAGCCTGGGAATACACCAGAATTTAACAAGTTCTTTTTTATAGTCAGGAGTGGAGTCACAAGTTCATCAACCAAAGTAACAAACATATCTTCCTCAACGGCGTTGACATTACGGTCGTGCTTGGGCATAGGGGCAGTGATTACGTTGGGAATTTCTGGCGCGTCAAATTAAATCTCTTTGGCTTCAAGAAGGTCTTGTACTTTGTTTTTCAGAGCCCAACAGTTGTTAGTGTCATGGCCAGGACTCTCAGAATGGTATGCACAACATGCATTAGGATGATAATAAGGAGACGTTGTGTTAGGATTCTTTGGAGCTTCTTTCAAAGTCACTAGATTGGATCTCAACAAATGTGGCAATACTTGAGATAGTGTCATGTTAATTTGGGTGAACTGTCTGACTGGTCTTTCTGTTCTTGGCTAGTTGCTTCTTTGTTGAGCAGGCGCGGGTTTAGGAATTATGACAACCCCCACCATTGGATGGCGTTCAGACCTATCTTGATTTCTCTGAGGATATACAGCAACAACTTCTTTTTTCCCAATGAATGGTTTCCTTACCGCAACAGAGGATGGATATTTTTTAATCTTCCCATTCTTTATCCCGGCCTCTACTCTTTTTCCAGTCAGTATCAACTCAGTAAAGCCTGCCGATGAACTCCCAATTAAGTGATTGAAGAAAGGACCAGACAAGGTGCCTAAAAACATGTCTACCAACTCTCTTTCAGATGGGGGAGGCTGGACTCTTCCTGCTAAGTCCCTCCATTTTTGCGCGTAGTCTTTAAAGCCTTCACTTGAAACCATGGCCATACTCTGAAGTTGAGTACGGGTGGGAGCAAGATCAGTGTTGTATTGGTATTATTTGTAAAAGGCGGCGGCCAGATCTTCCCTGTTATGAACATTGGCTCTTTCTAACTGATAAAACCAATCAAGTTGAGTCCCGGACAGGCTATCTTGAAAGAAATGTACCCATAAGTCCTTGTCGGCAGTGTGAGGCTGTATTTTCCTCACATAGGACCGGAGATGCATTTTGGGACATGAAACTCCGTCATATTTGGCTAACACCAGTGCTTTGAATTTTGGAGGAATGACAATCCCGAATACTAACCCAACTCCTCAAAGTCCAATCCAAGCACTTTTTTAATTTCCATCGCACTTAACTGTTCTTCCAGATGCTTATACTTATCGTCGGCTGAAGGATATTGTTCTTCAGAATAATCCTCTTCTTCCACTTCCTCTTCTCAATATGGATGGACAACTGCTTCCTTGCCTTTCCGATCTTGATTGTCTTTCTCACCATATGACGTTGCAAAGTCTAGGGTCCTTCTTGCTTGACCTTGAAATCTTCTTCCCATATTTAGAACTCCGGTTATTCTCTTTGTCTTCTTCTTTTTCTCTTCGACCAACAAGGTCTTCAACTCTTCTTATCCTTTGGCTAGAGTTAAGAACATATGTTGAAACTGAGCATTTTGTGCTTGAAGGTCCTTCACCGTTAACTCGAGATCTATCTTACTGAAATAAACAGTAGAAAGATGAAGAGACTTGTTGCAAGAAATCAGCTTATGTTATGATGAATGGTAAATTCATATGCAATGATTTCAAGGATTTTAAAGATTCAAATTTGTTTTACACAAAAAGGAAATACACGTTATATTAATAAATTAAAGCTTGAGTACATCAATGCCTCTTAGGGAAAAATAATACAAAAATTCTTAGATAAAAAGGTTGTACACATCCTCTTTGGTGCGATGTAGGCATTCAGAGTCCGCTCCTCATGAAGTTGCTTAGTGAGTTCCAAAACCTTCTTCTCGCTAGCGTAGAATTGGGCCTCTAAAGTATCTCGCTCCCCCTTGAGTTTTATCCAATCTCTTTGTAAGTCTTCACGAGAGGTGGGCATGTCAGGATGCAGGATAGTGTACGGAACATCTCCTTCCATAACAGGCTTAATGATTACCGAGAGAATGGAGGGATAAGGCATCATAAGACTCTGAGCACGAGTTCGTACCCATTTGAGGTAAGGCTCAAGAGGGATGGAATTCTTATGCCCCAATGTATTGCTATCTACCTTGTTCAACATCCTCCAAGCTCGGATAAATCTCTGGCGATGATCTTTATCGTCGTTCTCGTAGTCAAATACCAAACATCGAATGAGCATCTCATGTGGGCCATCCCTTCGGGCGTAACCAAATTGTCTTAAGGCTGAGCAGGGGTTGTAGGTGATACCTCCCCTAATGCCAAGTAAAGGGACATTAGGGAATTCTCCACAACGGTCGACAATAGTAACATTCTCTATGGCTTGGGAACACCAATGAATGTCTAAATGTTTGAGCATCATCAACCTTTGTGACAACCTTGAACCTTGCTCGTTCTTCAATACAGATTGGGGAAGATGCAAAGTAAACCATCTTTCCAAGAGAGGAGTGCAACACATAAGGATACCTCTTTTCCTCATAGTGTGAGTTTGAAAAGAATGTAGGATGTCCCCTAGAAAAGTAGGCAATGGGTTACGAGACATGAAGATCTTGATGGTTTCACATCTATGAGTTGGTCAAGATTTGGAAACAAAACCATCCCATAGATGAGGATAGCCACAATTTCTTCAAAAGCTTGCAAATCCAAAGAGTTCCAACAGTTTTGGGCTTTCTCAAACAAGAACTTTACTAGGAAACCCTTGACACCACTCCTTGTTTCCCAATTGGTCGTGACATCAGATGATTGCAAGTGTAGAGCTTGAGCAATCTTTTCTGGCTTTGGATCTCTTTCCATACCGTTGAAAGGTAGTTGATTGAGAATGGGAATCCTCAAGAGTTGGGAGAATTCTTCCAAAGTTGGCACAAGTTGATATTCGGGAAATGTGAAGCAATGGTGTAAAGGATCAAAGAACTGAAAGAGCACCTTCATCATGTCTTCATCAGTGTTGGAGGTGACCAAGTTTAATAGGCGACCTTGTCTTTTGGTAAATGGAGAGTTTTCAGGAATCCTTGATGCTAGATCCTTAAGTTGAGGAGGGATCCTTACAAGATTGACTTGAATGGTTTTCCTGCGAATAGAATCCATGTCCTACAAAACCGAACAAAGATAAATCCCAAGATCCTTGAAATGGTTAGTGAATGAATATGATGTTATGATGTTCATGATGTTATGTACAAGTAAATATATACAAACAAAGCAAACAAGTCCTTAGGTTTAGGCTTGCATGGAGTCTCATAGGTAAGTATCCTCTTGAAGTTTAGTTGGCTTAAAACATGTACTAGCAATAGTAACCGGGTTCTAAGGAGCTAAATATCACTGGTTTATTTCCTTGGTCATTGTTTCAGCACAAGCCTCTTTAATGGTGACCAAAATATCCCAAAAAACCAAACCTTAATGAGTGTAGTATCGGGTATCTACCAACTTCGGACTGCACCAAAGCCGGTCATCTCACTACGTCCTAAAGGCCAAGTTGGTCAAGTAAAGGTTCTAAAAGTTCATTAGTGCTTCATGACATCACTCAGCGGCCCCGTATTCTCCTTGATTAACTCAAGGGCTACCGGTACCCACAAATATGTCGCACTAACATAGCTATTGCTTAGACCATGTCGGTATACCCTGCACAGTTTCCACAATGTATTGCTACTTACCTATAAGGTAACCCAAATCCGGGTAGAGGATTCAAACCCAAACAAAGAACCATAATGTAAAGCAAATAAGTCATACAATGGAAGCAAGTAAATATTATGTAACCCTAAGGTAACCCCACTTTTAGAATTTTCCCCAGCAGAGTCGCCAGTTTTGTGATACGGTAGGAGAACTGACTTGGGTGTTTTGTGTTTTATCACAAATGTTACGGTTAGTAAGAGTCGTCACCGACTTTTCTTTTATCCAAAAGGAAAGGTGAAAAAGCACAGGAAAGACCTTTGAGATTGTTTCTTGAGTTTGGGGGTAGACTATAAAAAGGGAAGGTATTAGCACCCTTTTCATCCATGGTTTTCCATGGGCTCTTAGTTACTTGCTAGATCACTTTCTTTTGTTTGAAATTGTGCTTTATGTGGTTTTTGAAAGTATTTTGTAAAGAGGTTATTGTTTAGGCAAACTTTGTAATGATTCTCATTTGTAAGAATGTATACAAAGTGTTTGATCTTTTGAAAATGTTTTCAAGTTTGTAAGATGTTTTGAAAGTGTAGGTGTTTGTTTTGAAAATAGCAAGGATGCTTTTGGTTTTAAAATTGAGCAAGTAATTAGGAGTATTCTACCTACTCAAAAGTCTTTCATGTTCATTTCATCTTTCCTTTGACATTGTTATCTCATCATTGATTTGTTAAGTAACCCTATCTTTAGATGTAAACGGGACGGGCGTGGGTCATTGTATAACCATGATTAGAAATATTGCAATGTATCTTAGCCTTCTATTTTAGGGACTAAGGTCATTTGAAAGGCAACATAGATAACATCATTGAGGGACCATGATCTTGTATTTTGCTTGTTTTTGCTAAGATACCTCACATGCGTAATATGGCCATTTTGTAAGGCAATCAAGTGGATTTACCCTAGGGGTGCTTGTGTGCAAGTGTATTGTTTTTCATGTTTTGTTTTGTCTTTGGTTAGGGTTTTCTAATTGATTGGTTTTAGTCTTTCCATACAAACCCTAGTTACTAATATTTGTATATAAAGCGATAAATTGCGGAATTTAAAATTACTATGTTATTACAATACTTGTGGGGGGGGGGGGTACAAATTATAAATGGGGATTGCAAGAAAATAAAGCATATTTATCTATTACAACCATATTGAATTTGGATAAATGTACAAGAAATTAAATGAATATAATGTACAAGTATGAATAGATAAGGAATGAATTTTGTTTGGATTTTGTTAAGAAAAATAGTTTTGGCCTAATTAAATTAAAAGAAAATAATTAACTAAAATAAGAAAATTAAAATTGAGTTAATAAAAAAATCAATTTATTAAATAAACAAGTTTTTTAGGGTTTTGTTTGTGAAAAGGTTTTAATTAAATTTTTAATAAAAGAAAACAAACTTGGTTCTAATGTCAATTTATTTTGAGAAAAGAAATTAATTTGTTTTAAGAAAATACTTTTAATGTGTGAAAATAATAATCAAAACTCTAACTTTTAATTAATTTACAAATTAATTATCAAAGATAAAATAAAAGATGATTAAGAAAAATTTATTTTTATGTAAAAAATTAATTTAATTAAATAAAAGCCTAAATCTATTTTTTCATGATTTTTTTATTAAGTAAAATATATTTAAGAAAACAAATAAATAAAAATAAGAAAAATAAAATAAAATAGGCCACGGGTGTGGATAGCCAGCAGGGGGGTCAGCAACAAGAAAAAAAAAACATAAAGGCCCAAGGGAGGCCCAGCGATGCCAAAAAAGAGTCAGAATGCAAAAAATATGAAAAACTCCAAAAGGGGTACCACTGGGGCTCGAACCCAGGTCCCTATAGTCACAGGCGCGCACTTCTACCACTAGAGTGGCTATACATCCATTTATATAATCAAAACAATAAATATATGATAGTAAAAATTTCCATGGCCTGAACTTCATCTTCAACTTCACCCCCCAGCCAGAGCCTCTGTACCTCATTCAAATCTCAACAAAAATGAAAACTGTAAACAAAAAACTTGTAGCAAATTTCCTCACGATTTCAGAAATGCAAAGAAATAAAATTATACATTAAAGACAAGCATGAATTTTAATGGCCCTAATCTGAACCCTAAAAATTTCAGAAACTTCAATCCTAAAATTCTCTAAGCTCAAGCAAAATTAATGAAAACTATGGACATGGTTAGCTTTAGGGCAATGGTATCTACATTTTTTATTCACAAATAAACCATTAATGATGCATGTATGAAGAGTTCAAAAGTCAGAAAACTTACCTTGCAAGAGGGTATCGTGTTTGGAGTTTGAGTTGCTTTCACTGAGTTCCAATGATTGGATTAGCTTCCTCAAGTTCCCAGGAAGCTAATAGGATGCTTAGCTTGAGCTGAAAGTGTCTGAGGAGTTCTGGAGAAGTCAAGGTGCAAGGTGCTGTTTTTGAAAATGGTGGATGATGATGGAAGTGCTACAGTGGTGCTGTAGGTGTTGGGATTGTTTGTATATGTTGTTTAGAAGCTTCTGAAAGTAAAAGGCCAAGAAACGCACGAGCAAATTTGGAGAATGGATTCAAAACTCAGAAATGACAAGTTCTGAAGTGTTTTTGGTGATTCTGTGTTCTAGGTGTTTTTAGGGCTTAAGCATGCGTGGCATTTGTGGCAAATGGTTTGTGTATGCATAAGCAAAAGGTCTTGAGTGGTTTTGAAAGTCAGAAGTACAAGTTTCAAGCTATTTGCTATGTTACTTGATTTTCAAAAAAAAAAGTGGGAAAACAAGTTTCAAGGGGAAGTACAAGCATAGGATAAGTGATTGTAAGTGTCTAACAAGTTTCTTATGAGTTATGGAACTTGTATTATCATAAGAGAACAAGTGCAAGGCTCAAGAACAAGTTTTGTGCAAAAAGCCACTTTATCACAATGGCAATGTGCACTTTCTTCCCAAAATGGATATAAAGCATGGCCTTGCATTGAATGCTTGAAATGAGACCTCTAACAGATGTGCAAGCAATTAATTATGGAGTGCCTAACAATTTTAAGGCTTGCAAAGTAGAGGTTATGCAACATAAGTTTAAATTTTGAATTTGTTCATCACAAAATGACTAGTAATTCAAGTGATAATACCCTAACTTCATCTCTTCGATTCTCCCTACTCAAAAATGATCTCAAGGAGTTCTTTGACATTTTGGAAAGCTTGCAATGTGCTATACAACCCATCTTTGAATCACTTTTGAAAATTCCCCTTGGAACTATAAGAAAATGTTCCATGAAGTTAGGTCAAAATCCTGACCAAATTAGGGAAAAATTTCACTAGTGTTTTTGTTTCATGACCATGTATTCTTAAAATTATAACTTGAGATCCAAGCATTTTTGGAAGGAGTTGTGTGAAGCAAAGTTGTAGATTTCATGGATATCTACAACTTTCATGTTGGAAGTTTCTTTTGAATCATCTTACATCATGGTGAAATTTTAACTTTTCAAAATGAAATCTTGAATTTTTGACTTCTTGATGAATAAGTTTCATATTTTGACATGCTTTGATGAATTGTTATCTTTGACATTTGAGTTTGACCAAAAAGTCAAAGTTTGACTTTTCAGTATACAGTTGACTTTTGATCAATTGACTGAAAATTCATTTGTCAATCCATTGGACTTGAGCAATGTTTTAAGCCATATCATTTGGTCAAAATGACACAATTGGACTCTTGAGATCATGCCTTAAACCAATTGATCATTTGCTAGGTCAAAAATCAGAAATTGCCCTTTCCCAATTAAAACCCTAAATTTGACCATTTTGCCCTTTTAAAGATTTGATCAAATTTCTTGGGGAATTATGGTCCAAACTTGATCAAATGATACATATGAGTTTAAAATGTTGATGTGGATAAAAAATTATGAAGTTTGACTGTAAATTGGCCATAGTTGACTTTTTCCCCAATACAGTTGATTTTTAGGTCAACTACTCAATTGACTGAGTAAAAGTGTGATCCAAAGCTTGAAACTTGACATGAGTAATCTTGAGGGTCCATAATGATCCATGAAAGTCATATGGGGCATTGGAAGTTCAAATATCCTTGTGCAATCTCAAACCCCAATTTTGGTCATCAATGCTTAAGGAGGTGTCTTGAGCTGATCAACCCTAATGCAGTCTTGAGTCAAATGAGATCTTGTGAGAAAATTCTTGATAAATGAGAGGGAAAATTTTTGGGTACAACAATTTGGTTCTCGTTCCTAATCAAACATAATTTTGATCAAAATATAGCAGCAGTCATATACTCGTTTTCCTAAGAAAGCCACCAAAGATTGAAGTGCTAAAATGCACCAGATATCCCAGTGTAACATTTGTTGGCTAATTACAATGGTGTCATTTTCAAGAGGTAGGATTCAAGAAGCATATTTACGCGAAAAATTAGTCTCGAACAAAGGAGTTTCCATGGGTTTCAGAAGTATGCCTAACTTTGAAAGCATACATTTTTCAAGAAGATCTCGGCTCATAGCCTTGCAAAGCTTCCAAAAATAGTGTGAAAGGTATGATTGATTTGTTCACCATGGTTTCTTTCTTTAATATATTTTTCCTTTCTGGGTTGGGGGCTCTTGGGATGATCCTGCCTTGATGGGTGCGGCCTTCTCAGGTAGACCTCTTGAATGAGGCAGTTTATCTCTTTCTTCAGTTGACGATAGTTATATGTATTATGTCCCTTAAATTTATGGTATTTGCATTATTTGTTGGGCTTGCTTCCCATTACTTCCCATTTTTAGGTTTGAGAATTGGGTAAGGCTCTAGTATAGTACAATTTTTACAAGATTTACTCTCATCTGGTTTTCAATGGTGTATAAATTTCCATATGCATTTGGGTTTGTTTGAATGTTGTCCTTATCTCATATTAGCTATTTGAAATCATTTATATATCTGATGGTTAGAGTACTCATGTTTCCCACTGCTTCATTCTTTTGCGTATATGGACCTCTTCTCAACATTACTTTCCTTGTCTTTCATGTAACATTCCTCTCTTGCCATGATTGCTTCCATCCATATTGGATATTTCTAGGCTAGAGATTCATTGAAGTGTCTAGCTTTAAGCCCATTTTGGAAAGCACCAACAAGCATTTCTTGATTGGGATTTGTCACCTTTATGGTAACCTCATTGAACCTCGCTATATATTCTTAAAAGGAATTAGCATGTCCCTGTCGCATGTTGAATAGGCTTGTGGTAGATACCTTACGGTATTTTCTTGCACAAAATTTGTGAATTAACTTTCTCGATAAATCTTGATAACTGGTGATGGAGAATATGAGAAGTTTCATATACCAACATATGATCGACTTCTTCAATGTTCTAAATAGAAGTTTATATTTGAGTGAATAATTTTACTTATTATAACCATCTAGATATTGATGGTGGTAACATGATCCTTGGGGTTACTTTTGCCATCAAAGGTCACCAAGGGTGGCAACTTAAAATATATAAAATAGGTGCACCCCAGATCTCGAAGGAGAAAGGTTGAGGATCCGAGGTTTCTATACCTTCTTAGTCGTTGTCTAGTTGATATTGATGTTGAAGGTTCAAAACACTATTTTGTAGGGTTTCATTTTAGCGACGTGATTCTTCCTTAGCGTCTTGCATCTCCGATATACATCCTGGTTGTCGTCGTTACTACTGACAATAGCCTTTAGTATCGTGGAATGGAGTTTGGAATGATATAAAATTTTAAGTTAGGGTGTGGTTCAGGTTAGTTTTACTGGGACTCTAGTGGACGCCAAATGTACTTTTTCTAAGAGCATTCCATATGTATATTCTTATAATCATTTTACTTAAGACAATAATTGCATCAACTAAAACACCTAATGTGAAATTCATAGTACATATATACGGTATATATTACTTAACACATTCCTACCAACACTTCATTAGAATAGCATCATAAACATTTAAAGTTAGAGTGTGGTTCAGGTTAGTTTTACCAATACTCTATGGTGGACGCCAAATGTACTTATGAAGAGTACAATATTAGTGACCCTACCTGCGATGTATAGAAAAGGTCTCAATGTGAGTGATATGTGAATAAGTTATAATCTTCTTTGTCGAGTGTCACTATATTTATAGTTATGCTCTTTAATCCTTCGTTCGTGGCCTTTACCCTTATGCTTGTTTCATCATTATATGGTCATTCACTTTCCTATTCTTATGTTTGGATCTCAACTTCATAACCAGCTCGCATGGCCTTTATTGTTATGGATGTTACATTATTATGGATATTCATTGTCCTGTTCTTTTGTTTGAGTCTCAACTACATAACTCATACCTTATAGCATAGGGTTGAACATATCTTAGATAAACAACTTTTAACATAATAAAAGTATATATGGAGCTAGGTTTTCATCACAATGACTAAGATCAATCAAATAAACTAGATCACATATTATATCTCCATCAAAATCTTAAAATGTTATTAACATGAATCATTTATACCACGTTCAACATCTACTTTTTAGATGTATAATTATTGTTCTATCAAAATACTTGTGTAGTGTATGTCGAGTATCTTTTGTATAGGTTGTAAGTTGTATTCGACATAGTCAAATACAACAAATATTGCAGTCTGTCGAAATTATGTTTTGGGCTTTAGCATTTTGTCTAATTGTGTCTGGGCATTGCTTGCCTATATAAAGGGTTGTTGAGTTTGTAAACAAATACAGTGAGAAATAACTCATATAAAAAACTTGTTGTACCCCAAAATTTTTACTCTCATTTTATTCAACACATGTCCATTGAGGTCCCCAACTTGCCCTATGATAACTAAGAATTGACCAGACAAATTCTCCTCCTAAGGCAATGAACCTCTAACTAGGGTTTCAGTTTTCATCAAGATGTGTGAGCTCCAATGGTCTAAAATGTTTGACATGGTCCTAATATGTCCTCAATATTATCCATGCCAAATTTCATGCCTTGCACAATAAGTTTGCTCAGTCAATTACTCAAATGCTTGAAAATCAACTATTCTAGGTTAAAAGTCAATTGTGGCCTATATACAGTCAAACTTCAATATTTTTTATCAACATAAATATTTTGAAGTGATATCCATCATTTGATCAAGGGTTGATCATGATTCCTCAAGAAATACTCCTAATTCATCAAAAGTCAAAATTACTAATTAAGGTTTCTACAGGAAAAGTCAACCAGAATTTGACCAGGCATAACTTTCTCATACTTTATCATAAATTTTTCCACCAAGGCTCATTTTGAAGAGAATTTAGTTCCTCACAACTTCTATTCAGCCCTCAATTCCAAGAAATTCACCATTTGAATTATAAAAGTTCATATATTACAGGTCATTTTTAGAAAGTCAATCAAAGCCACTTTTTGCCAAGACCTTTTACATCAAGATAACATCTTCAAAAGCAAAATTGATAAAAATAGGGATTGAAGTAGACATATTGGGCTTTCTAAAAATTCCAAGATCATCATCATGAGATAAAAATTTATCAAGTTATGGATTTCCCAAGTTTGGGAAATTTCAAGAAATGTGCATCGAGCAAATTTGAGCTTTTAAGGCAATGGCTCATTTTCTTGGACTTCAAACATCTTCCTAAGAGTATAGAGGACTCCTAAAACCATTTTTTCATAGTATTGATTTTATTTGCATTTTATATTAATTTTATTTAATTAAAATCCAATAAATCGAGATTATGGCAAATTATATGGAACAATATGGTTAAGGCTTGTTTTAATGCATGGAGGGGCCCCATTTTTCGTGTACAGTAAGGCCAGCATGTCCATATTCATGCAAGTTTGAAAAATGGACAAGATCCCATAACTTTTTCCAAGGTTACAAATGGATATTCATGGCATTCAAACATCTTGTTTATGGTTGTTTAATCTCTGTTTTCGTGTCTCCTCATTCCTCTCTATATAAACAAGCACCTAGCAAGCATCGGGAGAAAGAGACAGAGCCTGGAGAACCCCTGCACATTTTGAAAAAAATTCAAAGTTGTCAAATTAGAATTTCAAGTTCTAGCCTCCCTTAGTCCAAACCAAGGATCCTAATCAATTCCTGGAGGTTCCCTGAAGCTGTCCCAACCATTACCAAGCCTTGAAGCATTGCCAAATGCGTTCTCCATTCATCACGGTTTGCTTCATTTTTTAAATTAGTTTTGTACAATTCATACAATATCAATGTGTTTTAACCATGCATATTTAACCTTTTGAGCATTTGCAAGCTTTTGGTTTAGTTTAACTGCAGTTTGGGTGTCGGAATCGCATATTACCACTTCTAGGGTTTGATCCTTAGAATTGGGGATTTTCATAACAGACAAAATTAGACCAAACTAAGGGCCCTATCGTGCTCAGGAGGTTGAACACAATCAATTCATGGCCTCAAAGTTTATTTTTTGTTGCATATTTTGCTTGTTTCAAATGCAGGGTTTACAATGACAGACAAAAAACTATCACTATAGGTATTATAACCTAAGATGATGGAGGGAGGTTGGGGACGAAGCGTGGCATCCTTTCATTGGCTCATTCAAACTGCGCACGTTTCTTTTAATTTACCAAATATTGACTTGATTTTGTATTTAAAATTCTGGTTTTGTTTTGTATAACGAATGGTCAGTAGCTCAGTTGGTAAACAACGCATTGTGAAAGGAGAGGACCTGGGTTCGAGTCCCAAGTCCAGTGTTTTGTTTTATTAACATTTGTTGATTGTAGATCCCATGTGTACAAGTCTAGTTAGCGCATGATAAGTCCTCCAATTTGGGTCATCAGTTACCAAGGAAGGCAAATACAATGCTCCTGGTGTGCTCCTTCATGATGGACCTCCCAGGAGCCAATAACACCAGATTAAGCCAGCCTTTGGGTTCTTGCATTTGGGCCTAGCAAAATTCCAGCCATGCACCCCCCCCCCCCCCTTTTGCTTATGCATGTCCAGACCCATTTTATTTTGTTTTCTTATTCTTATTTGTTTTATATTTTTCATTTAACCTTTTTTTAATAACCTAAAACAAATAATAAAAATCATTAAAAATTAGGATTAGTTTCTTGTTTTAAAAATTAATTTCTGAAATTAATTAATTAATTAAATTTAATATATATTATTATTAAAATAAGTTAGAACTTAGGATTTTTGAACTATCTTCTCAAATAAAAAATACAAAAATATTAGCATTAGACTTTAAATTCATTTAGCAGTTATTTTTTAATTAATTAAATTTAGAATTAATTTTTTTTCTTTAACAATACCAAAAAAACAAAAAGATTTTTCTTTACTTAGAATTTTTCTTAGGTTCTTAGACGTATTGTTTTATCTTGCGCGTGTTTATTTTACTTTCGCATTTTTATGATAATGTAACTGTATCCTGGTATGTAATAGACTAAGTAGAACTTTTTATCACTTTCTTTATTTTACTTTTCCCCCAGTTTTGTACAAAGTAAATACCCCCTCCCCGAAAGCCATGTAATACTCAAGATTTATGCTTTCCGCACTTTATTTTATGTACATATTAATTGTTAGTAACTAGGCGTGTATGGAAAGACTAATAATCAAATGTTAGCAAACCTTAAAAGCAAAATATAAATAACTAAATTAAACAAAATTGCACACAAGAACCTCTAGGGTATCCCACTTCGGTTGCCTTTAAGAAATAAAATAGTAATGAGGCAGTAATGCTTTAGCAAAGACCAATAAATCAAAAGATCATAGTCCCTCGATGACCCTACAATTGAATTTTCGGTAAATGATCTAGTTCCTAGAATAAAATTGCTAAAGTGTCTCCCCAAGTTGCTTTCATGATTGTAAAACTTCCCTTCGGTTGTCCCTCAAACATCTGACGACAAAGCTACCTACTCACTAATAGTAGAATAGCATTGTCTAAAGGAAAAGAGGAAACAAATGACCCTTTTCGAGTAACAAAGTAGATAGCTGTTAGAAGTTTGCTCAAACATTTTGCAGTTACACAAACACTACCTTTCAAAAACAATTTGAAAACACTTTGTATAATTTCTCCACTATCCCGAGAAACATTACAAAGTTCGTCGTACTAAGGCGTTTTCAAAACATTTTCAAACACAAAGCATAAAGGTATTTTAAAATGAGCAAACCTCTAAGAGCCCGTGGAAAACCACAGATGGAAAGGGTGCTAACACCTTCCCTTCCCATAATCTACCCCCCTTACTCAGAAAATTCTCAAAAAGGTCTTTTTCTGTTCTTTTCACCCTTTCCTTTGTTCGATTAAAGAAAAGACCGTGGCGACTCTTGCTTACCGAACACTTATGAATACAAAATGCACACCAGTATAATAGTCGGTTCTGCTACCGTATCACAGAACCGGAGACTCTGCTGGTAAAAAAATAAAAAGTGGGGTTTACCTTAGGGCCTAGTTCATTTTAAAATTGCTTGCTTTGATTGCTTTACATTTAAGGGTTTGCTGGGGTATTCTTGTATAGATCCTATACCCAGATCTGGGGACACTTTTTAGGTAAACATCAATAGATCGTGGAGACTGTACGGCATAGATCGATATGGTTGAAGTGATAGTTGTATTGGTGTGACACTTTGGTTGGTACAGGTATCCCTTGTGTTGAATCGAGGAGAATACGGGGCGGCCGCATGGTGTCCTGAAGCACTAACGAACCTTAGAACCTTAGTTTAACAAACTTGGCCATTAGCAAGTAGTGAGATAGCCGGCCTCGGTGAAAAGTTATGAATCGGTTAATACTCGATAATACACTCATTGAGATCGGACTTTCGGGATGTTTCGGTCGCAAGAAAAGATTGCTAAGCTGAAATAATACCGATAAAGAAAGATCAGTGGTATTGAGATTCCTTAGAACCCGATTACTATTTCTAAGAGAGGTTGAACCAATCGAATATTCAAGAGGGTACTCACCTTAAACCTCATGCAAGCCTTTAAACCTAAGGTCTATTGTGTGATGTGTTTGTGTTTATCTGTGATTTAAGCATAATCATGACATCATAAACATCATAACATCCATTTCACTAACCATTTCAAGGACCAAGGGAATTTATCTTTGTTCTGTTTTACAGATCATGGCTTTCGCTCGTAGAAATACTATCTTGGTCAGCTTCGTGATAATACCTCTCCAACTCAAAGAGCTAGTATCAAGGGTTCCTGAGACTTCTCATTTACCAAGAAATATGGTCGACTTCTCAGTCTGGTTACCTCGGGTTTTAATGAGAAGACGATGAGTGTACTCTTTTAATTCTTTGACCCTAAGCACCATTGCTTCACCTTTCCAGACTATCAGTTGGTGCCCACCATGGAAGAGTTCTCTCAGATATTGGGTATACCTATTCTTGATTAGGTGCCTTTCACCGGTTTAGAAGAAGTTCCCAAGCCAGAAGTCATTGCCTCAGCTTTACATTTGAAATGGTCCGTCATTGTGTCCAACTGGGAAACAAGAAGCGGAGTTAAGGGTTTTCTAGCCAAGTTCCTAATAGAGAAGGCTCAGTTGTTTTGGGATGATTTGGACTTCCAGGCTTTTGAGGAGGTCTTGGCCCTTCTAATCTATGAGTTAGTACTGTTCCCTAATCCAGACTTACTCATATATGTGAATGATATCAAGGTCTTCCTCTCTCGCAACCCTATGCCCACTTTACTCAGAGACATATTGCATACCTTTCAAACTCGTACCACGAAGAAAAGAGGGATTCTTATATGCTGTGTGTCATTGCTTTTGAGGTGGTTTATTTCTCACCTCCCTAAATGATTACTGAAGAATGAAGAAGGTTTTGGCTGGTCGGAAAGGATAATGTCACTTTCTCATGCGGATATTATCTAGTATTCCTGATCCATGGAATATATTTCTGTTATTGACCGCTGCGGGGAATTCCCTAATGTCCCACTACTTAGTATTAGGGGAGGCGTAACTTATAATCCTTCTCTGTATTTGCGACAATTTGGTTACGCTCGAAGGGACGGTCCTCACGAGATGCTTATCCAGGGAATTATGTTTAACTATGAGGATGATGTTCAAGGGTATCGTCAGAGGTTCATACGAGTTTGGGGCATGGTAAATAGATTTGATACCAAGACTTTGGGGTTGAAGACTTCCATCCATTTGGAACCTTATCTCCAATAGGTACGAGCTCGTGCTCAGAACCTTGTGATGCCATATATAGCCATCTTACCAGTGATTATGGAGCCCATTGCTGAAGGGGATGTTCCTTACACAGTTCTTCATCCTGATATGCCCACTGATCTTGAAGAGCTGCAGAGATCTTGGATTCAACTGAAGGAAGAGCGGGATACATTTAGATATCATTTCTATACCCATGAGAGGAAAGTGTTGGAGCTCACGAAGAAACTTCATGAAGAAAGAGGTCTTAATGCCTATCTCGGAACAAAGAGGAAACGCCCATGGGAAACCTGATTTCTTAATTTTTAGAATTTATCAATTGTAAGCCTAAAAGGCAATTGTATTTTGAATTCTACTAATAACATCTTTGTTTTATTTTAGCTCACAAATTTAAATTTCCCAAAGTCCTTGAAAATATTGCATATGCATATTGTTGTACCCCAAAATTTTCCCTCCCATATTCTTCAAAGATTTGCCAAGTCAAGCTTCAAAATTCCCCAAGGGTTGCACAGTGCAAGAGCCTCCTAAGCAGTCAAAACTAGGGTTTTTGTTCTAATCAAGAAAATGAAGTTTCCAAAGGTCCAATCAAGCTTCACATGCCTACAAATATGGTCAAGCATCCTCATATCAAGTT
This sequence comes from Vicia faba, assembly GCA_948472305.1. Taxonomy (NCBI): domain Eukaryota; kingdom Viridiplantae; phylum Streptophyta; class Magnoliopsida; order Fabales; family Fabaceae; genus Vicia; species Vicia faba. The sequence continues at coordinate 380,866,403 of OX451739.1, read as the reverse complement.
TCAAGACATTCAGCACAAAATTGCACAGTCAAAACCCTAATTGCACTACAGTCAACTGTAGGGGCAAAATGGTCATTTGGCAGTCAAAAGTTCAAATTTTTGGTCAACATATCATTTTGAAGCCACCAACATCATTTGATCAATGCTTGATCATGATTCTCAAAATTTGGCTCAGAAATCATCAAGATGCAAAAGTTTCCTTATTTGGACAGTTGAAAAAGTCAACTGTAAATTGACCAGGGCATAACTTTCACATGGATTATCAGAAAAATTCCATCCAAAGCTCATTTTGAAGAGAAAGACATTTCCTACAACTCATATTCATACTTCAAGTCCAAGAAATGCTCTCACAAAAAGTTATCAATTTCAACATTATAGGTCATTTTCAAAAGTCAACAAAAAGGGACTTTAAGTCAAAGGCCATAACTTGAGGTTGGTAAATCAAAATGACATGGGACCAAAGGCATTGGTTAGAGGGCTCAAATACCTTTCCAAAATGTCCAAGAACATGAGAAAAGCTTAAAAATTGAGCAAGTTATGCCTTGTGGAAGTTGGGAAATGTTTGGATATTTTGAAAAGTCAACATTGATTCAAATGACCTAAAATTGCTAATGGGCCTATTTTTCTTCCATAATTCATCATCCCAAGCATGTGCACGACCACTTGGCCCAAAGGGAAGTATTTCTTCATTTTTTATTTATTTATTTGAATTTTTATTTATAATAATTCATTTAAATCAAATTAAATACATGGAAAATATTTAACCTAACTTTTTCAATCTTCTTTTGCATAAAATCTACTCAATAATTCGTGCATAATTCAATATGGAAAGATTTGGATTGATTGGATCATGATTGGTACAAAATTGCATGAAAAAGATTGGAAAAAATATGCTTGGAAATCAAATCTCAAAAGTCATGAATACAAGAGATTTTGATCAAATTTGTTGACCTAATCTATTCTATACATAAGCCTGAACGAAAACCTAATGCCTTGGATCATTGAAGCTGCGCAGAAACCATTCACCAACTTGAAAAATTTGTCAAGAAACTCAAAACTGAAAACCATATTCTAGGGCGATTCAAGGCATAATTTTTGTTTCATTAGCTTGCTGAAGGTTCACTGAACGTTTCCCAATCAAGAACATTCATCAACACTCAAAGAATTGGTACAATGAACCGGCCCTGTACAGAAAAAAATGCATAATCGTGTTTCATATTTAAGGCATTTTCATTGCGTTTTTTTTGTGCATTCACACTAATTGACTTGTTCTGATGCTAACCCAATGGTTCAATTGTATTTTTATGCGTTGTGTGCCAATATACCATTGTCAATTTTTAGGGTTTACAGGACTTGGAATTAGGGCTTTTGAAACAAGGAAAAATTAGAACCCCTGAGTACCACCATTGACGCAAGCAAGCTTGGATGAAAAGTTTGAGACCCTCGCGCTCAATTTATGAGCGTCACAGGGCTAATCGCTATTTTTTAATAGCTGGCCTAAGAGAACGCGTGAAAAACCGTTGCTTGTGTGTTTGTGTTTCAGGAAGAAGAAAGCCACGCGAAGAAGATGGTGACGTGTGGAGCGCTGATTGGAAGGTTTAAAATTTTCGCGCGTGTTTGAAGCTATTGACCATTTTTCTTTTATATTATTTGTTAGTGGTTATATAATAAACACGCGTGAATTGGTTCAGTGGCATATGTGTTGGCTGGTAAAGTGCATGACCTGGGTTCGAGCCCCAGGTCTTCAGTATTCTCATTATTATTTTGCAATTAATGATCACATGCAGATTCCATATTGGGACGCACCATACACCCACAAAATCAAGCGTCCACGCGTCCTGGAGCATCAGATCAAAGGCATAGATTGGAGGAACACCATAAACATGAGTCAACATGCCAACACGTTGCCTGGAAAAGTCAAACGGACCATGCTAAATGGGCCATAATTCTTAAATTTTCACCTCCATGTTGGGGACTACAACCCCCCTAGGTTTGCCATATTTTCTATTTTTTATCTTCTTTTTAATTATTGTTTTGTTCAATTAATTAATTATTTTCATCAATATAAAAAACACAAAAAAAATCAGAAAAGAGGAAAAATCTAATAAATATTTTTGTTTTAATATTTTCCATAAATAATTTGTATATAATTACTTAGTTTTAAATTAGGTTGTAATTTTAATTCTTTTCATAAAATCTAAAAAAAAAACATAGAATTAGGTTTAATTAATAATTTTTCATCCTTTTTTATTTTTCTTTCATAAATAATATTATTTATTTTATTTATTTTTATAATTAAATTTGCATATAAAAATTAGGGTTAATTTTAGGTTAAAAACTTCAATATTTTTTTATAAATTAAAAATAATTAGGATTAGGGTTTGCATCTTATTTTAATTAATTCTTTTTTCCTTAAAATCCTAAAAAATCATAAAATACCAAAAAACAAGTTCTTTCTTTCTTTTTATTTTTAATTAATTCCATCATTAATTTAATTTTGCAAAAAGGGTCCAACGCCCTCGTCTCGATTTAATTCACGCACTTATTTTATTTCTTGTAAATATTGATGTATCTCTCCCGAAGCTTTGTAAATTATTTGTCGCACTTTTATTTGCTTTTACTTTCTTTATTTTTTCTGTCAAATCGGGTCCTGGTTTAATTTTGGCGATGTGGACCCGCGCCTTTTGTAATAGCTTAGAATTTACTTTCCTCGCAACTTTTTAACTGTTAACAAATGCATGAAAGAATGTATGACATAAATAAAAACAAGCGTAGAACACCAATAACATGACAAGATAAATGCAAATGAAAACGACACACAAATCGCACACACCACCCCTAGGGTACGCCTCACTGTTGCCTTGCCTCGAAAGGTGATCGTCGAGTAGAGGATGTCTTAGTAAGTCCTCATGATCCGGGAACCTGGCATGAGGGTAGCTTCTAAGGTGTCTTCCCATTGCTCTGGTGATCACCATGTCCCGAACCTCGAATTGACCCGAACAACTCCAATAGTGGTGCTACCTACCTCTCAATGGTGGGATGGCACTGCTTTAAAGGGCATTTACACAGACGAATTCCTTAGGGTAGGTAGGTTCTCGTAGATACTTGCTCTAATCTCAAAACAAATTCAAAAAGACTTTTCACGCTGACACCTTTTCCAAAAGCTTTCAAAAGCAATTTTTCAAACACTCTTGAGGACCGATACAAGAGTCGAACTGAAATTTTCAAAGAAACTTTTTAAAACCCACAGTTGAAAAGCAAACAAACATTTTTGAAAACACAAGTGAGCAAGTATCTAAGAGCCCATGGATAACCATGGATAGAAAGGGTGCTAACACCTTCCCTTTCTATAAATCTACCTCCCGAACCGAGAACTAATCTCAATAAGGAATTTTTCTGTGCTTTTGTCCTGTCCATGTTGGAGAAAATAAAAGACGGTGGCGACTCTTGCTTCCGCGACATTTCGTGAACCAGCGTTAAACAGTCAGTTCCAGATCCACCGATCACAGAACTGGCGACTCTGCTGGGGATATCTTTTTAAAGTGAGGTGTACCTTAGGGCTAGTTCATAACTGTGTTTTCAATTGTTTTCCTTGTGTGCTTTAAATTGTGGGTTGCTTGGGAGTTCTATAGATCCTAACCCGGATCTGGGGAATACCTTCTTAGAAAGTAGCAACAAGACTGAGGGAACTGTGCGGGGTATACCGACATGGTTGAAACAGTCTGCTACGTTGATGTGACACTTTGGTGTGTACCGGTAACCCTTGAGTTCAGTCAAGGAGAGTACGGGGCCTCCGCGTGGTATCGTGAAGCATCAACAGACCTTAGGAACCTTAATTGAACTATCTTGGCCTCTTTAGGGTAGTGAGATAACTGACTTTGGTGCAGTCCGAGGTTGGTTGATACTCGATACTACACTCAATTGAGGGTTGCTTTCCTGGAATATTTCGGTCGCCAGTTCAGTGGCTAAATCGAAACAATGAACAATGAAAGCAATCCCGTGATATTGGGACCCTTAGAACCCGGTTACTTTGATTAGGACAGGTTGAACTCACCAACTTCAAGAGGGTACTACCCAGACCCCATGCTGGCCTTAAACCCTAAGGGCTTGTCTTGTGTGCCTTGTGTGCCTTACATGTTTGTCTTTGTAAATATCTGTGGTGTGTTTAATCATAGCATCATGACATCATCCAGCATCATATGCATTGACTAACCATTTCAGGGGTTCGAATCTTCATCTTTGTTCTTTGTTTTGTAGGACATGGAAACTGTTCGTAGAAAGACAATCCAAGTCAGTCTTGTAAGGATCCCTCCTCAGCTTAAGGAGCTTATATCCAGGATTCCCGAGAACTCTTCATTCAGTGAAAGACATGGAAGCCTCATCAGCTTGGTCAACACCAACATTGAGGAAGATATGATAAAGGTCCTGTTCCAATTCTTTGACCCTCTACATCACTGTTTCACCTTCTTGGACTATCAGTTGGTACCTACATTGGAGGAGTTCTCCCGGCTCCTGAAGATCCCTATCCTTGATCAGCTACCCTTCAACGGTATAGAAAAGGAACCTAAGCTTGAAGAGATTGCTAAAGCCTTGCATTTGCAGTCATCTGACCTCAAGGGACATTGGGAAGTTAGAAGTGGTATCAAAGGGTTCTTAGCCAGGTTTCTGTTTGAAAAGGCCCATGAATGTTGGAACTCCCTTAACTTGCAAGCTTTTGAAGAAGTGGTGGCCCTCCTTGTCTATGGTTTGGTGTTGTTCCCTAACCCAGATCAGCTTATTGATATCAGTGCTGTCCAGATCTTTATGTCCAGGAATCCTATACCTACATTGCTGGGGGACATCCTTCACTCATGTTACACTCGAACCATGAGAAAAAGAGGTGTTCTTATGTGTTGCACTCCTCTCCTGGGAAGGTGGTTTATTTCGCACCTTCCACAATCAGTTTTGAAGAATGAGCAGGGTTTGAGATGGTCACAACGGTTGATGACTCTTACACATGCAGATATACATTGGTGCTCTAGGTCCAGAGAAGATGTCACTATCATTGATCGTTGCGGGGAGTACCCTAATGTTCCTTTACTTGGAATCAGAGGAGGTATTACTTACAGCCCATGCCTGGCTTGGAGACAGTTTGGTTATGCTCGGAGGGATGGTCCTCATGGCATGTTAATTCCTGACATAGTTTTTGATTTCGACAACGATACTCAAGGACTTCGCCAGAGATTTATCAGAGCTTGGAGGATGCCAAGTAGGATAGACAGTAAGACACTGGGGCATAGGAACTCCATCCCGTTGGAACCTTATCTCAAATGGGTACGAGCCCGCTCCCAGAAGTTAGTGATGCCTTATCCCCATATGCTCCCTGTGATCAAAGAACCGGTCTTGGAAGGAGAAGTGTCCTACACTATTCAGCACCCTGATATGCCCACATCCTGGGAAGAGATGCAGAAGAGCTGGATCCAGCTTAAGGAAGAACGGAATTCTCTTGAGACTAGTCTACATGCCAGTGAAAAGAAGGTCTTGGAGCTCACCCGCCTGTTGCATGAGGAGAGGAACCTCAACACTTACATAGCTCCAAAGAGGATGCGTAGCATATTTTGGGATTGATTTGACTTTTGTATTATTTTGCCCATGAGGCTTTGATGTACTAAACAGTTATTTCCTTAATGATAACGTGTGTTCCTTTTTGTCTACAACAAATTTGAACTTTCGAACCCTTGAATGCATTGCATAAACACATCTCATTCATCATGTGCATAGCAGGTTTTTCCCTTTTCAGGTTGCTTACCGTTCTTCGCTGTTTATTTCAGCATCATGAATCCCGACTCGTCATCAACTGAGACATCCATCAAGGCTCTTCAGGTGCAGAATACGCAGTTTCAGGAATTAATCAAGGGTTTGGCTCAAGGCCAAGAAGAGCTAAAGGCTATGCTCCTGAAGAAGGAGAAGAAGAAGAAGAGAAGGATTGTTCTGTTCAACTCGGGCCGAAGGTTTGGCAACACTTTGCAGCATGAAGAGGCTGGTTCTTCTGTTGGCAAGAGTACTCCTCAGGAAGAAGCAAGGGTTCCTAGTCCGGTAGTCTCCGACAACGAGACTGATTTTGATGAAGAGCAGTATCCTCCTGCAGAAGACCGTTACAAACAACTGGAGGATAGGTTGAATGCTATGGAAATTCAACAGGTGCCTGGGCTGGATTTTGGAGATTTGGGTTTGTCTACTGGTGTGATTATTCCTCGGAAGTTCAAAGCACCATCCTTTTCTAAGTATGACGGGGCGTCTTGTCCCAAGCTACATCTCAGGTCCTATGTTCGGAAAATTCAACCGTATTCTGCGGATAAGAATTTATGGATCCACTTCTTCCAGGAGAGTCTTTCAGGGACTCATCTCGAATGGTTCTATCAGCTGGATGGGACCAAGGTTCGTAACTGGGAGGAGTTGGCTACTGCTTTCTATAAGCAGTATCAATATAATGCCGACCTTGCCCCTACACGTACCCAACTCCAGGGTATGTCGTTAGGTGCAAGTGAAGGTTTTAAGGAGTACGCTCAGAAGTGGAGAGACCTGGCTGGCAGGGTGCAGCCTCCGTTGACTGATCGGGAGTTGGTAGACATGTTCTTGGGGACCCTATCTGGGCCATTTTTCAACCATCTCATCGGGAATTCGTCTGCAGGGTTCACTGATTTAATTCTGACTGGAGAGAGAATTGAGGCTGGGTTAAAGTCTGGTAAGATCCCAAAAGGTGCATCGTCTAGTTCTGAGAAGAAACCCTTCAAGAAGGAGGCTAGTGCCGTGTATAGTTCCAGGAGATCAGAGAGACCTGAGCGCCGCCAATCTGTCAGTGCGGTAACTATTGCCAAGCCTGCTGCCGTTCCTCGGCCAACCAATCCTCAAAGGGCTGAAAGACCCCGGAGAGAATTCACCCGGTTAAGCATGACCCTATCGCAGATCTTGCCACATTTGCTATCCTCCAATTTAGTGACTGTCAGGGAGGCTCCGAAGTTCCCCAATACTGCCTCTCCTAAGTACAACCCGAATGCTCGTTGTGCTTACCATTCAGATAGCCCGTGGCATTCCACTGATGACTGTTGGGCATTAAGGAGTAAGGTGCAAGACCTTATCGACGCGAAGGAGATACAGTTCGAAGCGCCTGAGAGGCCAAATGTAGTTACTGCTCCTATGCCTCAGCATGGGGTAAATGATGTTGACGAAGATGTTTATGCTGTTTCTGTGGGTGATCTAGCCACTCCTCTGAAGACTGTCAAGAAGAATCTGCTGCTGGACGGTTTATTTCTGGGTTGCAGTGAGGGTTGCCTGTTCTGTGCTGTGTCCCTATCTGGTTGTCCCTTGCTGAAGTTAGGCATCCAAAGCCTAATGGATAGCAAGGAGATTCTGTTTAAGAAGTCTGCTGTTCAGTTGGTTCCGGTGGAAGAAGTTTCTGTGGTGACTATCTTCAATAATCCAATCCCGGCTCTCCCGAAGAAGCCCATTCAAATCATGACTGTTGCACATGTTGTTATCACTGTTCCGGGGCCCCTGCCCTATGTATCTGATAAAGCTGTCCCCTGGCATTATGGGGCAGATGTGTATGTAAATGGGATTAAACAAGAGTTCAACGCTGGTGCCAGCATCTGTGACATCACTGGCCCAGCCAAAGTCACCCGCAGTGGAAGGCTCTTCTCGCCTGACATTGCACCGCCTGCTGCTCGAAGACCACTTCTTATAACCCCTACAAGTGTACCTGTTCCTACTGCCGATCAAGTTGTTTCTCCTGCTGCCGAGTCATCCAATGCTCGGGGCAAAGGAATTGAAGTTGAGCCTGCCCAGATGGAGGCACCTATACCCGTAATTGCTGAAGCCTCCCAACAAGAGATGGAGGAAATCTTGAAAATTATAAAGAAGAGTGACTTTAATGTTGTGGAACAGCTGGGGCACACGCCTTCTAAAATCTCCATGCTCTCTTTATTGCTGTGCTCCGAGGCCCATGCTAAGGCCTTAATCTCCTTCCTCAAGACGGCTCACGTGCCACATGAGACATCGGCAGTCCAGTTCACTGATTGCGTAGCAAACCTGACAGCAGACAATGGCTTGGGTTTCTCAGATGCTGACCTGACTGCGAAAGGAAGAGACCATAATGATGCTCTGCATGTCTCTATCGAATGCAGGGGCACTACCTTAGCACATGTATTGGTGGATACTGGTTCTTCTTTGAATGTGCTGCCCAAGAAGGATTTGGACCGTTTAGATTGTGAAGGACTGGAATTAAAACCCAGCAATATCATCGTCAGGGCCTTTGACGGTTCAAAAAGGATGGTTCATGGAGAGGTTGACATTCCGATTCGGGTGGGCTCTCAGGTGTTTGACTCTACATTTTATGTGATGAATATCCTTCCATCTTACTCTTGTCTGTTGGGTCGACCTTGGATACATAAGGCTGGGGTAGTGACCTCTACCTTGCACCAGAAGCTGAAGTACCCCGTCAGAGGGAAGATCGTCACTGTGCAGGGAGAGGAGGAATATATGGTGAGCCACCTGAATTCCTTCAGATACATTGAGATGGACGGGGAGTTTATTGAAACCCCCTTTCAGCATTTCGAGGAGGTGCTTCCAATTACAGCAGCATCAGAAACAGCAACGGAAGAAAGTGTTCCTTTGAAGATGGCTTCCCTGAAGGATGCCCGGGCTGTGGTTCAGAAGGGTGAATGTGCTAACTGGGGCAGGCTCCCAGACTTCACACAGAAGACTGATAAATTTGGGCTGGGTTTTACTACAGAGGGTCAGAAAGCTATGAGGAAAACAAAGATCGGAAGACCTCTTGTATTCATTACAAATCCAGGAGTGAATGCTGTTGGAGAAGACAATGAAGTGGACGAAGCAGAATTCAATAGCTGGATCTACCCGACGACCGAAGGCGGGTTGAACAATTGGGTTGCCAAAGACCATACTCCTGTTACCTTTGTGACGCAGTAATAAATTTCTTTGTTTCGTTATTTTGTAATAAACAATAATAAACTCTATGGCCCGGTGTCTTACCCGAGGCACCGTGGTTCTATTTGTGAGGGCATATAAATTGTCATTTCATATATCATGAATGAAAATCTTGAACGTTTTCTCGCATTGCAAATTTTATGCTCCTCTTCTGTCTTTCTTTCCTTTACATATACTTCAAAACAGCTGTATTTACACACACACTCACTCATACAGGTTCCAATCCACTCTGGATCTTACTGGTAACGACTTTGCTACTGCCAGTTATGACTTCGAAAATCCGATCAACTTAGCCGAAGACGAAGGTGAAGATGATTGTGAAGTGCCTGGCAAGCTTGCAAGACTGTTACTTCAGGAAGAGAGGGCAATTCAACCACATGAAGAGCCAGTGGAGATAATAAACTTGGGTACTGATACAGACAGGAAAGAGGTAAAGATTGGGGCCAACCTAGAGCTCAGCGTGAAGCAACGGTTAACTCAGATGCTACATGACTATGTGGAGATCTCTGCCTGGTCCTACGAAGACATGCCCGGTTTGGATACTGACATTGTGGTCCATCATCTTCCTACTAAGGAAGACTGCCCTCCAGTTAAGCAAAAGGTCCGTCGTATGCGTCCAGAGATGTCTGAGAAGATCAAAGCCGAGGTAATGAAACAGTTTGATGCCGGATTCCTTGCAGTAACTTCTTACCCTCAGTGGGTTACTAATGTGGTGCCGGTACCAAAGAAAGATGGTAAGGTCAGAATGTGTGTTGATTATAGGGATCTGAACAGGGCCAGCCCCAAGGATGACTTCCCGCTACCTCACATTGATGTCCTTGTTGATAATACAGCTCAGCATAAGGTGTTCTCTTTCATGGATGGCTTTTCAGGTTACAATCAGATCAAGATGGCACCTGAAGACATGGAAAAGACTACCTTTGTTACTCAGTGGGGCACCTTCTGCTACAAGGTCATGCCTTTCGGGTTGAAGAACGCTGGGGCAACCTACCAACGTGCCATGGTTGCTTTATTTCATGACATGATCCATCATGAGATAGAAGTGTATGTTGACGACATGATCGCAAGGTCCCAGACTGAAGAAGAACACCTTGATCATCTGCAGAAGTTGTTTAACCGGTTGAAACTATACAAGCTGAGGTTGAACCCGAACAAGTGCACCTTCGGGGTAAGATCGGGAAAGTTGCTAGGCTTCGTTGTAAGTGATAAGGGTATTCAAGTGGACCCTGCCAAGGTCAAAGCTATTCAAGAGATGCCAGTTCCTAAGACAGAGAAGGAAGTCAGAGGCTTTTTAGGACGCCTGAATTACATCGCTCGATTCATCTCGCACCTGACTGCTACTTGTGAGCCAATCTTCAAGCTGCTGAAGAAAGATCAGGTAGTACGTTGGAATGATGAATGTCAGGCTGCTTTTGACAGAATCAAAGAGTATCTCCAAGAACCACCCATCCTTATGCCACCGGTTGAAGGGAGACCTCTGATACTATATCTGACAGTGCTTGACAACTCAATGGGGTGTGTGTTGGGGCAGCATGACGAGTCTGGCCGAAAAGAGCATGCCATTTATTACCTTAGCAAAAAGTTTACCGACTGTGAGACCCGATACTCACTGCTCGAGAAAACTTGTTGCGCTTTGGTATGGGTTTCTCGCCGGCTGAGACAGTATATGCTGACTCACACTACCTTGTTGATCTCAAAGATGGATCCTATAAAGTACATATTTGAAAAACCTGCTCTGTCTGGGAGAATTGCAAGATGGCAAATGATCTTGACGGAATACGATATTCAGTACACAACTCAGAAAGCCATCAAGGGAAGTGTATTGGCAGAACACTTGGCACATCAGGCAGTGGACGACTATCAGTCAATGAACTTCGAGTTTCCAGACGAAAGCATTATGATTGTGACTGATTGTGAAGTACCTGGACCGGATGAAGGACCTGAGGAAGGATCCCGATGGTCTATGCACTTTGACGGAGCCTCCAATGCTTTGGGTAACGGTATCGGCGCTGTAATCATATCACCTCAAGGCACTCATACTCCACTCACTGCCCGACTATGTTTCAACTGTACCAACAACATGGCAGAGTATGAGGCATGCATCATGGGTCTTCAAGCTGCGATGGACTTAAGGATCAAGTTTCTAAGTGTCTTCGGAGATTCCGCTCTTGTGATCAATCAGATCAAAGGAGAGTGGGATATGAAACATCCGAATCTTATTCCTTACAGAGAATGTGTGTTGACCTTGATCCCCCACTTCACGAAGATAACCTTTAAACACTTTCCAAGAGAAGAGAATCAGCTGGCGGACGCGTTAGCTACAATGTCTTCTATGTTCAAAGTTAAATGGGATAATGAGGCTCCCCGGATCATCATCTGGAAACTGGACGAACCGGCATACTGTTGCGATCTCGAGACTGAATTGGTGACTGAGAAGCCTTGGTACCATGAGGTGAAGAGATATCTGGAAGCTCAGGAATACCCTGAGGGTGCCTCTGTCAATGATAAGAAGTTCCTGAGAAGGTTCGCGGCAAAGTTCTTCCTTAGCAACGACATCTTGTACAAGCGAAACCATGATTCAACCTTACTGCGTTGTGTGGATAAGACAGAAGCAGAAAGGATCATGGAAGAGCTACATGAGGGGACCTTTGGTACACATTCCAGTGGACATACGATGGCTAAGAAGATCCTTAGGGCAGGGTATTACTGGTCCACAATGGAAGCTGACTGCTACCAACATTCCAGGACATGCCATAAGTGCTAGATTTATGCAGACAAAGTGCATGTTCCTCCAGTTCCTCTGAATGTTCTGACTGCGCCTTGGCCATTTGCAATGTGGGGCATAGATATGATCGGTGAGATTAAACCTACGGCATCTAATGGGCATCGCTTCATCCTAGTGGCGATTGACTATTTTACAAAGTGGGTTGAAGCAGCTTCCTACGCTACGGTAACCAAGACTGTTGTGGCACGGTTCATTCGGCATAATCTAATCTGTCGGTACGGTGTCCCAGAGAGGATCATTACGGACAACGATACCAACCTGAATAATAAGATGATCACTGAGCTCTGCGAGCAGTTCAAAATACAGCACCACAATTCTTCTCCTTACAGACCGAAGATGAATGGGGCTGTAGAAGCAGCAAATAAAAATATCAAGAAAATCGTGCAGAAGATGACAGTGACTTATAAAGATTGGCACGAGATGTTACCGTTCGCTCTACATGGGTACCGTACCTCAGCGAGGACGTCAACCTGGGCAACTCCTTTCTCTCTAGTTTATGGCATGGAGGCAGTCTTGCCGATCGAAGTACAAATACCCTCTCTCCGGATAATGAAGGATGCAAATCTGAACGAAGATGATTGGATCCAGACACGACTTGATCAGCTCAACCTTATTGATGAAAAGAGACTTGCTGCTATCTGTCATGGTCAGACGTATCAGAAACGGATGATCAGGGCATTTAACAAAAAGGTCAGACCACAGGAATATCAAGTTGGGGATCTGGTAATTAAGCGAATCATCCTTCCTCAGAGTGATCCAAGGGGCAAATGGACCCCTACGTACGAAGGGCCATTTGTGGTAAAACATGTGTTCTCATGAGGAGCAATGATATTGACCAACATGGATGGTGACGACCTTCCACACCCCGCCAATGCAGACATAGTAAAAAGATACTACGCATGAAAAAAGACCCGCTAGGCTGACATGCCTAGGCAAAAATTAGGGCTTCCCGGCGAACCAAAATGGTTCGGGCAAAATAAAGGGATGAAATGAAAAAAATCTGTACACCCGGCAAGTCGAAAACCTGAAAAGGCGGCTTGGGCAAAAATGGGTATCCCGGTGGACTGAAAACCCGAAGGGGCGGTCCAGGCAAAAGTTAGGGATAAAGCGTAATACTATGTCTCATTGGATCACTTTGCATCCAGAATCCGGTATCTACATCAAGTTCAGACGGCATCGATCAGTCAGCTTTACCTTCAACCAAGGTCATCAAGTGATGAGACGCTCAAAGTTATAAAGGCAATAGCAGAGTTGAAACCCAGTGGGATCATTCACTTCACACAGCTGTTTTATTGTACAAAACTTGTATAAACTCTTTTGTTCGGCGGCGTTCTCTTACTAGGACGTCAGCCTCTTGTACACAAAACGCCTATTTCCAGGCCATTCTAAATCAATACAAATATATTTTTCAGTTAAAAGTGCCAATTGTTTTTCTTTTTCTGTTTTGTTTTGCGAAGAACGTCCAAGGTTCAATTTGTGATATATGCATTGACAATAATTTGCTAACTCATAAATATTTGCATACGAAACAAAGAATTGATTACAGGTAACATTAGAAATAGGGGCAATAAAGAGTTGTCTAAGCAATCTAATTGTTCTGTCCTCCAAGGTACCAAGGTAGGTTCAACTAAAGAACATGACCAGATATCCTAATTCCCCAAAGAGTAAGCAAGTCAGTACACTCTCTCCAAGCAGAGTTATCAAATCTCAAAGAAGTTGAGTATCCTCCAATAGATCTCAACATTTCCCCAGCAGCATATGTAACAAGCATCCCCGGCAGTCCTGGTCTAAAGATTGTTCCCCGGCGGTATATCAACATTCAAAGGAATCACTTCCCCCGCAGTTCAAAACTTCCCCAAGAGAGTCCAATCCAGTTGGAATTCATATCCCCAAGCAGTAAGCTTATCCCCAGTAGATTCTGGAAGCTTAACCTCTCAGAGCACGAACGCGTCGCCCGGCTTTATTTAAAGAGTTATTTCCTTAACAGGATATAACTGGGTTATCCTCAGCCAAAAGCCATGGAAAGAGCGTCCCCGACGAAGTTCTCTTATCCCCAGCGAAGTCTATTCACACTTCCAACACAGCAAGAATATCCCCAGCAAATCATTATCAACAGTTCAACAAAGTATCTCTCTCCCCACAAAGTATTTCTCCCAAGCATGGTCGCTAGAGTATTTTTCTCCCCGCAGAATCTTCCATTTGCCAAGTTTATTCCTCAACGGAGTCATCTTCTCCTACCGGTATTCTTGCAGTTATCATCCCCAGCGGAAGCGAAAGCTTATTCTTCAACATCAGCCCAGGATATGACTTCCCGGCACCCGTCAAGGATTTACTTTCCTAGAAGAAAACATACATTCATAAAACATCACATACATCATTATAGCAGGCATAGATGCATCATATCATACAAATCTCATTTATGTTGAGAACATCATTGCTTGATCCATATCATGCATTACATATGACTGACCTTTACCTTTCAGGAAAAAAATTCAGTTAAGTTCTCGGCTATATTTCAAGACCTAGACCGGTTCAGTTAATCGACTCCAAAGATTTCTTACCCAGTCCAAGGCCTTCTCTAGTCCAGCTAAATCGACTCCCAACAGATTTTTCTGATGAAGACTCAGTAGAAGTTATCAAAGGTTTTTCTCAGACGTCCGTTTTTGAGATTATAATTTCCTATGGTTCCCTCCCCGACGGTGCGTGAGGTGATAATTCCTTTTGAGATTATAATTTCCTATGGTTCCCTCCCCGATGGTGCGTGAGGTGATAATTCCTTTTAGGTTATAATTTCCTATGGTCCTCTCCCCGACGGTGCGTGAGATGTAATTCCCCTTTGAGATTATAATTTCCTATGGTTCCCTCCCCGACGGTGCGTGAGGTGATAATTCCTTTTGAGATTATAATTTCCTATGGTTCCCTCCCCGACGGTGCGTGAGGTGATAATTCCTTTTGAGATTATAATTTCCTATGGTTCCCTCCCCGACGGTGCGTGAGGTGATAATTCCTTTTAGGTTATAATTTCCTATGGTCCTCTCCCCGACGGTGCGTGAGACGTAATTCCCTTTTAGGTTATAATTTCCTATGGTCCTCTCCCCGACGGTGCGTGAGATGTAATTCCCTTTTAGGTTATAATTTCCTATGGTCCTCTCCCCGACGGTGCGTGAGATGTAATTCCCTTTTAGGTTATAATTTCCTATGGTCCTCTCCCCGACGGTGCGTGAGATGTAATTCCCTTTTAGATTATAATTTCCTTTGGTTCTCTTCCCGATACTGCGAAGATGGTAATTCCCACCAAGATTTTCTCAACGAGCGTTGTTGAAGTTAAAGTCACCCAAGGTTCTCTTACCATTCATGCTAAGGTAGTAACCATCCCTGGTTCATTCATCATCTTGTGAGGCTCCAGACTCAGCTCCTGTAACCAGTCAGGACGTATCTATACCAAGCATCTGAAAACCAACTCCTGCAACATGTCAGGTACTCATTTTTCTGTTTTGTAGGTACGCAAGTTCTCGCTAAGGAATCTCTTATGCGATCAACGTCCAGATGACATCTATAAGCCCATCATCCCCCATCAATCTCCAAATGGCATCTATAAGCCCATTTCCATCACACTGCTACTATGTGAGCGCAAATTTCTGGGCACTCTAGTGTTCAATCATCTTCTACCCTCGGATTACGAAAGACACGTCAGCCAATCTGCATCCTCAGGTCTAAGAAGATTGAACAGGGGCAACTGTTGTACCCCAAAATTTGCCCTCCCATATTCTTCAAAGATTTGCCAAGTCAAGCTTCAAAATTCCCCAAGGGTTGCACAGTGCAAGAGCCTCCTAAGCAGTCAAAACTAGGGTTTTTGTTCTAATCAAGAAAATGAAGTTTCCAAAGGTCCAATCAAGCTTCACATGCCTACAAATATGGTCAAGCATCCTCATATCAAGTTTCAAGACATTCAGCACAAAATTGCACAGTCAAAACCCTAATTGCACTACAGTCAACTGTAGGGGCAAAATGGTCATTTGGCAGTCAAAAGTTCAAATTTTTGGTCAACATATCATTTTGAAGCCACCAACATCATTTGATCAATGCTTGATCATGATTCTCAAAATTTGGCTCAGAAATCATCAAGATGCAAAAGTTTCCTTATTTGGACAGTTGAAAAAGTCAACTGTAAATTGACCAGGGCATAACTTTCACATGGATTATCAGAAAAATTCCATCCAAAGCTCATTTTGAAGAGAAAGACATTTCCTACAACTCATATTCATACTTCAAGTCCAAGAAATTCTCTCACAAAAAGTTATCAATTTCAACATTATAGGTCATTTTCAAAAGTCAACAAAAAGGGACTTTAAGTCAAAGGCCATAACTTGAGGTTGGTAAATCAAAATGACATGGGACCAAAGGCATTGGTTAGAGGGCTCAAATACCTTTCCAAAATGTCCAAGAACATGAGAAAAGCTTAAAAATTGAGCAAGTTATGCCTTGTGGAAGTTGGGAAATGTTTGGATATTTTGAAAAGTCAACATTGATTCAAATGACCTAAAATTGCTAATGGGCCTATTTTTCTTCCATAATTCATCATCCCAAGCATGTGCACGACCACTTGGCCCAAAGGGAAGTATTTCTTCATTTTTTATTTATTTATTTGAATTTTTATTTATAATAATTCATTTAAATCAAATTAAATACATGGAAAATATTTAACCTAACTTTTTCAATCTTCTTTTGCATAAAATCTACTCAATAATTCGTGCATAATTCAATATGGAAAGATTTGGATTGATTGGATCATGATTGGTACAAAATTGCATGAAAAAGATTGGAAAAAATATGCTTGGAAATCAAATCTCAAAAGTCATGAATACAAGAGATTTTGATCAAATTTGTTGACCTAATCTATTCTATACATAAGCCTGAACGAAAACCTAATGCCTTGGATCATTGAAGCTGCGCAGAAACCATTCACCAACTTGAAAAATTTGTCAAGAAACTCAAAACTGAAAACCACATTCTAGGGCGATTCAAGGCATAATTTTTGTTTCATTAGCTTGCTGAAGGTTCACTGAACGTTTCCCAATCAAGAACATTCATCAACACTCAAAGAATTGGTACAATGAACCGGCCCTGTACAGAAAAAAATGCATAATCGTGTTTCATATTTAAGGCATTTTCATTGCGTTTTTTTTGTGCATTCACACTAATTGACTTGTTCTGATGCTAACCCAATGGTTCAATTGTATTTTTATGCGTTGTGTGCCAATATACCATTGTCAATTTTTAGGGTTTACAGGACTTGGAATTAGGGCTTTTGAAACAAGGAAAAATTAGAACCCCTGAGTACCACCATTGACGCAAGCAAGCTTGGACAAAAAGTTTGAGACCCTCGCGCTCAATTTATGAGCGTCACAGGGCTAATCGCTATTTTTTAATAGCTGGCCTAAGAGAACGCGTGAAAAACCGTTGCTTGTGTGTTTGTGTTTCAGGAAGAAGAAAGCCACGCGAAGAAGATGGTGACGTGTGGAGCGCTGATTGGAAGGTTTAAAATTTTCGCGCGTGTTTGAAGCTATTGACCATTTTCCTTTTATATTATTTGTTAGTGGTTATATAATAAACACGCGTGAATTAGTTCAGTGGCATATGTGTTGGCTGGTAAAGTGCATGACCTGGGTTCGAGCCCCAGGTCTTCAGTATTCTCATTATTATTTTGCAATTAATGATCACATGCAGATTCCATATTGGGACGCACCATACACCCACAAAATCAAGCGTCCACGCGTCCTGGAGCATCAGATCAAAGGCATAGATTGGAGGAACACCATAAACATGAGTCAACATGCCAGCACGTTTCCTGGAAAAGTCAAACGGACCATGCTAAATGGGCCAGAATTCTTAAATTTTCACCTCCATGTTGGGGACTACAACCCCCCTAGGTTTGCCATATTTTCTATTTTTTATCTTCTTTTTAATTATTGTTTTGTTCAATTAATTAATTATTTTCATGAATATAAAAAACACAAAAAAAATCAGAAAAGAGGAAAAATCTAATAAATATTTTTGTTTTAATATTTTCCATAAATAATTTGTATATAATTACTTAGTTTTAAATTAGGTTGTAATTTTAATTCTTTTCATAAAATCTTAAAAAAAACATAGAATTAGGTTTAATTAATAATTTTTCATCCTTTTTTATTTTTCTTTCATAAATAATATTATTTATTTTATTTATTTTTATAATTAAATTTGCATATAAAAATTAGGGTTAATTTTAGGTTAAAAACTTCAATATTTTTTTATAAATTAAAAATAATTAGGATTAGGGTTTGCATCTTATTTTAATTAATTCTTTTTTCCTTAAAATCCTAAAAAATCATAAAATACCAAAAAACAAGTTCTTTCTTTCTTTTTATTTTTAATTAATTCCATCATTAATTTAATTTTGCAAAAAGGGTCCAACACCCTCGTCTCGATTTAATTCACGCACTTATTTTATTTCTTGTAAATATTGATGTATCTCTCCCGAAGCTTTGTAAATTATTTGTCGCACTTTTATTTGCTTTTACTTTATTTTTTCTGTCAAATCGGGTCCTGGTTTAATTTTGGCGATGTGGACCCGCGCCTTTTGTAATAGCTTAGAGTTTACTTTCCTCGCAACTTTTTAACTGTTAACAAATGCATGAAAGAATGTATGACATAAATAAAAACAAGCGTAGAACACCAATAACATGACAAGATAAATGCAAATGAAAACGACACACAAATCGCACACACCACCCCTAGGGTACGCCTCACTGTTGCCTTGCCTCGAAAGGTGATCGTCGAGTAGAGGATGTCTTAGTAAGTCCTCATGATCCGGGAACCTGGCATGAGGGTAGCTTCTAAGGTGTCTTCCCATTGCTCTGGTGATCACCATGTCCCGAACCTCGAATTGACCCGAACAACTCCAATAGTGGTGCTACCTACCTCTCAATGGTGGGATGGCACTGCTTTAAAGGACATTTACACAGACGAATTCCTTAGGGTAGGTAGGTTCTCGTAGATACTTGCTCTAATCTCAAAACAAATTCAAAAAGACTTTTCACGCTGACACCTTTTCCAAAAGCTTTCAAAAGCAATTTTTCAAACACTCTTGAGGACCGATACAAGAGTCGAACTGAAATTTTCAAAGAAACTTTTTAAAACCCACAGTTGAAAAGCAAACAAACATTTTTGAAAACACAAGTGAGCAAGTATCTAAGAGCCCATGGATAACCATGGATAGAAAGGGTGCTAACACCTTCCCTTTCTATAAATCTACCTCCCGAACCGAGAACTAATCTCAATAAGGAATTTTTCTGTGCTTTTGTCCTGTCCATGTTGGAGAAAATAAAAGACGGTGGCGACTCTTGCTTCTGCGACATTTCGCGAACCAGCGTTAAACAGTCAGTTCTAGATCCACCGATCACACATATCATACATGTGATTGCATAAACAGGTCTCAAAGCAGAGTTCTCATCTTATTCGCTGTTTATTTCAGCAAGTAAAGAAATGGCTCTAGAACAAAACATCAAGGATCTCCAGACACAAAACACCCAGTTCTAGAAAATGATTGTGGCTCTAGCTAAAGGGCAAGAAGATCTGAAATCTGTCATACTGAATGACAAAAAGAAGAAGCCAAAGAAACCAACTGGGGTAGTGAATATGGGAAGAAGGATCAGAGGACCAGTGCGGCGAGCTTCAGAACTAGTAACTTTATCAAAAGAAGGAGACAATTAGGAAGGGGATACAAGAGAGGAAGACCTCAGGCTGGAGGAATCTGATGTTGAATCTGACTATAATGAGGAGGAGTATCCTCCTGCTAATGATATATACAAACAACTGGAGGATCTTCTGAATACAATGGAAATCCAGAAGGTACTTGGGCTGGATTTTGAAGAGCTGGGCTTGGTTTCTAGGGTTGTCATCTCGCATAAGTTTAAGGTTTTGGTGGTTTCTAAGTACGATGGGGTCTCGTGTCCCAAGATGAATCTCCGATCTTATGTGAAGAAGATTCAGCCTCACACCGCTGACAGAGATTTATGGGTCAACTTTTTCCAAGACAGCCTATCCGGAACTCAGTTAGAGTGGTTCTATCAGCTGGAGGGAACCAATATCCGTAAATGGGAAGACCTGGTTGTTGCTTTCTATAAGCAGTACCAATATAATGCAGACTTTTCTCTGACCCGTACACAACTCCAAAGTATGTGCATGGGTTCAAGCGAGGGCTTTAAAGACTACGCCCAGAAGTGGAGAGACCTAGCAGGAAGAGTCCAACCCCCTTTGTATGATAGGGAGTTGGTGGATATGTTTTTAAGTACTCTATCTGGTCCATTTTTCAACCATATGATTGGAAGATCCTCTGCTGGTTTTACTGAGTTGATCTTAACTGGAGAAAGAGTGGGAGTTGGTATTAGAAGTGGCAAGATTCAAAAGGAGGCCTCTTCAAGTGCAGGAAAGAGACCTTTTGTGGGAAAGAAATTGGTCAATGCTGCTTACAGTCAAAGAAATCAGGGCAGAACCGAACATCGTCCAACGGTAGGGGCTGTAATGATATCCAAGCATGCAGCTACCCAACAGCGGAACAACCAGCCTAGAGCAGAAAGGCCTATGAGACAGTTTACTCGGATCAATATGACTTTGTCTCAAGTCTTGCCCCACTTATTGAAATCCAATTTGGTAACTTTGAGGGAAGCTTCCAAGAATCCCAACACCGCATCTCCTCGCTACAACCGAAAGGCTCGGTGTGCTTACCATTCTGAAATTCTAGGCCATGATACACACAGTTATTGGGCTTTAAAGAATAAGGTGCATGATCTTATCGAGGCAAAGGAGATTGAATTCGATGCTCCTAAGGTTCTCAATGTTATAACTACTCCCTTTCCCAAGCACGGCCGTGGTGTTAATGTTGTGAACGATGATACATTTGTTACTTCTGTTGAGGAACTTGTTACTCCTCTCATGACGGTTAAGTGGAATCTGTTGCAAGCCAGTTTATTTCTGGGTTGTGGTGAAGATTGCCACTTATGTTTATCTCTACCGATTGGTTGCCATTTGTTGAAAGCAGACGTTCATCACCTGATGGATGATAAAGAGATTCTATTTGAGAAGATTCCCGTCACAACTGTTTCCTGTAAGGATTTTTCAATTATAACCATTTCCGCCAATCCTCCCAGGGTCTCCACCAAAAGACCCGTCAGGATTACATCTGCTCTAAAGTTGACTCCCCTGATCATCACTATGCCAGGGCCAATACCATATTCCTCAGACAAAGTTGTTCCCTAGTATTATTGGGCTGACGTCTATTACCATGGCGTCAAGCAAGACATGTGTACTGCTGGAGACAAAGTTACTGGAAATGTTAATCCCGACATCGGCAATATCGTTGGGACCAATAAAATAACAACAAGCGGAAGAGTGTTCTCATCTGAGATTTCTCCTCCTAAAGTTGTCACTATTCCTGTGATCATTCATACTGCTGTTCCTTCTAATACTACCACTACAACTCATGTGATTACTCCTGTTGCCACCCCTGCCACCGATTCAGCCGAGACTCGGGGCAAAGACATATTGATTGAGCCTGTCCAGATGAAGGCACATTCAGAATCCATTCCAGAGGCTTCCAAGAAGGAAATGGAAGAAATCTTAAAGATCATTAAAAAGAGCGACTATAATATGGTCGAACAGCTGGGGCAGACCCCTTCAAAGATTTCAATGTTGGCCCTACTATTGTGCTCCGAAGCTCATGCAAAAGCTTTGGTAAAATTCCTCAAAACTGCTCATGTGCCACAAGAAACCTCCGCTGACCAATTTGAAGATTGTGTGGCTAGTTTGACTGTTGATAATGGATTTTGTTTTTCTGATGCTAATTTGACACCCAAAGGAAGGAAACACAATGATGCGCTGCATGTCTCCATCGAGTGCAGGGGCACTACTTTGGCCCATGTTCTAGTGGATACTGGTTCATCGCTGAATGTTCTGCCCAAGAAGGCTCTTGATAGATTAGACTACGAAGGGTTGAATCTGAAGCCTAGCATCATTGTGGTGAGGGATTTCGATGGTTCAAAAAGAATGGTGCGCGAGGAGGTGGACATCCCTATCAAAGTTGGTTCCCAAACCTTTGAATCCACCTTCTACATGATGGATATCAGACCATCGTATTCTTGTTTGTTGGGTCGCCCTTGGATCTATGGGGCTGGAGCTGTTACTTCTACTCTGCACCAGATGTTAAAGTACCCAGTGAAGGGAAAGATTGTCCCAGTGCATGGTGAGGAGGAGTACATGGTAAGCCACCTGAACTCTTTCAGATATGTGGAAATAGACGGCGAGTTCATCGAGACTCCTTTTCATAATTTTGAAGAGGTGCCTCATACCATGGCTACAACCGAGACTGTTACCAGTATGTCGAAGATCACCAGACCTCCATTGAAGATGGCTTCACTCAAGGATGCCAAGGAAGTCATTGAAGAAGGTGGGTGTACCATTTGGGGCCAACTCCCTAACATTCGATACAAGTCTGATAAGTTTGGTTTGGGTTTCTCTTCAGGGGCTCAAAGGGTTGTTCATCGTGCTCGTGCTGGAGGACCTCCCTTACGCATCAGCCATCAGGGAATTAATGCTTTAGAAGACAGTGATGGTGAGTGTGACATAGACAACTGGATCTTCCCTACTACCAACAGTGGATCCAATAACTAGATGGCTAAAGACTTTGTGCCGATTACTTTTGTTCAGGAGTAATTGTCTTTCTTGTTTTCGGATATGTAATAAATAAACAATATAAACTCTATGGCCATGTGCCTTACCCGGGGCACAATGGTTTATTTATGAGGGTTATAATGTTTCAATATCATATACCATTAATAAAGCATTGGACTTTTTTTACATACAAATTATACAAATTTTGCGCTCTCTGTATTTCTTTTCTACTTTATTTTATCAATCCAGTTATGATATTACACACACTCACGCATCAAACTGCAGATCCATATCCACTCTGGATCCCATTGATAACGATTCTGCTATTGCCGGTTATGACTTTGAAAATCCAATCAATCAAGCCGAAGACGAAGGTGAGGAAGATTGTGAGGTACCAGGAGAACTTGCCAGACTGCTACAACAGGAAGAAAGGGTTATACAACCTCATCAAAAGCCAGTTAAGACAGTAAATCTGGGTACAGAAGAGGACAGAAAAGAAGTCAAGATAAGTGCAAGTTTGAAGCTTATTGTCAAACAACGATTGTTTCAGATGTTGCATGATTATGTTGAGATCTTTGCTTGGTCATATGAAGACATGCCAAGGCTAGACACTCACATTGTGGTTCATCATCTGCCAACTAAAGAAGACTGCCCTCTAGTAAAGAAAAAGGTCCATCGTATGTGTCCTGAAATGTCAGAGAAGATCAAGGCATAAGTTATGAAACAGTTCAACGCTGGGTTCTTAGTTGTCACCTCCTATCCATAATGGGTTGCTAACGTAGTTCTGATGCCTAAAAAGGACGGCAAGGTACGTATGTGTGTGGACTACAGAGACTTGATCAGGGCAAGCCCCAAGGATGACTTTCCGCTTCCCCATATTGATGTTTTGGTTGGCAACACCATACAACATAAGATCTTCTCCTTCATGGACGGGTTCTCTGGTTACAATCAGATCAAGATGGCACCCGAAGACATGGAGAAGACAACCTTCGTCACACAGTGGGGCACTTTCTGTTACAAAGTGATGTCGTTTGGGTTGAAGAATGCTGGGGTAACCTATCAGCGAGCTATGGTAGCTTTTTTCCATGATATGATTCACCATGAGATAGAGGTCTATGTTGACGACATGATAGCCAGATCCCAAACGGAAGAAGAGCACCTTGATCACTTGCAAAAGCTGTTTGATAGGTTGAATACGTACAAGTTTAGATTAAATCCGAACAAGTGCACCTTTGGAGTAAGGTCTGGTAAACTCCTAGGTTTCATTGTTAGCGACAAGGGTATTCAAGTAGACCCTGCAAAGGTAAAATCTATACAAGAAATTCCAGCTGCTCGCACTGAGAAGGAAGTTATAGGTTTCTTGTGATGCCTAAACTACATTGCTAGGTTCATTTCCCATCTAACTGCTAATTGTGAGCCAATCTTCAAACTCCTAAAGAAAGATCAAGTGGTAAAGTGAAATGATGAATGCCAGACTTCCTTTGATAGAATCAAGGAATACCTTCAAGAGCCTCCAATTTTGATGCCTCTGATTGAAGGAAGACCTTTAATAATGTACTTAACGGTGTTAGATAATACAATGGGTGTGTGCTGGGGAAGCATGACGAGTCTGGTCGAAAAGAGCATGCAATATACTACCTTAGCAAAAAGTTTACCGACTTTGAAAAAAGATACTCACTGCTCGAGAAGACTTGATATGCTTTGGCATGGGCTGCTCGCCGACTAAGACAGTATATGTTGACTCACACTACCTTGTTGATATCTAAGATGGATCCTATCAAGTACATCTTCGAGAAGCCCGCTCTCTCCGGAAGGATAGCAAGATGGAAAATGGTCTTGAATGAATACGATATTCAATACACAACCCATAAAGCAGTCAAGGGAAGTGTATTAGCTGATCATTTGGCCCACCAGGTCGTGGACGACTACCAATCCATGAACTTTGAGTTCCCCGATGAGAATATTATGTTACTGACTGACTGTGAAGAACCTGGACCGGATGAAGGGTCTGAGAAAGGATCCTGATGGACTATGGTTTTTGATGGAGCTTCCAACGCACATGGTAATGGCATCGGTGCGGTAATCATATCTCTCGAGGGCTGTCATACTCCTTTCACTGCCAGACTATATTTCAATTGTAACAACAATATGGCTGAGTATGAAGCATGCATCATGGATCTCAAAGTTGCTATTGACCTGAGGATTAAGTTCTTAAGTGTTTTCGAAGATTCGGCCTTGATAATAAGTCAAATCAAAGGAGAGTGGGACACGAAGCACCCTAATCTCATCCCCTACAAAGAACATGTGCTGACATTGCTCCCACACTTTGAAGAAGTCACCTTTGAACATTTTCCACGAGAGGAGAATCAGTTAGCGGACGTGCTAGCTACTATGTCATCCATGTTCAAGGTCAGATGGGACAACAAAGCTCCTCAGATCACTATTGAGAGATTGGATGAACCAAACTACTACTATGAGATTGATACTAAAGAAGTAATGGACAAACCTTGGTTCCATGAAGTTAAAAGGTATCTCGAGGCCTAAGAATATCCTAAGGGGGCATCTGTTAATGATAAGAAGTTTCTGAGAAGGTTCTCTGCAAAGTTCTTCCTCAGTAATGGAATCCTTTACAAGCGCAACCACGAATCTACTTTACTTTGTTGTGTAGACAAGAGCGAAGCAGAGAGGATTATGGCAGATTTACATGAAGGTACCTTTGGCACCCATTCTAGTGGACACACCATAGCTAAAAAGATCCTACGGGAAGGATATTACTGGTCCACTATAGAAGCAAATTTTTATTAGCATTCCCAGACGTGTCACAAGTACCAGATCTATGCTGATAAAGTACATGTACCTCCGGATCCTTTGAACGTCTTGACTGCTCCTTGGCCTTTTGCAATGTGGGGCATCGACATGATCGGAGAGATTAGACCTACTGCTTCCAATGGGAATCGCTTCATCCTAGTGGCCATTGATCACTTCACGAAGTGGGTTGAGGCTGCCTCTTTTGCTACTATGACCAAGAATGTTGTGGCGCGGTTCATCAAGCATAACATTATCTGTCGGTATGGTGTTCCAAAAAGAATCATCACAGATAATGGTACAAATCCCAACAATACTATGATCACCAAACTCTGTAAGCAATTCAAGATCCAGCATCATAACTCTTCTCCCTATCGGCTGAAGATGAATGGCGTTGTTGAAGCTACTAATAAGAATATTAAGAAGATCATCCAGAATATGACGGTGACATAAAAATACTGGCGTGCGATGTTAACATTTGCTCTTCATGGTTACCGCACCTCAGCACGTACGTCAACAGGAGCAACAACTTTCTCTCTGGTGTATGGTATGGAGGTTGTCCTACCTATTGAAGTCCAGATCCCTTCTTTGAGAATCATGAAGGATGCAGGCTTGAACGAAGATAAATGGATCTAGACCCGACTTGACCAACTGAACCTGATTGATGAAAAAAGGTTAGAGGCTATTTGTCATGGTCAGATGTATCAGAAGCGTATGATCAAGGCTTTTAACAAGAAGGTTAGACGTCAGATATATCAAGTTGGTGCTTTGGTAATCAAACGCATCATCCTACCACAAGGTGATCCCAGAGGCAAATGGACTCCCACATACGAAGGGCCATTTGTGATCAAGAACATATTTTTTGATGGAGCCATGATTCTAACCACTATGGATGTTAACGACCTTCCTCACCCTGTGAATGTGGACATAGTTAAAAGATATTACGCTTGAATAAAGATCCGCTAGGTTGACTGGCCTAGGCAAAAATAATGGCATCTCGACGAACCAAAGGGTTCGGGAAAAAATTAGGGATAAATACAAAAAGAATTTGTACACCCGACAAGTCGAAAACCTGAAAAGGCGGCTTGGGAAAAAAAGGGTATCCCGGTGGACTGAAGACCCGAAAGGGCGGTCCGAGAAAAAGTTAGGGATTTAAAGCATATAACTATGTCTCGTTGGATCACCTTGCCATCAGACTTCAGTATCAACTATCAAGCTCAAACGGTACAATCAATACAGTCAACTTCGGACAAGTAGCAAAGTGATGAGACGCTCAAGGACATAAGGGTAATAGCAAAATTGAAACTCAATGGGATTATTACACATAGCTGTTTTCTCTTTGTACACTATTTTGTATAGTTTTCATTTTCACGGCGACATTCTCCTACTAGAATGTCAGTCTCTTTGTACAAAAAACGCCTATTATAGACAAACTTCAAAATCAATACAAAACACTTCTTTGAAAGTACAAAATGTTTCGTTTTCATTTTTCTGTTTTATTTTGCAAAAAAACGTCCAGTGATTATTTTTGACATATGCATTTGAATATGATTACTGTTTACAAATACTTACATGAAAAACAGAAAGACAATTGCTAATGACTTTAAGAAACGGGACAAAGTCCAAAAAGCCATTTGTAGTTCCCATAGTTCTATCTCTAGCAGGTACAAAGGCAGAGTCATCCTACTGCGAATTCACCGCAACATCTTCAGCATACGTCCTAATGATTCATATGTCCCCCGGTAGAATTTATTTCCCTATTTGCGGAAATTCATCCCCCAACGGAGTTTATTTCTCTAAGTTGGTAAAAGCTTCTAATAGAGCATCTTCTCCTTAGCGGAGCATTCTCAAGAAGAAGTCAAAGATCCTCGACAGAGTATCCTCAAACGGGAAGAGGAAATCCACGGTAAATCATCTCCATTCATCATCCCCAGTGGAAATGAAAGAATCACTTTCCTCATCTACCAAACAACAGTTTGGGATTCAGCTTCTCAGTACTCTCCACCAAGCAGTCAGGGATTTATTTTCCCAGACTAGGAAATGTCGCAACAGCGTTCCATGTTCATACATCATGGCATGCATACATACTGCATACAGTACAATCTCATTTATTTTGAGAACATCATTACACAGTTCATTTCATACATCATGACATTGCATACGACTAACTCTCTACCTTTTCAGGAAAGATCAATCGACAAACATCATAAACTACTTTTATGGCCTGACAGTCTTTTCAAAGGCTAAATCTGACGAAAGTCTATTCCTGCATTTTCTTCAGAATATAACTCAAGGCCTCTACTAGTTCAGTTTAAATCGACCAATGATTTATTCTGATTCTTTTCCGGTAGATACTTTCTCTGGTTCAGTCAAATCGACCCTAAGATTTCTCTGATTCTATTCCAGTTAAAGATAATTCAAGGCCTCTACTGCTTCAGTTTAAATCGACCAATGATTTATTCTGATTCTTTTCAGGTAGATACTTTCTAGGGATCAGTCAAATCGACCCTAAGATTTCTCTGATTCTATTCTAGTTAAAGATAATTCAAGGCCTCTACTGGTTCAGTTTAAATCGACCAATGATTTATTCTGATTCTTTTCTAGTAAATACTTTCTCTGGTTCAGTCAAATCGACCCTAAGATTTCTCTGATTCTATTCCAGTTAAAGATGATTCAAGGCCTCTATTGGTTTAGTTTAAATCGACCAATGATTTATTCTGAT
Organism: Vicia faba; assembly: GCA_948472305.1. Classification (NCBI taxonomy): domain Eukaryota; kingdom Viridiplantae; phylum Streptophyta; class Magnoliopsida; order Fabales; family Fabaceae; genus Vicia; species Vicia faba. The sequence goes on along the minus strand of OX451739.1, from coordinate 380,838,399 downwards.
TCTTTTCTAGTAGATACTTTCTCTGGTTTAGTTAAATTGACACTAAGATTTTCTGATTCTTATCCAGTCAAAGATAACTCAAGACCTCTACTGGTTCAGTTTAAATCGACCAATGAATTATTCTGATTCTTTTCCGGTAGATACTTTCTCTAGTTCAGTCAAATCGACCCTAAGATTTTTTGATTCTTATCCAGTCAAAGATAACTCGAGATATCTACTAGTTCAGTTAAATAGACCCTAGATTTTCCAATTCGTACCCAGTTAAAGAAACTATAAAGCCTGGAGCCCGACCAGATAGCAGTTTATTTTTGTTAATTACTATGAAGCTTGGACCTTACCAGATGATAGTATAACCCATGACACTGAAGCCTGGGCTCGACCTGATAACAATATACCTCAAATTCAAGTTGAAGCCTGGACTCAACCAGGTAACAACTTAATTTCTTTAAACCACTAAAGCCTGGATACGACCAGATAACAGTTCAATGTCTACAATTACTGCAAAGCCCAGAACTGACCAGATAGCAGTTAAATTCATATTCCCCGATAAGTTGCTATGAATCTTTGAATACAATCGAATAATAATCAACCTTATTATCCTCATCAAGTCGTTGTGAAGCCTGTATCTAGACCAGTGTTGCACCCCAAAATTTGCCCTCCCATATTCTCCAAGATTTGTCAAGTCAAAGTCACAAAATTCCCCAAGGGTTATGCAGTTTAACTGTCTCCTACACACTCAAAACTAGGGTTTGTGTTCTGAGCAGGAATTGAAAGTTTCCAAGGACCCAATCATGTCTCATATGCTTACAAAGATGGTCAAGCATCCTCATATCAAATTTCAAGGCATTCAGCTCAAAATTGCACAGTCAAAACCCTAAATTGCACTACAGTCAACTGTAGGGGCAAAATGGTCATTTGACAGTCAAAAGTTCAAATTTTTGGTCAACATATCATTTTGAAGCCACAAACATCATTTGATCAATGCTTGATCATGATTCTCAAAGTTTGGCTCGAAAATCATCAAGATGCAAAAGTTGCTATATTTGGACAGTTGAAAAAGTCAACTGAAATTGACCAGGGCATAACTTTCACATGGATTATCAGAAAAATTCCATCCAAAGCTCATTTTGAAGAGAAAGACATTTCCTACAACTCATCTTCATACTTCAAGTCCAAGAAATGCTCTCACAAAAAGTTATCAATTTCAACATTATAGGTCATTTTCAAAAGTCAACAAAAAGGGACTTTAAGTCAAAGGCCATAACTTGAGATTGGTAAATCAAAATGACATGGGACCAAAGGCATTGGTTAAAGGACTCAAAGACCTTTCCAAAATGTCCAAGAACATGTGAAAAGCTTAAAAAATGACCAAGTTAGGCCTTGTGGAAGTTGGGAAATGTTTGGGAATTTTGAAAAGTCAACAATGGTTCAAATGACCTAAAAATGCAAATGGGCCCATTTTTCTTTCAAGTTTCTTCATGCCAAGCCTATGCACGACCATTAGGCCCAAAGGGAAGTATTTTCTCATTTTTTAATTATTTATTTGAATTTATATTAATATTAATTCATTTAAATTATTTAAATATATAGAAAATATCTAACTTGACCTAATGAATCTTTTTGTACACATTTTAGGCTCAATAATTCGTGCTTAAGCCAATTTGGAAAGATTTGGAGCATTGGGATATGATTTGTGCAAAAACAACATGAAAAAAGATGTGAAAAGATTCTTAACAAAATCAAATATCCAAACAATGAATGCCTTGGATTTTGTCAAGTTTTGTTGACCTAAAAGCCTCCATACATATTCAGGAGCACAACCCTAAGCCAAAAGGACTCGAAGCTGCGCCTCAAGAGCCATTGGAACATTGAAATTTTTCCATAAAAACTCAAATCTGAAATCAACCTTGGAGGACGATTGAAGCCCTAAGTCTTATTCCAATAGCTTCCTTGACTAATTCTGAGCATTCCCCAATCAAGAACAACCATCAATACGCGTGGAATCGGTATACAGAAATCCATCTTTTTCCATAAAAAAGCATAATCGTATTTTCAATTCCAGGCATTATCATGACATTCTAATCATGGATTCTTGTTCTTTGTAATGTTTTAAAGCTAACCATCACATTTAATTTGATTATCGTGCTATGTATAAGATTCCTCCATGGCCAGTTTCTAGGGTTTGCAGGTCTTTCAATTTAGGGCTTTCATAATAAGGAAAAATTAGAGCTCCAGATGACCACCAATGGACTCAATGCTTGAGGACGAAAGCAATGGAACCCTCGCGCTCAATTTATGAGCGTTAGGGACCTAATCGCTATTTTCCTGAAACCAGCTTTAAGCCATGCTCAGAAACCGTTGCCTATGCGTTTGAAGTTTCAGGATAGTGGGGACGATGATATCGTGTCAATAAGTGGTTCGCCGGTTTAAATTTTCGCGCGATTTCAAGTCATAGCTTTTTTTCCTTTTTTATAATATTTGTGGACTAATATATGATAAAGTATTTGAAGTGGCTCAGTTGGCAGGTGTTGAATGTGGTGACTTCCAAGACCTGGGTTCGAACCCCAGGTCTGTGTAAAACCTCAATATTATTTTTCACAAATAAATCCCATGCAATGCTGGAATGAAGACGCACCATATACCCCGGACCAAGCCTTGACACGTCCCCCTGGAGATCAAACTAAAGGCTTAGATTTGAGGGACACGCTACACCTGGTCAGATGCATCACACATGATCCAAAAAAAGAGTCCACAAGTTCAAGGCTTAATGGGCCAGATTGCTAGGCCAAAACCTCACAAATTGGGGCTACCCCCCCTGGTTTGCTTTTCTTTTTTTATATTTTATTTTCTCAATTGCTATGTTATTTATTTTTCTTATTTGTTTTAATTAATTAATTATTTTTACAAAAATATGAAAAAATATCATAAAATCAGAAAAAAGGCAAAAAATATAATTTTTATTTTATTATCTCCATAAATAAATTACATGTAAATATTTAGTTTAATTAGGTTTTTAACTTTAATTCCTTTTAATAACTAAAAATCCAAAAAATATAGAATTAGGTTAATTAGCAATTTTGATTCCTTTTCATATTTTGCCCTTTTTTTCACAGTAATAATTATTTATTTATTTATATTTTATAATTAAATTTGTACATAAATAAATTAGATTTAAATTAGGTCAAATTTCAATATCTTCACAATAAACTTAAAAAAACATTAGAATTAGGGTTTAGCATTTCATTTTAATTTTAATTAATTTTTCTTTTTTCTTTTAAATCTTAAAAAACACAAAAATGCCCAAAACATCTAATTTTTCATTTTTTATTTTAATTCCTTATTAAAGTTAATCTTTTTTGCAAAAAGGGTCCAACGCCCATTGTTTTTAATTATTTAATTTGCGCATTTATTTTATGTCATTTATTATAATTTTGTATCTCTCCCAAAGCATTGCAATTTTACTTCTCGCACTTTTATTCGCTTTATTTATTTTTCAGTCAAATCGGGTCCGGTTTAATTTTGGCGATGTGGACCCGCGCCTTTGTAATAGCCTTAGATTTATTTTCCCGCAAACTTTTTAACTGTTAAATAAGCATGCAAGAATGAATGGCCCTAATTAAAATCAAGCGTAGATCACGACAAACATGACAAGACAAATATCAATGAAACTGACACACAATTCGCACACACCACCCCTAGGGTACGCCTCACTGTTGCCTTTCGAAAGGTGATCGTCGAGTAGAGGATGTCTTAGTAAGTCCTCATGATCCGGGAACCTGGCATGAGGGTAGCTTCTAAGGTATCTTCCCATTGCTCTGGTGATCACCACGTCCCTAAAACTCGAATTGACCCGAACACCTCCAACGGTGGTGCTACCTACCTCTCAATGGTGGGATGGCACTACTTTTAAGGACATCTACACAGACGAATTCCTTAGGGTAGGTAGGTTCTCAAGGATACTTGCTCTAATTTCAAACAAATAAAAAACTTTTCACACTGACACTTTTCAAAAGCTTTCAAAGCAAATTTTTTCAAACACTCTGACGTACGAGTCGAACTGAAATTTTTTCAAAGAAACTTTTTAAACCCACATTGAAAAGCAAGCAAACAATTTTGAAAACACATTGAGCAAGTATCTAAGAGCCCATGGATAACCATGGATAGAAAGGGTGCTAACACCTTCCCTTTCTATAACCTACCTCCCGAACCGAGAGCAATCTCTTTAAGGAATTTTTCTGTGCTTTTGTCCTTTCCATTTGGAGAAAATAAAAGACGGTGGCGACTCTTGCTTCCGCGACATTTCGCGAACCAGCGTTAAACAGTCAGTTCCAGATCCACTGATCACAGAACTGGCGACTCTGCTGGGGACTAAACTTAAAGTGAGGTGTACCTTAGGGCTAGGTCATAACTATGTTTTCAATTGTCTGCTTTGCTTGCTTTATTATTGTGGGTTGCTTGGGAGTTCTATAGATCCTAACCCGGATCTGGGGGATACCTTCTTAGAAAGTAGCAACAAGGCTGTGAGGGAACTGTGCGGGGTATACCGACATGGTTGAAACAGTCTGCTACGTTGATGTGGCACTTTGGTGTGTACCGGTAGCCCTTGAGTTCAGTCAAGGAGAGTACGGGGCCTCCGCGTGGTGTCGTGAAGCATCAACAGACCTTAGGAACCTTAATTGAACTATCTTGGCCTCTTTAGGGTAGTGAGATAACTGACTTTGGTGCAGTCCGAGGTTGGTTGATACTCGATACTACGCTCAATTGAGGATTGCTTTCCTGGAATATTTCGGTCGCCAGTTTAGTGGCTAAATCGAAACGATGAACAATGAAAGCAATCCCGTGATATTGGGAACCTTAGAACCCGGTTACTTTGATTAGGACAGGTTGAACCCACCACCTTCAAAAGGGTACTACCCAGACCCCATGCTGGCCTAAACCCTAAGGGTTTCTCTTGTGTGACTTGTGTGCCTTTGTATTTGCCTACTTGCATGCTTGTTAAGCTGACACATGAACTACTTGCAGGTTTTGTTTATAGTCCTCAACTAGGACTCATGACAGGGTTTGCCAAATTTCTTGCAGGTTTTGTTTATAGTCCTCAACTAGGACTCATGACAGGGTTTGCCAAATTTCTTGCAGGTTTTGTTTATAGTCCTTAACTAGGACTCATGACAGGGTTTGCCAAATTTCTTGCAGGTTTTGTTTATAGTCCTTAACTAGGACTCATAACAGGGTTTACTAGATCTCTTGCAGGTTTTGTTTATAGTCCTTAATTGGGACTCATAACAAAGTATACTGAATTTCTTACAGGGTCTGTTTATAGTCCTTAGTTGGGACTCATGACAGGGTTTACCTACATCACCCCATGCATAGCATGACATCATACCATTGCATACATCCTAACCCGTTTCAAGGATCTCAAGGGCTTGTGATGCAGGTCATGGTGAATCAATTATCCCAACAAGGGGCAAAGAGGATTTATTTTCCTCTAGCCAAGGTTGTCAGGGGCTATGACCCACTGGATATGGTGAGCCTTTGACCCTTGAAGAAGGACTCTCAACAACAGGAAGTTCCTTCAATCAAGTTACCGGTTTCCAATTCTAACAAACTGTCTTATTTATCCCGCGAGGTCCTTGAAATCATTGCATGCATGTCATACATCTCATTGCATTGCAGGTATCCCTTTGACAGGTTGCTTACCCTTCTTCGCTGTTTATTTCAGCCGCTCATCATGAATCCTGAATCATCAGCCGAGCAGACTATCAAGGATCTCCAGGCTCAGAACGCCCAGTTCCAAGAGCTGATCATGAATTTGACTCAGGGGCAACAAGACCTGAAGGCTCTCCTCTTGAAGAAAGACAAGAAGAAGAAGAGGACTGTCTTGTTCAGCCCTAGGCGCAGATCTGGGAATACACCGCAAATTGAAACTGAAAGGACAACCCCATCTGTAGGAAAAAGCAGTCATCCAGAGGAAAGGGTGCCCAGTCCAGAGGTCTCCGACAACGAGACAGATTTCAATGACGAACAATACCTTCCGGCTGAGGACAAGTACAAACAGCTGGAGGATAGGCTGAATGCTATGGAGAGCCAACAGGTACCTGGGCTGGATCTTGGAGATTTGGGTTTATCAACTGGTGTGGTTATTCCTCGGAAGTTCAAAGCACCATCCTTTACTAAGTATGACGGGGCGTCTTGTCCCAAGCTGCATCTAAGGTCCTATGTTCGGAAGATTCAGCCATATACGGTGGACAAGAATTTGTGGATCCACTTCTTCCAGGAGAGTCTTTCAGGGACTCATCTCGAATGGTTCTATCAGCTAGATGGGACCAAGGTTCGTAACTGGGAGGAGTTGGCTACTGCTTTCTACAAGCAGTATCAATATAATGCCGACCTTGCTCCTACGCGTACCCAACTCCAGGGTATGTCGTTAGGATCAAGTGAAGGTTTTAAAGAATACGCGCAGAAATGGAGGGATCTTGCTGGAAGGGTACAACCACCTCTGACTGATCGGGAACTTGTCGATATGTTCTTGGGGACCCTGTCTGGTCCGTTCTACAACCACCTAATTGGGAATTCGTCTGCTGGATTCACAGATCTTATCTTGACTGGAGAGCGAATAGAAGCTGGCATCCGGTCTGGGAAAATTCAAGAGGCTGCACCTTCTGATAAAAAGCCTCATCATGGAAAGAAAGAATCCAATGCTGTGCACGGTAAAAAGAGCCGTCATGAGGTAGGGGCAATCAAGATCTCCAATCCCGGACCTGCTCAACAAGGACAGGGGCAGCAGCGCAAGGAGAAACGACAATACACCAAAATCAACATGTCGCTGGATCAAGCACTGCAACAAATGTTGAAGGCAGGGCTGATCACCTTAAGGGCTCCTCTTCGGAATCCGAATACTTCTGCACCCAACTATCATCCCAATGATAGGTGCGCATATCACTCTGATAGCCCGGGGCATACTACGGACAACTGCTGGCCTCTCAAGAACAAGATTCAAGACATGATCGACGCCGGGGAGATTCAGTTTGAAGTGCCTGAGACTCCGAACATAATCACTGCTCCGTTGCCCAATCATTGAAGCCTTTTGTTTATTTGAATTTTGGAGTTGTATGTTTCTTTGCTTATACAAGCAATTAATGTCATAGCAAACTCTTTTATTCTATCAATGCATCGCATACGTCTGTTTTGGGAATTAATACAATTGTTTTCATTATGTTCAAATTTCTTTTCATATTTTTCTGATGTCAACTCCGGATCTAAAATTCTAAGCCTCTTGAGGGAGGATGACGAAAACGATACCCTAATCTACAGTATGCTTTTGAACAGACCCCGCTGATGAGGTACAGGCATTGTTTCAATCCCTAAACACTGGAGTTATAAGGATGATAATCCCTCGTCAACCCCTCTGAGCCAAAGAAGTAGGAGTTTTTTCTTTTCGAAATTTAAAACCCTTTATCATAACCTGGGGCAGGGTAGTCTCTCAGTTGATCCAAGTGCATAACAAATGGCACCAAAGGAGTCCTTACAAAACAAAAGACAGTGATGGTTCTGAATAAATCACAAGGACAGGCAGTCATTATCTCAAAAAATGAAAAACCCATTAAGTCAAAACCCATGAAGGAGACTTACAAAACTGGGGCATCCCGCTGACTGTAATTCCAAAAAAGGAAACAGTTCAGGCAAAAAAAAAGAAAGGGATAACAAAAATCAAGAAAGAGGTCTCACAAACCCTCAACCAAAGCAAAAAATGACTGCCTATTCAAAATAAATCATCAACATCTGAACCATTATCGGAACCTCAAAGCAAAGACTCAAGCAAGGTCTAACGCACGATCAACTGAGTTTAGGTTTGGAGAACATCACGAAGAGCGGGTGGGTACAAATAATTTGAGCCTTTATCCTTTGTTTCTTAAACCGTGAACCAGGCCACGTTATAACCCTCAAAAGTCCTAGCTGAAGCATGGGTTAGCTCGAAAGCATACTGTTACGAAAGGTATCCTGACTCCTTAAAGGCTTGCGATAAAATACGGAGTTGACATCACGTTTTACAAACATTCACTTGTTTTATGAAAAGAATGCATTTTCAAAATCTTCAAGACAGACATAGGCTTTGCATTTTTAACATAACTTTGTTTGCATATGACTTTTTGTTTGAACAGCAGGGAAATCCGCACAATGAAAGTCTAATGAACAAGAGTATCTCCAATCAAGGGGCATGGCATGACTATTGTCCATCATCTGGGGCAGTTAAGTCAAGATCCAGAGAATCTCTCAAAAGGCCAAAAAGCCTGGGGCAAATCTTCGCCTGAGTCACTTGGGGCATTCCAACAACGAATCTTGCACGATCAGACACTTTCTGGTAATATGGCAATACAAGCAGCCCGGGGCACCTACCTGCAATCTAAGAGCGTGGACATAGTCGGAAAATACTACGCAAAATCAAAGACCCGCTAGGTTGACACACCTAGGCAAAAATAAGGGCTTCCCGGCGAACCAAAAGGGTTCGGGCAAAATGAAGGGATGAAATGAAGAAAAAAAAATTTGTACACCCGGCAAGTCGAAAACCCGAAAAAGGCGGCTTGAGCAAAAATGGGTATCCCGGTGGACTGAAAACCCGAAAGGGCGGTCCAGGCAAAAGTTAGGGATTAAAGCGTACAACTATGTCCTGCCATCTGGCTACCAGAGGAAGGTTTGTCCATCAACTAACTATCAGCACCTCACAGATCTTCCTCTCCCACCTTAGAAACAGGGGCAATAAAGAATGGTCCAAGCAACCTGTTTGTTCTGTCCTCCAGGGTAGGTTCCATTGAAGAACTTAACCAATACAGTTCAAAACTTCCCCAGGAGAGTCCAACCCAGCTTCCCCGGGAAAGTCGGAATACGTCTCCCCAAGCAGTAAACTTATCCCCTCGCAGAACACGAACGCGTCGCCCGGCTTTATTTAAAGAGTTATTTCCTTAACAGGATATAACTGGGTTATCCTCAGCCAAAAGCCACGGAAAGAGCGTCGTCGCCGAAGTCTTCTTATCCCCAGCAAAGTCCATTCATACTTCCAATACAGCAAGGTATCCTCAGCGAGTCATCCTCAACAATTCAGCAAAAGCATCTCCCCACAGAGTATTTCTTCCCAGCATGGCCGCTAGAGTATCTTTTCTCCCCGCAGAATCCTCCATTCGCCAAGTTTATTCCCCAACGGAGTTATCTTCGCCTATTAGAATTCTTGCAACTATTCTTCAACATCAGCCCGGGATACGACTTCCCGGCACCCGTCAAGGATTTATTTTCTTAGACAAACATACATTCATAAAACGTCACATACATCATTATAGCATGCATATGCATCATACTACACGAATCTCATTGATTTTGAAGACATACAGTTCATGCATCATGATTTTGCATCCAATTATGTCTCGCCTTTTCAGGAAAGAGATCAATACAAAAATGACTACTATCAACTATCGCAATTCATTCTAGATATAGTTTCGGATATGATCCAGAGATGGTGACGTTCTGATGCTGCTTCCAGAATTCCTTCTCGATATAGTTTCGGATATGATCCAGATATGGTGACGTTCTGATGCTGCTTCCAGATTTCCTTCTAGATATAGTTTCGGATATGATCCAGACATGGTGACGTTCTGATACTGCTTCCAGGTATCCTAGATATAGTTTCGGATATGATCCAGATATGGTGACGTTCTGATACTGCTTCCAAGTATCCTTCAGATATAGTTTCAGATATGATCCAGACATGGTGACGTTCTGATACTGCTTCCAGGTATCCTAGATATAGTTTCGGATATGATCTAGATATGGTGACGTTCTGATACTGCTTCCAGGTATCCTTCAGATATAGTTTCAGATATGATCCAGACATGGTGACGTTCTGATACTGCTTCCAGGTATCCTTCAGATATAGTTTCGGATATGATCCAGACATGGTGACGTTCTGATACTGCTTCCAGGTATCCTTCAGATATAGTTTCAGATATGACCCAGAGATGGTGACGTTCTGATGCTGCTTCCAGATCTCCTTCCAGATATAGTCCAGATGTAAACCAGATATGGCAACGTTCTGACACTTATTCCAGTTGAAGATATTTCAAGACCTCCTCTAGTCCAGCTAAATCGATGCCCAACAGATTTTTCTGATAAAGACTCAGTAGAAGTTATCCCAGATGGTTCCCTCTCCAACGGTGTGTGAGGCGATCATTCCTTTTTCAGATGTGTCCCTCTCCGACGATGAGTGTGAGGTGATATTCTCCCTATGGTTCCCTCTCCGACGGTGTGTGAGGTGACAAGTCCTTTTCAGATATTTCCCTCTCTGACGTTGAGTGAGGTGATCATTCCTTTCAGATTATAATAGTCTATGGTTCTCTTCCCGATACTGCAAAGATGGTAATCCCCGCCAAGATTTCTCTCAACGAGCGTTGTTGAAGTTAAAATCACCCAAAGGTTCTCTTACCATTCATGCTAAGGCAGTAACCATCCCTGGTTCATTCATCAGCGTTTGAAGCTCCAGACTCAGCTCCTGTAACTAGTCAGGACATACCTATACCAAGCATCTGAAAATCAAGTCCTGCAACGTGTCAGGTACTCATTTTTTCTGTTTTGCAGGTATGCAGGTTCTCGCTAAGGAATCCCCTACGCGATCAACATCCAGATGGCATCTATAAGCCCATCACCCTATCCAGCAACCTATAAATGGCATCTATAAGCCCATTCCCCCATCATCACTGCTACTATGTGAACGCAAATTTCTGGGCACTCTAGTGTCCAATCATCTTTTACCCTCGGATTACGAAAGGCATGTCTGCCAATCTGCATCCTCAGGTCTAAGAAGATTGAACAGGGGCAACTGTTGCACCCCAAAATTTGCCCTCCCATATTCTCCAAGATTTGTCAAGTCAAAGTCACAAAATTCCCCAAGGGTTATGCAGTTTAACTGTCTCCTACACAGTCAAAACTAGGGTTTGTGTTCTGAGCAGGAATTGAAAGTTTCCAAGGACCCAATCATGTCTCATATGCTTACAAAGATGGTCAAGCATCCTCATATCAAATTTCAAGGCATTCAGCTCAAAATTGCACAGTCAAAACCCTAAATTGCGCTACAGTCAACTGTAGGGGCAAAATGGTCATTTGACAGTCAAAAGTTCAAATTTTTGGTCAACATATCATTTTGAAGCCACAAACATCATTTGATCAATTCTTGATCATGATTCTCAAAGTTTGGCTCGAAAATCATCAAGATGCAAAAGTTGCTATATTTGGACAGCTGAAAAAGTCAACTGAAATTAACCAGGGCATAACTTTCACATGGATTATCAGAAAAATTCCATCCAAAGCTCATTTTGAAGAGAAAGACATTTCCTACAACTCATCTTCATACTTCAAGTCCAAGAAATGCTCTCACAAAAAGTTATCAATTTCAACATTATAGGTCATTTTCAAAAGTCAACAAAAAGGGACTTTAAGTCAAAGGCCATAACTTGAGATTGGTAAATCAAAATGACATGGGACCAAAGGCATTGGTTAAAGGACTCAAAGACCTTTCCAAAATGTCCAAGAACATGTGAAAAGCTTAAACATTGACCAAGTTAGGCCTTGTGGAAGTTGGGAAATGTTTGGGAATTTTGAAAAGTCAACAATGGTTCAAATGACCTAAAAATGCAAATGGGCCCATTTTTCTTTCAAGTTTCTTCATGCCAAGCCTATGCACGACCATTAGGCCCAAAGGGAAGTATTTTCTCATTTTTTAATTATTTATTTGAATTTATATTAATATTAATTCATTTAAATTATTTAAATATATAGAAAATATCTAACATGACCTAATGAATCTTTTTGTACACATTTTAGGCTCAATAATTCGTGCTTAAGCCAATTTGGAAAGATTTGGAGCATTGGGATATGATTTGTGCAAAAACAACATGAAAAAAGATGTGAAAAAATTCTTAACAAAATCAAATATCCAAACAATGAATGCCTTGGATTTTGTCAAGTTTTGTTGACCTAAAAGCCTCCATACATATTCAGGAGCACAACCCTAAGCCAAAAGGACTCGAAGCTGCGCCTCAAGAGCCATTGGAACATTGAAATTTTTCCATAAAAACTCAAATCTGAAATCAACCTTGGAGGACGATTGAAGCCCTAAGTCTTATTCCAATAGCTTCCTTGACTAATTCTGAGCATTCCCCAATCAAGAACAACCATCAATACGCGTGGAATCGGTATACAGAAATCCATCTTTTTCCATAAAAAAGCATAATCGTATTTTCAATTCCAGGCATTATCATGACATTCTAATCATGGATTCTTGTTCTTTGTAATGTTTTAAAGCTAACCATCACATTTAATTTGATTATCGTGCTATGTATAAGATTCCGCCATGGCCAGTTTCTAGGGTTTGCAGGTCTTTCAATTTAGGGCTTTCATAATAAGGAAAAATTAGAGCTCCAGATGACCACCAATGGACTCAATGCTTGAGGACGAAAGCAATGGAACCCTCGCGCTCAATTTATGAGCGTTAGGGACCTAATCGCTATTTTCCTGAAACCAGCTTTAAGCCACGCTCAGAAACCGTTGCCTATGCGTTTGAAGTTTCAGGATAGTGGGGACGATGATATCGTGTCAATAAGTGGTTCGCCGGTTTAAATTTTCGCGCGATTTCAAGTCATAGCTTTTTTTCCTTTTTTATAATATTTGTGGACTAATATATGATAAAGTATTTGAAGTGGCTCAGTTGGCAGGTGTTGAATGTGGTGACTTCCAAGACCTGGGTTCGAACCCCAGGTCTGTGTAAAACCTCAATATTATTTTTCACAAATAAATCCCATGCAATGCTGGAATGAAGACGCACCATATACCCCGGACCAAGCCTTGACACGTCCCCCTGGAGATCAAACTAAAGGCTTAGATTTGAGGGACACGCTACACCTGGTCAGATGCATCACACATGATCCAAAAAAAGAGTCAACAAGTTCAAGGCTTAATGGGCCAGATTGTTAGGCCAAAACCTCACAAATTGGGGCTACCCCCCCTGGTTTGCTTTTCTTTTTTTATATTTTATTTTCTCAATTGCTATGTTATTTATTTTTCTTATTTGTTTTAATTAATTAATTATTTTTACAAAAATATGAAAAAATATCATAAAATCAGAAAAAAGGCAAAAAATATAATTTTTATTTTATTATCTCCATAAATAAATTACATGTAAATATTTAGTTTAATTAGGTTTTTAACTTTAATTCCTTTTAATAACTAAAAATCCAAAAAATATAGAATTAGGTTAATTAGCAATTTTGATTCCTTTTCATATTTTGCCCTTTTTTTCACAGTAATAATTATTTATTTATTTATATTTTATAATTAAATTTGTACATAAATAAATTAGATTTAAATTAGGTCAAATTTCAATATCTTCACAATAAACTTAAAAAAACATTAGAATTAGGGTTTAGCATTTCATTTTAATTTTAATTAATTTTTCTTTTTTCTTTTAAATCTTAAAAAACACAAAAATGCCCAAAACATCTAATTTTTCATTTTTTATTTTAATTCCTTATTAAAGTTAATCTTTTTTGCAAAAAGGGTCCAACGCCCATTGTTTTTAATTATTTAATTTGCGCATTTATTTTATGTCATTTATTATAATTTTGTATCTCTCCCAAAGCATTGCAATTTTACTTCTCGCACTTTTATTCGCTTTATTTATTTTTCAGTCAAATCGGGTCCGGTTTAATTTTGGCGATGTGGACCCGCGCCTTTGTAATAGCCTTAGATTTATTTTCCCGCAAACTTTTTAACTGTTAAATAAGCATGCAAGAATGAATGGCCCTAATTAAAATCAAGCGTAGATCACGACAAACATGACAAGACAAATATCAATGAAACTGACACACAATTCGCACACACCACCCCTAGGGTACGCCTCACTGTTGCCTTTCGAAAGGTGATCGTCGAGTAGAGGATGTCTTAGTAAGTCCTCATGATCCGGGAACCTGGCATGAGGGTAGCTTCTAAGGTATCTTCCCATTGCTCTGGTGATCACCACGTCCCTAAAACTCGAATTGACCCGAACACCTCCAACGGTGGTGCTACCTACCTCTCAATGGTGGGATGGCACTACTTTTAAGGACATCTACACAGACGAATTCCTTAGGGTAGGTAGGTTCTCAAGGATACTTGCTCTAATTTCAAACAAATAAAAAACTTTTCACACTGACACTTTTCAAAAGCTTTCAAAGCAAATTTTTTCAAACACTCTGACGTACGAGTCGAACTGAAATTTTTTCAAAGAAACTTTTTAAACCCACATTGAAAAGCAAGCAAACAATTTTGAAAACACATTGAGCAAGTATCTAAGAGCCCATGGATAACCATGGATAGAAAGGGTGCTAACACCTTCCCTTTCTATAACCTACCTCCCGAACCGAGAGCAATCTCTTTAAGGAATTTTTCTGTGCTTTTGTCCTTTCCATTTGGAGAAAATAAAAGACGGTGGCGACTCTTGCTTCCGCGACATTTCGCGAACCAGCGTTAAACAGTCAGTTCCAGATCCACTGATCACAACCAGATAACAACTCGTTTTCATCTCTCCAGTCAAGAGGTAATTCCCCAGTAGAGTAACAGACAACTGAAGCTCCTAGACTCTATTTCCCAAAACAAAGACCAACATTCCCCGGCGGAGTCCCCCTCAATGACAGGAACGGGAATCCCCGCAAAGGAATATCTCATGACATCAGCGTGTTCTCTAGATGGCATCTTTAAGCCCATGTTCGATGACTCTTCGTCATTTTCTATGGATGGCATATTTAAGCCCATCTCCGACAATATTTTGTCATCTTTCCCAAATGGAATCTATAAACCCATTCTCGGTATTATCCACGAACAGTTTTACTTCAGACGAGTGCAAATTTCTAGGCATTCTAGTGTTCAATCATCTTCCACCTTCAGATCACGAAAGGCCAATAAGCCAATCTACATCCTCAGGTCTAAGAAGATTGAAAATGGGCAGCTATTGTACCCCAAAGTTTTCACTCTCATTTTATTCAACACATGCCCATTGAGATCTCCAACTTTCCCTAGGATAACTAAGAATTGACCAGACAAATTCTCCTCCTAAGGAAATGAACCTCTAACTAGGGTTTAAGTTTTCAACAAGATGTGTGAGCTCCAATGGTCTCAAATTTTTGCCATGGTCCTAATATGTCCTCAAGATTATCCATGCCAAATTTCATACCTTGCAAAAAAAGTATGCTTAGTCAATTTCTCAAATGCTTGAAAATCAATTGTGCTAGGTCAAAAGTCAATTGTGGCCTATATATAGTGAAACTTTAAGATTTTTGGTCAACATCAACATTTTGAAATTATATCCATGATTTTATCAAGAGTTGATCATGATTCTTCAATAAATGCTCCTAATTCATCAAAAGTCAAAATTACTAATTAGGGTTTCTACAGGAAAAGTCAACCAAACTTTGACCAAACATAACTTTCTCATACTTTATCATAAATTTTTCCACCAAGGCTCATTTTGAAGATAATTTAATTCCCCACAACTTCTCTTCAGCCCTAAAGTCCAATAAATGCACCATTTTAAAGATAAAAGTTCATACATTACAGGTCATTTTTAGAAAGTCAATAAAAGCCAATTTTTGCCAAGACCTTTTACATTAAGATAACATCTTCAAATGCAAAATTGATCAAAAGAGGAATTGAAGTAGACATATTGGGCTTTCAAAAAAGTCCAAGATCATCATCATGAGATAAAAATTTAGCAAGTTTTGGCTTGCCTAAGTTGGGAAAATTTGGGAAATTTGAAGAAATGTGTATTGAGCAAATTTGAGCTTTTAAGGCAATGGCTCATTCTATTGGACTTCAAACATCTTCCTAAGAGTATAGAGGACTCCTAAAACCATTTTTTGCGTAGTGTTAATTTTATTTGCATTTTATATTAATTTTATTTAATTAAAATCAAATAAATCAATATTATTGCAAATTATATGGATCAATATGGTTAAGGCTTGTTTTAATGCATAGAAGGGCCCCATTTTTCGTGTACAGCAAGGCCAGTATGTCCTCATTCATGCAAGTTTGAATAATGGACAAGATCCCATAACTTTGGCCAAGGTTACAAATGGATATTCATGGCATTCAAACATCTTGTTTATGGCTGTTTAATCTTTGTTTTCGTGTCTCCTCATTCCTCTCTATATAAACAACCACCTAGCAATCATCAGGAGAAGGAGATAGAGCCTGGAGAACCCCTGCACATTTTGCAAAAAGTTCAAAGATGTCAAACTCAAATTTCAAGTTCTAGCCTCCCTTAGTCCAAACCAAGGATCCTAATCAATTCTTGGAGGTTCCCTGAAGTCGTCCCAACTATTACCAAGCCTTGAAGCATTGCCAAACGCGTTCTTCATTCATCACGGTTTGCTTCATTTTTTAAATTCGTTTTGTACAATTCATACAGTATCAATGTGTTTTAACCATGCATATTTAACCTTTTGAGAATTTGCAAGCTTTTGGTTTAGTTTGACTGCAGTTTGGGTGTCGGAATCGAATATTACCATTTCTAGGGTTTGATCCTTAGAATTGGGGATTTTCATAACAGGAAAAATTAGCCCAAACTAAGGGCCCTATTGTGTTCAGGAGGTTGAACACAATCAATTCATGGCCTAAGAGTTTATTTTTTGTAGCGTATTTTGCTTGTTTCAAATGCAGGGTTTACAGTGACGGACAAAAAATTGTCACTATAGGTATTATAACCTAAGACAACAGAGGGAGGTTGGGGACGAAGCGTGGCAGCCTTTCATTGGCTCATTCAAACTGCGCGCGCTTCTTTTAATTACCAAATATTGACTAGATTTTGTATTTAAAATTCTGGTTTTGTTTTGTATAACGAATGGTCAGTAGCTCAGTTGGTAAACAGCGTGTTCTGAAAGGAGACGACCTGGGTTCGAGTCCCAGGTCTAGCGTTTTGCTTTATTTACATTTGTTGATTGCAGATCCCATGTGTACAAGTCCAGTTAGCGCATGATAGGGCCTCCAATCTGGGCCATCAGTTACCAATGAAGGCAGATCCAACACTCCTGGGGTGCTCCTTCATGATGGACCTCCCAGGAGCCAATAACACCAGATTAAGCCAGCCTTTGGGCTCTTGCATTTGGGCCTAGTGAAATTCCAGCCATGCACCCCCCTTTTGCTTCTGCATGTCCAGACCCATTTTATTTTGTTTTCTTATTCTTATTTGTTTTATATTTTTCATTTAACCTTTTTTTTAATAACATATAACAAATAATAAAAATCATTAAAAATTAGGATTAGTTTCTTTTTTTTAAAAATTAAATTATGAAATTAATTAATTAATCAACTTTAATATATTTTTTATTAAAATAAGTTAGAACTTAGGATTTTTGAATTATCTTCTCAAATAAAAAATACAAAAATATTAGCATTAGACTTTAAATTCATTTAGAAATTATTTTTTAATTAATTAAATTTAGAATTAATTTTTTTTCTTTAACAAAACCAAAAAACAAAAAGATTTTTCTTTACTTAGAATTTTTCTTAGGTTCTTAGACGTATTGTTTTATCTTGCGCGCGTTTATTTTACTTTCGCATTTTTATGATAATGTAATTGTATCCTAGTATATAATAGACTAAGTAGGACTTTTCATCGCTTTCTTTATTTTACTTTTCCCCCAGTTTTGTACATTGTAAGTACCCCCTCCCCGAAAGCCATGTAATAGTCAATATTTATGCTTTCTGCACTTTATTTTTTGTACATATTAACTGTTAGTAACTAGGCGTGTATGGAAAGACTAATAATCAAATGTTAGCAAACCTTAAAAGCAAAATATAAATAACTAAATTGAACACAATTGCATACAAGCACCTATAGGGTGTCCCACTTCAGTTTCCTTTAAGAAATAAAACAGTCATGAGGCAGAAATGCTTTAGCAAAGACCCATAAATCAAAAGATCATAGTCCCTCGATGACCCTACAGTTTCCTTTTTGTAAAATGATCTAGTCCCTGAAAGAAAATTTCTAAAGCGTCTCCCCAAGTTTCTTTCATGACTGTAAAACGTCCCTTCGATTGTCCCTCAAACATCTGACGACAAAGCTACCTACTCACTAATAGTAGGATAACATTGTGTAAAGGAAAAGAGGAAAAGAACCGCCTTGTTCGAGTAACAAAATAGATAGTTGTTAGAAGTTTGCTCAAACATTTTGCACTTACACAAACACTGCTTTTCAAAAACAATTTCAAAACACTTTGTATACTTTCTCCACAATCCCGAGAAACATTACAAAGTTCATCGTACTAAGGCATTTTCAAAATCATTTTCAAACACAAAGCACAAAGGTATTTTTAAAATGAGCAAACCTCTAAGAGCCCGTGAAAAACCACGGATGGAAAGGGTGCTAACACATTCCCTTCCCATAATCTATTCCCCTTACTCTGAAAATTCTCGAAAAGGTCTTTTTTTGTTCTTTTCACGCTTTCCTTTTTTGGATAAAAGAAAATACGATGGCGACTCTTGCTTACCGCACATTTGCGAATACAAAACGCAAACCAGTATAACAGTCGGTTCTTCCACCGTATCATAAAACTCTTAATTCTCTCTCTTCTCTCTTCTTCTTCTTCTTCTCTTTCTTAAATTATCTTTCTTAAAAACCCTTTGTTCCAACATATTGGTATAACAGAGCTCGGTTGCAATTCAGAGAGAATCTAATGGCAAACGGAACAACAACATCAATATAGTTTCCAGCGAATCTACTGATTTTCAAAGGGGAAAACTATCAGCGGTGGGTTGCGTGGATGAAGGTTGTATTCAGATTTCAAGATGTTATTGAAATCTTGAATAATGGAGTATCTGAACTAGAAGCAGATGCGACGGAAGCCCAAAAAAATGCGCACAAAGATCATAGGTAGAAAGATGGTTAAGCATTGCTCTTGATTCACCAGTGTGTGGATTTTGATGTATTTGAGAAAATAATTGAAGAAGAAACAGCAAAAGGAGCTTGGGAAAATCTAAAAAACTTGTACGGTGGAAATGAGAAATTGAAAAAGGTGAAGTTGCAGACATTAAGGAAGAAATACAAGATGCTCCTGATGAAAGAAGATGAATCAATCTCTGCATATTTCTCAAGAGTTGGGACGCTAACTGTAGCGGTAGAAATGTTGAGACTAAGTCATTGGATTGACTTAACTCGCACAGATCAAATTAAAAATCGCCACTGCGCTTTATTATTTCCAAAGGAATGGGAAAAGAGCGAATAACCCAAAAAGAGGGGGAGAGAATCTAAGTTCGGGGGTTGGTTATGCAAAGGGAAGTTATTAGCACCCTAAACATCTACGGTACTCCACAGGAACCTTTTTGAAAACCTGTGTATTTTGGCTATAAATGTTGTATACAAAAAGAGATGGTGGAGATGAGAAAAGAAGTATTTTTTACAATTTTTGAACCCTCCGCGGTTGAGAACCTTTAATGCCTATGTACCACCTTCCGTGCAATAGGGGATCAGTGTACTCGTAGTTCACCTTTAAAAATTTTAAAACACAAATATGTTGGTTAATTTTAAGAGACGAGACATCATTGTCGTATCCGAGTGGAAGAACATACTTACTATCCACGATTATGAGAAGGGAGAATTTGGGTCACCTCAAAGTGGAGGATATATCTTAGATTTTAAAATAAACAAAGCTTCACTCAACACCCAAGTGGAAAATATCTCACTTCACTACATATCATAGAAGTGTAGTAGTTCGCATCAGTTCAAGGATTGATAAATGGTCTAATCTTTTGAGAAAATTTTAAAGTAAAAAGCCCAAAATGGAAAAATGGTTTGAATGAGATTGATTGACTTCTAGTCTTCTCACAAAAAATGTCAAGGTATTATTAAGTTGATTAAAGTTTGATCAAGAAAATATTTTGAAAATGCATGGACCTAAGTCCAAGTTTATTATGAAAGCAGTTCAAGTTTAAAACAAGAATGGTTTTCAAAAGGAGGGAGAATATTTTTGAAATTAAAGAAGGTGGGAGGAGATGAAGGGACTATCCTAAAGCATAAAGTAAAAAAATAGGGAAAAGAACCATCTAACCAACAAGGAGCTAACACTTGACATTATGAGTCAGTGTAGAATTCTCATTCTTTGGATTGAAACCAAATGAGCAAGGACAGTATAACCTCTTGAGAGTCAAACTTCAAGTGCATTAAGTCTTCACAAAAAAATTGGGCAGAGTAACGACTGTATACAGATGAATTCCCAATCACAGATAAAATATATAATCAGAATAACCTGCACATAAAGAAAACAAACAACCCAATGTCTTGGGGGTAAACCCCAAGAACTCCAGACAATATTGCAATAAAAGTGACAAGGTCTCATGGTAGTTCAAGGTCTCTAATCATAAGTCCAAGAAGTCCATCACTCCATAATGCCAAGGATAGTAACCAAATAGTCCAAGTAACATTAAAGTTTTTTATGGTTCAAGATGATTATTAGGTATCTTCAAAAAGAAATGAGAAGCTCAAGTGAGAAAAATAAAAATGACATAAAAGTAAATGCTCAAGTAAGCAAAGATGAAAATATCATAAAATGTAAATGCTAAAATAAAATGGTGCATAAAGTAAAGGCATAAAAATAAAATCATAAAATAAAGGGCATAAAATAAAAGTCAAATGTTAATGAATTAGTAATTAGAGGTTAGTTGAATGACCATCTTGAAACTTGAATTTTAAACTCATTAGAGGATTGATAAAATCAAAGCATCTCAACAACAAGTTTCATTTGCTTTTTGTCAAGTATATCATTCATTTTCAAAATCTCAAGGCAACAATAAATGATCAATGATGTTTAAATGATTCACTTTGACCAAAGCTTAGAAAGATTCATTAGAGGATTGATAAGACCAAAGCCTCCTAACAATGAATCTCAAGATTATTGGATCAAAGGTTTCAAATTAACATACTTGGGCTTGAAAACATAGGTTTGGGCCACGAATGATCATTTCACAAATCAGGACAAAATTTAGCGCTATGTTAAGCAATCGTAAGTGGACTTATATAGAAGTCGCACCTATTTTGAGGTCGGCCAATAGAAATTTATCTGCCATATGTTTGGAGAGATGATATGTATATTATTGTACCCCAAAATTTCCCCTCTCATTTCTCAAGACATTTCCTCAACAAGGATTTTCAAAAGTTCAAATTTGCACAAGTACAATTGGATTTTTAATGCCCTTGTATTTTCTATGGATCATATTGGATTTCCAAGCATCAGGTCAAAGAGAAAACCATTGAAAGAGCAGAGTAGATAAGTTTGAGTTTTTGACAAAATTAAATAAAAAACAAGGTTGATTTGATTCATGCTTAACTTTAAGCTTCGACTGAGTATTTGTTTCCCTTTGAAATAACAACCTTCGATTCATGAGGCAAGGGCATCCTGTTAGCACCCTTCGATTCAGGAGGTAAAGGCCTCCTGTTTGGCTTCCTTCGATTGCATCTTTTACCTCCTTTTGGCATCCTTTAATTTCCCGATTTATCTCATGCATACATCCTTTACCTCCTACATGCATCTTTCGTTTGGGCATGTGGCCCTCCTTTGATGCAAGCTTCGTTTGGGCATTTTTGCTTCCTTCATACCTCTTTCGTTTGGGAATGTTTCCCTCATTTGATGCAAGCTTCATTTGGGCATTTTAAATTCCTGCATGCATCTTTCGTTTGGGCATGTTGCCCTCCTTTGATGCAAGTTTCGTTTGGGAATTTTCACTTCTCGCATGCCTCTTTTGTTTGGGCATTTTTACTACCTACATGCCTTTTTTTGTTTGGCATATGGCCCTCCCTTGATGCAAGCCTCGTTTGGGCATTTTTGCTTCCTGCATACCTCTTTCGTTTGGGCATGTGGCCCCCTTCAATATAAGCTTTGGTTGCTTTCTTTGTATGGGTTTGTGGTTTCCTTCGAATGCAAGTTTGGGTACGTCTTTCATTTGGCCATATGACCCATTGAAGGCAAGTTTGAGTGGGCAGTGGTTCTTCATGCAATCTTTCGTTTTAGCAAAGGCTCCTTGCATGTTTACTTGAAGTCATAAATCAATAGCCTCCTAAATCTTTCCTTCGATTTAGAGGCCATTTGCCCTTTGCACGATCCCTTCGACTCACAAGAACAAGGACTCCCTTTAGACCAGAATGCACAAGGCAAAAAACTTCCCCATGGCTAGCATTCACAAGGCAATGGTGCCCACAAAGCATTGGCTACTTTCATGCTAGTTTCGACTGGGCAGTATCTCCCTTAGAGATAGTTTTCTTTAACACACAATTTTTACACTATGACACATAGCTATTGTCTCATTCGAAAGACGTACCATGGTGGCACATTCAAAGGACTTTCCAGACATACCTGGATGTCCCAATCAAATGACATATTTTGGTCATCCATTCCAGAGGCATGCCTTTGGTCCATTCGAAGGAACATACAAAAGGCATATTCGAAAGATACCTATTTGTGCCCCTTCAAAGGATACACAAATGAGCCATTCGAAGAACACTTTGATTTGAAAAGAAATGTTGTTGTCTGAAAAGAAGTCAGGTCGAAGGATAGGGCTAGGGGGTCAAAATAAATGGTTGAGATATCCAAAGATACTTGCTGGCTAGAGTCCCATATACTGCCAAGTTCATGCCTGATACACTCGCCATAACACTCCAAAACTGCTGCACAGCAGTCCTGCAACACTGCCCTTATTCTTGCACCAATTTGGCATACGAATATTACCCCTCGAGAGCTATAAGAATAGTATGCCCTTTTTGTTCAAATTTTTTGTTTTCCCTCCTAAAACATCAGCCAAAATCATCTATAAATATGAGCCTCCACCACACATCTTAGGGGCCCCTGGATAGTTGCAAAAAAACTCTTGTTGTAAGAAAAGTGATAAATTTCTCAAAAAAAATCTCAAACACTATCCAACGTTTTTTTCAAATATTATGAACACTTCTAAAAAACTCAGACCCCTCCACACACTAAGTGAACCCTTCGATTCACTCCTCAAGTTTCCAGATAACTAACCTTCGACCCATTCCCACAACTACAATATAATAATCATTTGATTCACTCTCTTACCTGTTATAAAGTAACCTTCAATTAATTCTTATACCCTCCTTCGATTCACTGACTACTCAAACAAGGTAGTAACTGAACTAGCCTCAGAAAGACTCCAACAAACTTCCATTCACCACCAAGGAAGCCACTTGCAGTTTCCTTCGATTTAAGCGCTTCAAGAGGTAAGTTCTCTCCAAACTTGGAACTATTTCATTTAAATATCATGTGTACATACCAATAAAGAGATAATGTAGATATTTCATCTAGGGAGTTTGACCATGCTTTAACCTTCGATCCTTACTGCCTATATGTTGAAAGTCTTAATCCTGACTAGTTAGGCTCTGGATTTTGAGGCCCAATAATTTTGTGCTAACCCCTGGCATGTAGCTTTCGAAAGTTACACTTGAATGTTGCAATATTAAAAGTTTAAAATAGGTTCTCTATATCCTTCAATTGGCTAAATACTCAAGCCTTTCAAATCTCAACCTGAGGGCCTAGCATTCCTATAGTCGAAGAAGGCAACAAGAAGCTTGAGGCGAAGAGTGTACCTCATGTTGACTCCAGGCCCCAATTGAAAGAAGCGGGAAAAGGATGAAATCGAAAGGGGTGACCTCACTGACTCCAGGCCCAAATCGAAGGAAGCCAGGAAGGGCAGAATCGAAGGGTGTCTCTGCCTAGATCAAAAAGCTCATTTTTCTTCCTTTTATTTTTGTTTTGTCTTTACATTTTCTTGCTATTCAATATAGTTGTAATAGTGTAGGATTTATTTTCTGGATTTTTTATTGCTTTTGTACAAATTTTAGTAATTAGGATGTATGGCAAGATAAAACCAACAACTAGATCACCCTAATCAAAGACTAAATGCATGTAAATCAAACACATTATTCACAGACATGCACCCCTAGGGTAATCTCACTTATTTCCTCGGAAAAATAGTCATGTCCCTCGAATATGGGCGTTTTAGCAAAGACCCTCGATGACCCTCAATCTTGCCTTCGGTAAACAATCTAGTCCCTAAACGAAAATTGCTAAAACGTCCCATAGGTTGCCTTCTATGACTACACAAACGTCCCACGCCCGTCCCTTCTCATCCAATGATGGGGCTTCTTACCAAATCAATGGTAAGATAGAAACATCTAAAGGATTAGGAAAAGAACATAGACCTTTTGAGTAGGTAGGATGCTCCTAGTTGCTCGCTTGCTCACAACAAAAATATTTTATACACCAACACTTTCGTTTGAAACATTTTCAAAAGACAGATCTTTTTGTATGCGTTCTTATAGAAACGAGAACCATTACAAAGAAAATTTTCAAAATACTTTCAAAACCCACACCACAAGCACATTTTCAAACAAAAGCAAGTGATCTAGCAAGCAACTAAGAGCCCGTAGATAACTACGGGTGAAAAGGATGCTAACACCTTCCCTTTTCATAACCTACCCCCCAAACTCAAGAAAATAATATCAAAGGTCTTTCCTGTTCTTTTCACCCTTTTCTTATTGGATAAAAGAAAAGTCGATGGCGACTCTTGCTATCCGCAACAATTTCGATCAAACGCAAAACACCAAGTCAGTTCTTCCACCGTGTTACAGAACTGGCGACTCTGCTGGGGAATTACTTAAAAGTGGGGTTACCTTAAGGCTAGATCAACTTTACTTGATTTTCATTGTTTAACTTGCTTTACATTATGGTTCCTTGTTTGGGCTTGTTTTGATCCTCAACCCAGATCTGGGGCACCTTTTAGGTAAGTAGCAAAAAGTTGTGGAAACTGTGCGGGGTATAACGACATGGTCAAAGCAATAGCTACGTTAGTGTGACACATTTGTTGGTACCGGTATCCCTTGAGTAGTCAAGGAGAATACGGGGCCACTATATGGTGTCATGAAGCACTAACTGACTTTAGAACCTTACTTGAACAACTTGGCCATTAGGTAGTAGTGAGGTAGTCAGCTTTGGTGCAGTCCGAAGTTGGTTGATACTCGATACTATGCTCATTTAGATCGGACTTTCGAGATATTTCGGTCGCCAATAAAGAGGCTTGCGCTGAAACAATGCCCGATAAAGAAAGATCAGTGATATTGAGATTCCCTAGAACCCGTGTACTTTCTAGGACAAGTTGAACCAACTAAACTTCAAGAGGGTAATTACCTATGAACCTCATGCAAGCCTAAACCTAAGGACTTGTTTGATTTTCTTGTGCATATTCTTGTACATAACATCATGGTATTATACCATAGCATTTTAGACTAACCATTTCAAGGATCTTGAGATTCATCTTTGTTCTGTTTTGTAGGACATGACTCTCACTCGCAGGAATACAATCCAAGTCAATCTCGTACGAGTACTTTTTCAGCTCAAAGAATTAGCATCAAGGGTCCCTGAGAATTCTCTGTTCACCAAAGGACATGGACGACTTCTCAACCTGGTTACCTCAAGCTTTGATGAAGACATGATGAAAGTGCTCTTCCATATCTTCGACCCTTTTCACCATTGCTTTACCTTCCCTGATTACCAACTTGTGCCTATTATGGAAGAATTCTCTCAACTCTTGGGAATTCCTATTCTCAATCAATTACCTCTCAACGGTATTAAAAGAGACTCGAGCCCTGAAGATATTTTCCGAGCTTTATACTAACAACAATTCGACGTCACAGTTAATTGGGGAACAAGAAGTGGTGTCAAAGGATTCCTATCCAAGTTCTTGTTGGAAAAAGCTCAAGACTGTTGGAACACTCTGGATTTACAAGCCTTTAAAGAAATTTTGGCTCTTCTCATCTATGGGATGGTATTATTCCCTAATCCTGACCAACTTATAGATGTGAATGCAGTCAAAAATTTTATATCTCGCAATCCGGTGCCTACTTTGTTGGGAGATATATTTCATTCTCTCCACTCTCGCACCATGAGGAGAAGAGGAACCCTCATGTGTTGCACTCCTCTGTTGGCTAGGTGGTTCGTTTCACACCTACCCCAATCCGTTGTGAAGAATGAGCAAGGTTTGAGATGGCCCAATAGGTTGATGTCACTCAGACATTCGGATATTCACTGGTGTTCTCGATCCTTGGAGGACATTACTATCACTGACCGTTGTGGGGAATTACCTAATATCCCTTTGCTTGGCATTTAGGGAGGTATCACTTACAACCCTTGCTTAGCTTTGTGACAGTTTGGGTATGCACGAAGAGATGGTCCTCATGATGCGCTCATCCAAGGTGTGGTGTTCGACTACGAGGGCGACAACCAAGGCTACCATCAAAGGTTTATACGAGCTTGGAGGATGGTAAAAAAAGTGGATAGTAAGACATTGAGACACAAAAATTCTATTCCCCTTGAGCCTTACCTTAGGTGCGTACAAACTCGTGCTCAGAGTCTCGTAATGCCTTACCCCTCTATCCTACCTATCATCATGGAGCCTGTTGCTGAAGGAGATGTTCTGTATATTGTCCTTTATCCCAATATGCCTACCTCTCTTGAAGACTTGCAAAAGGATTGGATTAAGCTAAAAGAAGAGCGAGACACATTCGAAGCCCAATTCCACGCGAGTGAGAAGAAAGTTTTGGAGCTCACAAAGCAGCTTCATGAAAAGCACAGTTTGAACGCCTACATTGCGCCAAAAAGAATGCGTTCAACCTTTTTGCCTTAGGAGTTTGTTTTGTGTTTATTTCTTTCATTGTAAGCCCCAAGAGGCATGATGTAATAAAACTTGGATTTATTAATGCAATGTGTGTTTCCTTTTGTCTAAGAAAATTTAAATATCCTAGTTTCCTTGAAATCATTTGCATATGCATTTTCATTCATCATAACACAAACAGTTTTTTATAACAGGTCTCCTTATCTTTCTACTGTTTATTTCAGTGAGATAGATATTGAACAGACAGTAAAAGATCTTCAAGCACAAAATGCTTAATTCCAACATATATTCTTGGCTCTGGCTAAAGGACAAGAGGACCTGAAGGCTCTTATTATCAAAGATAAGAAGAAGAAGGTGAAGAAACCATTCGGCATTTTGAATTTGGGAAGAAGGTTCAGAGGACCATCCAAGCGAACTCTAGATTTCACAACCTCGTCGGGTGAAGGAGATAATCAAGAAGGAAAGAACAAGGAAGGAAATGACAACCCTGAGTCTGAGGAAGATGAAGCTGACTACTCTGAAGAATAATATCCTTCTGCTGATGATAAATACAAATAGCTGGAGGATCGCCCCAATGCTATGGAGATCCAGAGGGTTCCCGGGATGGATTTTGAAGAGCTAGGACTGGTTTCAGGGGTGGTCATTCCGCAAAAATTCAACGTTCCCACATTTGCTAAATATGATGGTGTCTCTTGTCCTAAGCTGCATTTAAGGTCATACGTCAGGAAGATTCAACCCCATACTACTGATAGGAACCTATGGGTACATTTCTTCCAAGAAAGTTTGTTAGGAACGCAGTTGGATTGGTTCTATCAGTTAGAAGGAACCAATATTCGCAATTGGGAGGATCTGACTGCTGCTTTTTACAAGCAATACTAGTATAATGCGGACCTAGCTCTAACTCGAACATAATTGTAGGGTATATCGTAGGAAGAGTCCAACCCCATTTATCTGATAGAGAGTTGGTGGATATATTCTTAGGCACGTTGTCTGGTCCATTCTTCAACCATCTGATCAGAAGCTCTTTAGCTGGATTTACTGAGCTGATCACGACTGGTGAGTGGATAGAAGCCGGTATTGAGAGTGGAAAGATTCAAAGGGATGCATCCTCAAGCACGATGAAGAAACCCTTCACTGGAAAGAAGGAGGTCAGTGTTTCTTATGGCCATAGGAATCAAAACAAAATAAAACATCGTCCGACGGTAGGGACTATTATGATCTCCAATCCTGTATGAAATCAATAGCGAAACCATCAACGCAGGCCGGAGGTTCCCATAAGACGATTCTCCTAGATCAACATGACCTTGTCCCAGGTTTTTCCACATCTATTGAAGTCCTATGTGGTGACTCTAAAGGGAGATCCCAAGAACCCCAATACGTCTTCTCTCTGCTACAACCCGAATGCTCGATGTGCCTATCATTCTGAAAGTTCGGGACATGATACAAACGATTGTTGGGCCCTGATAAATAAGGTACAAGACCTTTTCGAGGCAAAAGAGATTGAGTTTGACCCTCCAGAAACACCTAATGTGATAACGGTGCCAATTCCCAAACATGGCCAAGGTGTCAATGTTGTTGATGATGACCGTTTTGTTTCCTCCGTGGATGAATTAACTACTCCCCTTTTGACTGTTAAACTGAATCTATTGCAAGTCAGTTTATTTCTGGGCTGTGAGAAAAGTTGTCACTTATGTATGTCTCTAACAGATGGTTGTTTGTTACTGAAGATGGGCGTCCAGCGCCTGATGGTTAACAAAGAAATCATGTTCGAGAAAGTTCCTCTTGCCAAAAATTCATGTGAAGATGTTTCAATAATCACCATTTCGGACAATCCTCCCAGGGTCTCCATCAAAAGACCCGTCAGGATTACATTTGTTCTAAAGTTTGCTCTCCTAATCATCACCATGCCGGGGCCAATACCATATTCCTTGGATAAAGTTGTTCCCTGGAATTATGGGGCTGACGTCTATTACCATGGTGTCAAGCAAGACCTGTTCGATATCAAAGATAAAGTTATTGAAGGTACTGATCCTGATGTCGACAATATTGTTGGGACCAAAAAAATAACGAGAAGCGGAAGAGTTTTCTCCCCCGAGATCTCTCCAAAGACCACTGCTACTCCTGTTAGCATTTGTGTTGCTGCTCCTGTCAGTATTCCCACGGTTATTCCCGCTGCTAGCCCTGCTGTTATCCCTGCTACTGAGTTGTTCGAGACACGGGGCAAAGAGGTATTGGTTGAGCCTTTCCAGATGGATGCACATCCCGAAGTCATTCTTGAGGCTTCTAAGAAGGATATGGAAGAGATATTAAAGATAATTAAGAAAAGTGATTATAACATCATGGAGCAGTTGGGACAGACCCCCTAAAAAATATCAATGTTGGCCTTACTTTTGTGCTCTGAAGCCCATGCTGAGGCTTTTGTAAAATTTCTGAAGACCGCCCACGTTCCCAAAGAGACCTCCGCTAATCGATTCGAGAATTATGGGGCTAGTCTAACTGCTGATAATGGACTGGGTTTCTATAACGCTGACTTAACTCCCAAGGGAAGGAAACACAATGATGCCCTGCATGTCTCCATTGAGTGCAGGGACACTACATTAGCCCATGTTCTGGTGGATACATGTTTGTCATTGAATATCTTACCCAAGAATGCTCTTGACCGATTAGATTTCGAAGGACTCACATTGAAGCCCAACAACATTGTGGTGAGGGCCTTCAATGGTTCTAAAAGAACAGTGCACGGGGAGGTGGACATCCCTATCAAAGTTGGAACTCAGACTTTTGATTAAACCTTCTATGTGATGGATATCTTCCTATCTTATTCCTGTTTATTGGGTCGACCCTAGATCCATGGGGCTGGTGTTGTCACTTTTACCCTACATCAGATGTTGAAGTACCCAGTCAAAGGAAATATTATCACAGTCCATGGGGAGGTGGAATATATGGTTATCCACCTGAACTCTTTAAGGTATGTTGAAATGGATGGCAAGTTCATTGAGACCCCCTGTCATAATTTTGAGGAGGTTCCACAGACGGTTGTTGTAACCAAGATTGCTACCAAGGCTCTGAAGATTACCAGACCTCCATTGAAAATGGCTTATCTGAAGGATGCTAGAGTAGTAGTTAAGGAAGATGGGTGTACCATTTGGGGTCAACTTTCGGATATTCCCTACAAATCTAACAAGTTTGGTCTGGGTTTTACCTCAGAGGCCCAAAGAGTTGTTCGACGTACTCGCGCTGGGGGACTACCATTATGCAACAGCAATTATGGAGTCAATACGTTGGAAGACAATGATAGCAGTTGTGACATGGACGAGTGGATTTTTCCAACCATCGGCGGTGGAATCAACCATTGGGAGGCCAGAGATTTTGTTCCTATTACTTTTATTCAAGAGTAATTGTCTTTTAAATTTTAGGACTTGTAATATTTAAACAATTTAAAACCTTGTGTCTTACCCGAGGCACAAAGGTCCTTCTATGAGGGTTGTTACTTCATATTCATATGTCATTAATAAATCATGGGACGTTTTTGCATGCAAATTTTAAGCTCTTTATTTTCTTTTTCTACCTTTTAATTTATCAAAGATAGTTATGTTCTTACATACACTCACATATCAAAATGCAGATCCACATCCACTCGGGATCCCATTGGTAAGGGTTCTTCTATTGCCTATTATGACTTTGAAAATCCGATCTACCAAGCCGAGGACGAAGATGAGGAAGATTATGATGTACCAGGGGAACTTGCTAGATTATAACAACAGGAAGAAAGGACCATAAAACCCCACAAAGAGCCGGTTGAAACAGTTAACTTAGGTACTGAAGAGGATAATAAAGAAGTCAAGATAGGTGCCAATCTGGAGCATGGCCTCAAGAAGCATTTAACTCAGATACTACATGACTATGTTGAGGTCTTTTCCTGGTCATACAAAGACATGCCAGAACTCGACACTGATATCGTGGTCCATCGTCTTCCAACAAAAGAAGACTGCCCTCCATTGAAACAGAAGGTTCGTCGTATGCGGCCAGAAATGTCAGAAAAAATCAAGATTGTAGTCATGAAGCAGTTCAATGCCGGATTTTTAGCTGTCACCTCTTATCCATAATGGGTTTCCAATGTTTTCCCGGTGCCTAAAAAGGACGATAAGGTACATATGTGTGTGGATTATAGAGACCTGAATAGGGCAAACCCCAAGGATGATTTCCAGCTTCCCCATATCGATATTCTGGTTGACATTACCGCACATCATAAGGTATTATCCTTCATGGATGGTTTCGCCGGATACAATCAAATTAAAATGGCACCTGAGGACATGGATAAAACAACCTTCGTCACACAATGGGGAACTTTCTATTACAAAGTTATGCCATTTGGGCTGAAGAACGTCGGGGCAATCTATCAGCGTGCCATGGTAGCTGTGTTTCACGATATGATCCATCACGAGATAGAGGTCTACATGGATGACATGATATCCAGATCTGAAACTGAAGAAGAACACATGGACCACCTGCATAAGCTATTTGAAAGACTGAAGAAATAGAAACTAAGGTTGAACCCAAATAAATGCACTTTTGGAGTAAGATTCGGTAAGCTCTTAGGCTTCGGTGTCAGCGTCAAAGGTACTGAAGTGGACCCTGCAAAGGTAAAATCAATACAAGAAATTCCTGCTCCTTGCACTGAGAAGGAAGTTAGGGGATTCTTAGGACGGCTAAACTACATCACCAGATTCATTTCCCATCTAACCGCTACTTGTGAACCAATATTCAAATTACTAAAGAAAGATCAAGTAGTGGAATGGAATGACGACTGCCAGGCTTCCTTTGATAGGATCAAGAGTACCTTTAAGAGCCTCCCATTTTGATGCGGCCAGTTGAGGGAAGACCTCTGATCATCTACCTAACAGTTTTGGAAAATTCAATAGGGTGTGTGATGGGGCAGCATGACGAGTCTAGCCAAAAAGAGCATGCAATATACTACCCGAGCAAAAAGTTTACCGACTGTGAAACCAGATATTCACTACTCGAGAAAATTTATTATGTTCTGGCTTGGGATGCTCACCGGCTAAGACAATATATGTTGACTCACACTACCTTATTGATATCCAAGATGGATCCTACTAAATACATATTCGAGAAGCCCGCCCTCTCTGGAAGAATAGCAAGATGGTAGATGGTCCTGACCGAATACGACATTCAGTACACTACCCAAAAAGCAAAAAATGGAAGTGTACTAGATGATCATTTGGCTCATCAGACTTTGGATGACTATCAATCCATGAATTTCGAATTCATGGATGAAGACATCATGTTGGTAAATGATTGTGAAGAACTCATACCATATGACGGACCTAAACAAGGATCCTGATGGACCATAGTTTTTGACGGAGCTTCCAATGCACTCGGTAATGGCATCAGCGCTATGATCATATCTCCTGAAGCTTGTAATACTCCCTTCACTGCCAGGCTTTGTTTCAACTATACCAATAATATGACTGAATATGAAGCGTGCATTATGGGTCTCGAAGCTGCCATAGATTTGGGGATCAAATCCTTAAGTGTATTTGGAGACTCAGCCTTAGTAATCAGTCAGATCAAAAGAGAATTGGACACGAAGCATCCTAATCTAATCCCTTACAAAGAACGCGTGTTGACACTGATCCCATATTTTGAGGAAATTACTTTTGATCATTTTCCACGAGAGGAAAATCAACTAGCAAATGTGCTAGCTACTATGTCATCCATGTTCAAAATCAGGTGGGATAATGAGGCTTCTCAGATCACTATTGAGAAGGATGGATGAACCATCATACTTTCATGAGATTGATACTGAAGAATTAGTGGACAAACCTTGGTTCCATGAAATTAAAAGATATCTTGAGGCCCAAGAATTTCCTGAGGGAGCTTCAGTCAATGATAAGAAGTTCCTAAGAAGGATCTCTGCTAAATTCTTCCTCAGTAATGGAATCCTCTATAAGCCCAACCACGAATCTACTTTGCTTCGGTGAATAGACAAGAGTGAGGCAGAAAAGATCATGGCTGATTTACACGAAGGTACCTTTGGCACCCATTCTAGTGGGCACACGATGGATAAAAAGATCCTACGGGCAGGATACTATTGGTCCACTATGGAAACAGATTGTTATCAGCATTCACGAACTTGTTACAAGTGCCAGATCTATGATGAAAAAATACATGTGCCTCTGGTTCCTCTAAACATCCTGACTGCTCCTTGGCCATTCGTAATGTAGGGCATTAACCTTATTGGAGATATCATACCTGTAGCTTCTAATGGACACCGCTTCATCCTGGTTTCCATTGATTACTTCGCAAAGTGGGTCAAGGCAGCTTCATTTACTTTTGTTACCAAGAACGTTATAGCCCGATTCATCAGACATAATCTTATCTGTAGGTATGGTATTCCTGAGAGAATCATTACAGATAATGGTACCAATATCAACAATACTATGATCATTGGACTATGCGCGCAATTTAAAATCCATCATCATAACTCTTCTCCTTACCAGCCGAAGATGAATGACGTTGTAGAAGCCGCTAATAAAAACATCAAAAAGATCATACAGAAGATGAAATTGACCTATAAAGACTGGCATAAGGTGTTACCATTTGCTCTCCACGGTTACCGTACCACGGTGCGCACATCAACAGGGGAAACTCCTTTCTCTTTGGTATATGGTATGGAAGTTGTCCTACCAATTGACATCCAGATACCTTCTTTGAGAATCGTGAAGGGTGCTGGTTTGAATGAAGATGAATGGGTTCAAACTCGACTTGAACAATTGAACTTGATTGATGAGAAGAGTCTTACGGTTGTATGCCATGGTCTAATGTACCAAAAAAGTATGATTAAAGCTTTTAACAAGAAGGTCAGATGTCAAGTATATCAGGTTGGTGATCTGGTAATCAAGCGTATCATACTTCCACAAGGTAATCCCAGGGGAAAATAGACCCCTACATATGAAGGACCATTTGTGATCAAAAACATATTTTCTGGTGGGGCCATAATTTTAACCACTATGGACGGCGACGACCTTCCGCACCCTATAGGGGACATAGTTAAAAGATACTACGCATGAAAAAGACTCGCTATGTTGACCGGCCTAGGCAAAAATTAAGGATATACACAAAAAAATTGTACACCCGGTAAACCGAAAACCTGAAAAGGAGGCTTGGGTAAAACAGGGTATCCCGGTGGACTGAAAACCCGAAAAGGAAGTCCAGGCAAAATTTAGGGATTTAAAGCGTATGACTATGTCCCGTTGGATCACCTTACAACCAACCTCCAGTATCATTTGTTAAACTCACACGGTACTAATCAATCCAATCAGCTTCGGACAAAGCAGCAATTGGATGAGACGCTCAGAGACATAAAGGCTATAGCAGAATGGGAACCATATGGGATTATTTCACATAGATATATTTCTTTGTATTAGTTTTCATTCTTACGATAACATTCTCTTACTAGGATGTTCGTCTCTTTGTACAAAAATGCTTATTCAAGTTAATACAAAGTTATTCCTTTAAAAGTGCAAAGCTATCTATTTTTTACTTTCCTGTTTTGTTTGCAAAAATGTCCAGTGATTATTTTTGAACATATGCATTTGAACATATGCATTTGAACATAACTACTGTTTACAAATATACGCATAAAAAGAAAAAATAAAATAGAAAGAAAATTACTAATGGCTTTAAGAAACAGGACAATGTCCAGAGGCCATTCCATAAAATCCCAGCAGGTACTTTCTCTAGCAGGAGCAGAGGCAGAGACATTCTGCAATAGGACAATTTTCGTTTCTCCGGTACGCAGCCTAATGGTATCAGGTGCTCTCATATCCTCGACGGAGCAAAATTTCCAATTACCGCTCCAAATATTCCCCATTGAGAATTATCGAGCTTCTCAGAATTCCCCAGCAGGATTTCACAAAGTCCCCAAACGATGCACGGAGTTTCCCTTCCCCAACAGAGTTTATTTCTCTAAAAAATAGAAATTCATCTGTCAACACTTCAACTCCAGCAAGATATGAAGACTTACACTCCTCATTCCCAGTAACAGTCAGGGATTTAATTTCCCCAGTCCAGAAACACTACAGCAGAACAACTAATATGTTCACACATTGCATTCATACATCATAGCACCGACAACACGAATGCCATGCACTTCATACATCATGACATTGCATACAACTAACTCTTTACCTTTTCAGGAAAGATCAATCAACAGAAAATTATCATCAAACCATTTTTGACAAGACAGGACAATTATCTCTACGACTAACAAAAATAAGTTCCAGATTAATACGTGAAACGAAACAAGACAACTATCTGTGAACAAATCGATTGTAGATCAATTCCCGAAATAGGACGTGGTGACTATCTACATGACAAATACTTCCTTCAAACCTCTACTGGTCCAGTTTAAATCGATCAATGGTTTATCCTGATTCCTTTCTGGTAGACACTTTCTCTGGTTCGGATAAATCGCTCCAAAGATTTATCCTGATTCTTTCCAGTTAAAGAATATTCAAGACCTCTGCTGGTTCAGTTTAAATCGATCGATGGTTTATCCTGATTCTTTTCTGGTAGACACTTTCTCTAGTTGAGATAAATCGCTCCAAATATTTATCTTGATTCTTTCTAGTTAAAGAATATTCAAGACCTCTGTAGGTTCAGTTTAAATCGATCAATGGTTTATTCTGGTTCCTTTTCGGTAGACACTTTCTCTAGTTCAGATAAATCGCTCCAAAGATTTATCCTGATTCTTTCCAGTTAAAGAATTTTCAAGATCTCTTCTAGTTCAGTATAAATCGATCAATGGTTTATCATGATTCCTTTATGGTAGACATTTTCTCTGGTTCAAATAAATCACTCCAAGGATTTATCCAAATTCTTTCCATTTAAATATTATTCAAGACCTCTGCTGGTTCAGTTTAAATAGATCAATGGTTTATCCTGATTCCTTTCTGGTAGACACTTTCTCTAGTTCAGACAAATCACACCAAATATTTACTCTGATTCTTTTCCAGTTAAAGTCAAGCTTAGACTTAGTCTAATTTATGTCAACAATCACCTTTGGATGGCA
Source organism: Vicia faba (assembly GCA_948472305.1). Taxonomy (NCBI): domain Eukaryota; kingdom Viridiplantae; phylum Streptophyta; class Magnoliopsida; order Fabales; family Fabaceae; genus Vicia; species Vicia faba. The sequence continues at coordinate 380,802,563 of OX451739.1, read as the reverse complement.
TCTGTAAGCCCATCTCCGACAACTATCCATCATTTCTCCAAATGGCATCTTTAACCATTCCCTACACAATCAACCACCACATCATCAAGTGCAAATTTTTGGGCACTCTAGTGTTCAATAATCTTCCACCTTCAAGTCACGAATGGTAGATTCGCCAATCCAACTCTTCAGGTTTAAGAAGATTGAACAGGGGCATTTGTTGTACCCCAAAATTTTCCCTCTCATTTCTCAAGACATTTCCTCAACTTGGATTTTCAAAAGTTCAAATTTGCACAAGTACAATTGGATTTTTAATGCCCTTGTATTTTCTATGGATCATATTGGATTTCCAAGCATCGGGTCAAAGAGGAAACCATTGAAAGAGCAGAGTAGATAAATTTGAGTTTTTGACAAAATTAAAGAAAAAACAAGTTTGCTTTGATTCATGCATAACTTCAAGCTTCGACTGAGTATTTGTTTCCCTTTGAAATAACAACCTTCGATTCAAGAGCAAGGGCATCCTGTTAGCACCCTTCGATTCAGGAGGCAAAGGCCTCTTGTTTGGCTTCCTTCGATTGCACCTTTTACCTCCTTTTGGCATCCTTTGATTTCTCGATTTATCTCCTGCATACACCCTTTACCTCATGCATGCATCTTTCGTTTGGGCATGTGGACCTCCTTTGATGCAAGCTTCGTTTGGGCAATTTTGCTTCCTACATACGTCTTTCATTTGGGCATGTTACCCACCTTTGATGCAAGCTTCGTTTGGGCATTTTTACTTCCTGCGTGCCTCTTTCCTTTGGGCATGTTTCCCTCCTTTGATGCAAGCTTCGTTTGGGCATTTTCACTTCCCGCATGCCTCTTTCATTTGGGAATTTTTACTTCCTGCATGCCTTTTTTTCGTTTGGGCATATGGCCCTCCCTTGATGCACGCCTCGTTTGGGCATTTTTGCTTCCTGCATACCTCTTTCATTTGGGCATGTGCCCCCCTTCAATACAAGCTTTGGTTACTTTCTTCGTATGGGTTTGTAGTTTCCTTCGAATGCAAGTTTGGGTACGTCTTTCATTTGGCCATATGACCCATTGAAGGCAAGTTTGAGTGGGCAGTGGTTCTTCATGCAATCTTTCGTTTTAGCAAAGGCTCCTTGCATGTTTGCTTGAAGTCATAAAGCAATAGCCTCCTAAATCTTTCCTTCGATTTAGAGGCCATTTGCCCTTTGCACGATCCCTTCGACTCACAAAAACAAGGACTCCCTTTAGACCAGAATGCACAAGGCAAAAAACTTCCCCATGGCTAGAATTCACAAGGCAATGGTGCCCATAAAGCATTGGCTACTTTCATGCTAATTTCGACTGGGCAGTATCTCCCTTGGAAATAGTTTGCTTCAACACACAATTTCTACACTATGACACATAGTTATTGTCTCGTTCGAAAGACGTACCATGGGGGCACAATTGAAGGACTTGCCAGACATACCTGGATGTCCCAATCGAATGACATATTTTGGTGATCCAATCCAGGGGCATGCATTTGGTCCATTCGAAGGAACATACAAAAGGCCTATTCGATAGACACCTATTTTGGCCCCTTCAAAGGATACACATATGAGCCATTCGAAGAACACTTTGATTTGAAAAGAAATGTTGTTGTCTGAAAAGAAGTATGGTCGAAGGATAGGGCTAGGGGGTCAAAACAAAAGGTTGATATATCCAAAGATACTTGTTGGCCAGAGTCCCATATGCTGCCAAGTTCAGGCCTGATACACTAGTCATAACACTCCAAAACTATTGCACAGCAGTCCTGCAACACTGACCTTATTCTTGCACCAATTTCGCATACAAATATTGCCCCTCGAAAGCTACAAGAACAGCATGCCCTTTTTGTTCAAATTTTTTGTTTTCCCTCCTAAAACATCAGCCAAAATCATCTATAAATATGAGCCTCCAAACACTTCTAAAAAACTCAGACCCCTCCACACACTAAGTGAACCCTTCGATTCACTCCTCAAGTTGCCAGATAACTAACCTTCGACCCATTCCCGCAAGTACAATATAATAATCTTTTTATTCACTCCCTTACCTGTTATAAAGTAACCTTCAATTCACTCAAATACCCTCCTTCGATTCAGCGACTACTCAAACAAGGTAGTAACTGAACTAGCCTCAGGAAGACTCCAATGAACTTCCATTCACCACCAAGGAAGTCACTTGAAGTTTCCTTCGATTTAAGTGCTTCAAGAGGTAAGTTCTCTCCAAAGTTGGAACTATTTCATTTAAATATCATGTGTACATACCAATAAAGAGAAAATGTAGATATTTCATCTAGGGAGTTTGACCATGCTTTAACTTTCGATCCTTACTGCCTATATGTTGAAAGTCTCAATCCTGACTTGGACTGGTTGCTTCATGTTGTATCTGTCTTGATGAAGCTAACTGATCATGGTCCTCAACTCTTCCTGCTCCCGAGCTAAGCCTTGGATGAGAGCCATTTGCCCCAGCATCTGGGTTCTCATCGTATCTACCTCAGCTTGCAGACATTTCAGCCGTTCGTCCTTATCATCTTCGGGACTTTTCTTGGCCAAATTCCCCATGAGGAGTGTCCTCAACTCTTCCTGCCCCTTGGATAGGCTTAAGAAGATCTCCCTGAACTGAGCCTCTTGAGCATGAAGACCCTGGTTATCTTGTTGGGAAGCCATTGCTGAAATAAACAGTGGAGAAGGTAAGTGTCCTGTAACAAGGGTACCTGTAATGCAATGATATGTATGATATGCATGCAATGTTTTCAAGGATCTCGCGGGATAAACAAGAAAGTTGTTAGAATTTGCATTTTGTAGCTTAATGGAAGGCACTGCATATTGTTGAGAGTCCTTCTTCAAGAGTCAAGGCTCACCATATCCAGTGGGTCATAGCCCCTGACAACCTTGGCTAGAGGAAAATAAATCCCCTTTGCCCCTTGCTAGGCATTTGATTCATCATGACCTGCATCACAAACCCTTGAGATCCTTGAAATGGATTAGTCCTTATGTACGATGTATGCAATGGTATGATGGTATGAGGTTATGCTATGCGTGGAGTGATGTAAGTAGGCCCTGTAATGAGTCCCAATTAAGGACTGTAAACAAAACCTGCAAGGAACTCGTGTTGTTAGATAACAAGTATGCAAGTAATTCAAGTATGAAGGCACACAAGTCACATCAGACAACCCTTAGAGTTCAGGCCAGCATGAAGTTTGGGGTACTACCCTCTTGAAGTTGGTGGGCTCAAAACCTGTCCTATCAAAAGTAACCGGGTTCTAAGGAGCTCAATATCATTGGGTTGTTTTCTATGTTCATTGTTTTGATTTAGCCACTGAACTGGCGATCAAAATATTCCAAGAAAACAACCCTCAATGAGTGTAGTATCGAGTATCAACCAACTTCGGACTGCACCAAAATCAGTCATCTCACTACCCCTAAAGAGGCCAGGATGGTTCAATTAAGGTTCCTAAGGTCAGTTGATGCTTCATGACACCACGTGGCGGCCCCGTACTCTCCTTGACTTGACTCAAGGGTTACCGGTACTCACCAAAGTGCCACATCAACATAGCAAACTGCTTCAACCGTGTCGGTATACCCCGCATAGTTCCCTCACAGTTTGTTGCTACTTTCTAAGAAGGTATCCCCCAGATCCGGGTTAGGATCTATGAAACTCCCAAAACAGGCCCACAATATTAAAGCAAACAGATCAAGCAATTGAAAACATGATGATGAACTATTCCTAAGGTACACCTCACTTTTAGAATCCCCAGCAGAGTCGCCAGTTCTGTGATCGGTGGAAATAGAACTGACTGTTTTTTAAGCTGGTTTCGCGAAATGTCGCGGTAAGCAAGAGTCTCCACCGTCTTTTATGTTCTCCAACATGGAAAGGACAAAAGCACAGCAAAATTCCTTATTCGAGAATGTTTCTCGGTTCGGGAGGTAGATTTATAGAAAGGGAAGGTGTTAGCACCCTTTCTATCCATGGTTATCCATGGGCTCTTAGGTACTTGCTCTTATGTTTTCAAAAGATTTGTTTGCTTTTCAAGTGTGTGTGGGTTTTGAAAAAGTTTCGTTTTGAAAAATTTCTAAGTAACTCTTGTATTTGTCCTCAAGAGTGTATGAAAAATTTGTTTGAAATCTTTTAGAAAGTGTGAGGTGTGAAAAGTTGTTTTGTTTTGTTTGAAAAGAGAAAGTACTTAAGAGAATCTACCTACTCTAAGGAATTAAGCTGTGTAAGAGTCCTTTAGATAGTGCTATCCCACCATTGAAAGGTAGGTAGCACCATCGTTGGAGGTGTTCGGGTCAATTCGATTAAGGGACATGTGTGGTCACCGAAGCAATGGTAGGACACCTTAGAAGTAACCCTAATATCCTAGATCCTTTGTATCCGAGGCAACCGTTTCGAGGCGACTGGATCTTTTGGACAGAAGGGCGACCTCTAAGGCATTCTCTACTTGATGACCACGTTCGAGGCAACCAGTGAGGCGTACCCTAGAAGTGGCATGTGCTTTGTGTGTTGTTTTCATGTTATGTTTATCTTTGCATATTATTTGTGAGCTACGGATTGGTTTTATTTATCATACATTCTTTCATGCATTTTTTAACAGTTAGGAGTGCGGAAAATAAATTGCGAAAATGTAAATTCTACGCTATTACAAGGAGCGGGTCTATACATCGCCAAAAAAACAAAGACCCGTTTTATAAAATAAAGTGCGAGAAAAGTAGATAAAGCGGTAAACCTAATTACTATTACATATCCGGAAACAGTTACATAAATAATCAAAATAAATAAATGCGCGTGAATAAAAATTTAATCGGGAACGTCCTAAGGGTTTTGACCCTTTTAAGAAAAGAATTGAATTTTTTTTTCCTTTTTGTAATTAATGAAATTAAAATTATGACTAATTAATTAATTAATTGATTAATTAAAGAAGAAAAAAATGTTTCTGTATTTTTTTTTATATTTTTAATGAAAATAAAATAAAAAGAATTAAAATTAAAAGTTAACCTAATTCTAAATTGTTTTTAGTTATTATAAAGAAAAGAGATTAAAATTGACCTAATTAAACTATTTTTTGTTAGTATTTTATTTACAAAATTAACATGAAATTAATAATAATAATAATAATATTAGTTCTTTTTTTGATTTTACTAAAAAAATATTAATTATGTTAATAATACTAATAATTAATAAAATAATAAAAAAAAGAGTTATAAAAGAAAATAAAAAATAAAAAGATAAAGAGAAATAACAAAACCAAGGGGGGGTTTGGGCCAGATTGGAGTGTTTGCTTAGCAATGTTGTGGCCCATTTGCATCCAGTCACGTTGACCCTGGGAATTGAGTGGGGCGCTGGTTGACCGGGAATATGGTGTGCTTTCATCCTGACCCTTGGATTTCCGCCTGAAGACACATGGCGCGTTGGATATGTGGGATGCATGGTGGTACGCTTTGGACTGCCTGTACATGAACATGTTAAGAAAAAAATGAAACAATTATTTGGGGGACCTGGGAATCGAACCCAGGTCCCAGCGCTCAAATCTCCTCGCCCTGCCACTACACCAAATGTCTCAATTGTAATAATAATGAGAAAATAATGTTATATGGAATAAACGAGTCACATGCTGGAAAACAAAAAAAAAAAGAGCGCGCATATTTGAAGATGGCCAACGATAGGACGACACCTCATCGTCTTCTCCAACACTTTGCTGGTTATTTACCTGCGGATTTTTATCCGCAGGTAGTTTCGTAGCTTATCTCAAAAAATGTCCCTAGGCCATAAAAACTCCATCCAATCACATGGACGTGATCGTCTCTGTCTCCTCATTATCCCTGTAACCATCATTCATCCTGATTTTGCCTATATGGAAAACACCTAAAACACAAGCGTATGAACCCTAGGTTCGAATATCATGATATAGGGGCCAATAACACAATTGAATAATGCAATTGTGTTAGAAATCAAATGATAAACATGAATATACCAATTTTTTTGAAGAAAAGGTGCAGGGACTGGAAGTTATGATTTCGTGTTCAGAGCAAAGCTTGAGACAACTTACAGTGCGATGTGGTTGATGAAAAGGCTTGGTCTTTATTGCTGTAGCACCAATGGATGTCCAGGAAGAAGGCTATGTTCTCTTTTTGGTTTGAAAGTGCCTGCAATACTGCTTTAGATCTCACACTTTTTGGATAATTTTCAGTTTTTGCTCTGGCCGTTTCAATGAGTTCTAGGTCGTGTTTGAGGTCTGCAAGGCTTGCATATATGTGTATGAATGAGAATCAGTCAATATTATGAGCCTTTAACCATTGCAATGATGTTTTGGATTTCCTCTTTACCACCATTAAATGCCTTTCAAAGCTTTGTCCAAATTTGAATTTTCATGCCTAAATGATCTTTACACGAATTTGGTAGGTGTATTATGATGCATCAAAGTCATTCAAACCACAAGATATCATTGAATTAATTTTTTTTTATTTTATTTGAATTTTATGGATTTAAAATGAATTAAATCAAATAAAATTAAATAAAAATAGAAAAATTAATGTTTAATCTTGAAATTGATCATGGGACACGTGGGTGGCATGACAAGGCTGAACCAAGTGGAAAAAAGTGGGCCCTTTTGTCAAAAATTGAAGTTTCAAGGATAGTTGACTTTGGCCATTTCACAAAAATTTCCCAACTTCTCCAATGCATATCTTGCTCAATTGTGATCATATGAACATGTTCTTGGACATTTTGGAAAGGTCTTGAAGTCCTATAACCAATGCCTTTGGTCCCATGTCATTTTGATTTACCAATATCAAGTTATGGTCTTTGACTTAAAATGCCTTTTTGTTGACTTTTGAGAATGACCTATAATGTTGAAATTGATAACTTTTTGTGAGAGAATTTCTTGGACTTGGAATGTGAAGATGAGTTGTAGGAAATGTCACCCCCTTTAAAATGAGCATTGGATGGGATTTTTATGATGAACCATGAAAAAGTTATGCCTTGGTCAAGTTACAGTTGACTTTTCAACTGTCCAAAAATAGAAACTTTTGACACCTTGATGATTTTTGAGCCATTCTTGTGAAATCATGGTCAAGATTTGACCAAATGATGATTGTGGCTTCAAAATAAGATGTTGACCAAAAATTTTGACTTTTGACTGCCAAATGACCATTTTGCCCCTACAGTTGATTGTGAAGCAATTAGGGTTTTTGACTGTGCAACTTGACCTTGTGAGCCTTGAAACTTGGCATGTAGATGCTTGACAATGTTTATAGGCATGTGGAACTTGATTGAGCCCTTGAAAACCTCAACTTCCTTACAAGAACCAAAACCCTAATTTGACTAGCTTAGGAGGGTGTTTGACTGTGTAGCCCTTGAGTAGACTTGAGCAAATTTAGATGATGCTTGTCAAAACATTGAAGAATATGGGAGGGCAAATTTTGGGGTACAAAAGTTGCCCCTGTTCAATCTTCTTAGACCTGAGGATGTAGATTGGCTTGTGTGCCTTTCGTGATCCGAGGGTGGAAGATGATTGAACACTAGAGTGCCCAGAAATTTGCACTCACATAGTGAGGTATCAACAATGTGATGTCGGGAATGGGCTTACAGATGCTATTTGGAGAGATGGTGGATAGGAGGATGGGCTTATAGATGCCATCTGGAGATGTGACAGAACCTTGTCGGGAATGGGCTTATAGATGCCATTTGGAGACTATTGACAGGTGGATGGGCTTATAGATGCCATCTGGAGATGTGACAGAACCTTGTCAGGAATGGGCTTATAGATGCCATCAGGGTGTCGATCGCGTAAGAGATTTCTTAGCGAGAACTTGCGTATTTGAGAAAGGAAGATGGTTTCCTGGCCTGTTACAGGGGTTTATCTTCAAACTCTTCATGCAAATATGCCCTGGCTGGATACAGGTATCGAATCTACGATCAGTTACTCACAGATATGCCCTGGCTAGATACAGGAATTGAATCCGGAACTTCAAAAGGTTGCTAACAGACGTGCCCTGGCTGGATACAGGAATCGAATCTGGAATTAGTCGTCAACAGATATGCGCTGGCTGGATACAGGAATCGAATCTTCAAACTCTTCAGACATGCCCTGGCTGGATACAGGAATAGAATCTGGGATTAGTCGTCTACAGATATGCCATGGCTGGATACAGGAATCGAATCTTCAAACTCTTCAGATATGCCCTGGCTGGATACAGGAATCGAATCTGGAATTAGTCGTCAACAGATATGCCCTGGCTGGATACAGGAATCGAATCTTCAAACTCTTCAGACGTGCCCTGGCTGGATACAAGAATCGAATCTGGAATTAGTCGTCTATAGATATGCCCTGGCTGGATACAGGTATCGAATCTTCAAACTCTTCAGACGTGCCCTGGCTGGATACAGGAATCGAATCTGGAATTAGTCGTCAACAGATATTCCCTGGCTGGATACAGGAATCGAATCTTCAAACTCTTCAGACGTGCCCTGGATGGATACAGGAATCAAATCTGGAATTAGTCGTCTACAGATATGCCCTGGCTGGATACAGGTATCGAATCTTCAAACTCTTCAGATATGCCCTGGCTAGATACAGGAATCGAATCTAGAATTAGTCGTCAACAGATATGCCCTGGCTGGATACAGGAATCGAATCTTCAGACTCTTCAGACGTGCCCTGGCTAGATACAGGAATCGAATCTGGAATTAGTCGTCTACAAATATGCCCTGGTTGGAAACAGGTATCGAATCTTCAAACTCTTCAGACGTGCCCTGGCTGGATACAGGAATCGAATCTGGAATTATTCGTCAACAGATATGCCCTAGCTGGATACAGGAATCGAATCTTCAAACTCTTCAGATGTGCCCTAGCTGGATACAGGAATCGAATCTGGAATTAGTCGTCTACAGATATGCCCTGGCTGGATACAGGTATCGAATCTTCAAACTCTTCAGATATGCCCTGGCTAGATACAGGAATCGAATCTAGAATTAGTCGTCTACAGATATGCCCTGGCTGGATACAGGAATCGAATCTTCAGACTCTTCAGACGTGCCCTGGCTGGATACAGGAATCGAATCTGGAATTAGTCGTCTACAGATATGCCCTGGCTGGATACAGGTATCAAATCTTCAAACTCTTCAGACGTGCCCTGACTAGATACAGGAATCGAATCTAGAATTAGTCGTCAACAGATATGCCCTGGCTGGATACAGGAATCGAATCTTCAAACTCTTCAGACGTGCCCTGGCTGGATACAGGAATCGAATCTGGAATTAGTCGTCAACAGATATGCCCTGGCTGGATACAGGTATCGAATCTTCAAACTCTTCAGACGTGCCCTGGCTGGATACAGGAATCGAATCTGGAATTAGTCGTCTACAGATATGCCCTGGCTGGATACAGGAATCGAATCTTCAGACTCTTCAGACGTGCCCTGGCTGGATACAGGAATCGAATCTGGAATTAGTCGTCTACAGATATGCCCTGGCTGGATACAGGAATCGAATCTTCAGACTCTTCAGACGTCCCCTGGCTGGATACAGGAATCGAATCTGGAATTTGTCGTCAACAGATATGCCCTAGCTGGATACAGGAATCGAATCTTCAAACTCTTCAGACGTCCCCTGGCTGGATACAGGAATCGAATCTGGAATTTGTCGTCAACAGATATGCCCTAGCTGGATACAGGAATCGAATCTTCAAACTCTTCAGACGTCCCCTGGCTGGATACAGGAATCGAATCTGGAATTAGTCGTCTACAGATATGCCCTGGCTGGATACAGGTATCGAATCTTCAAACTCTTCAGATATGCCCTGGCTAGATACAGGAATCGAATCTAGAATTAGTCGTCAACAGATATGCCCTTGCTGGATACAGGAATAGAATCTTCAGACTCTTCAGATGTGCCCTGGCTGGATACAGGAATCGAATCTGGAATTAGTAGTCAACAGATATGCCCTGGCTGGATACAGGTATCGAATCTGGAATTGCGACAGTTGATAGTAATTATCTTTGGATTGATCTTTTTCCTGAAAAGGCAAAACATCAGTTGTATGCAACGTCATGATATATGAAGTGCATGATGTCATGATGTTCTAAAAAATAGATGAGATTGTGTGATATGATGCGTATGTGCATGCATTGTGTATGTAAGCAGGATGTATGAAATGTGATATGTTTATGAATGTATTTTCGTCTAGGAAAATAAATCCTTGACGAATGCCGGGAAATTGAATCCTGGGCTGATGTTGGAAGAGTAACGTTCTTCATTTCCGCTGGGGATGTTGATTGTAAGAATAAACCGGTAGGAGAAGATGACTCCGTATGGGGAATAAACTTGTTGGAGAGATTACTCTGCGGGGAATACTCTGTGGGAAGAGATACTTCGCTGAGGTTTTGAAATTGATGATAACTCTGCTGGGGATACCGTTGATGAGTTATATGGAATTTGATGAACTCCGCTGGGGGATAGGAAGAACTTCGCCGAGGACGATCCTTCCGTGGTAATTAGCTGAGGATAACCTAGTTATAAGCTCTGGTGGAGAATAACCTTTAAATAAAACCGGGGAGAGACGTGCGTACTCTGCAGGGGATAAGCTTCCAGAATCTACTGGGGAGATTGATTCAACTCTCCTGGGGAGACTTTTTGGACTGCACTGGGGAAGTGGCTCCACTGGGATGTCTGGTATTCCGCCGAGGAACAATCTTAGATTAAGACTGCCGGGGATGCTTGTTAAGGAATATCGGCATACTCCGCTGGGGAATATTCAGATCTTCTGGGGGTACCCAACTTCCTTAAGGCTGACAGTAAACTAACTCTGCTTGGGGAGAGCGTTGACTGACTTGCTAGAGATATTGTGCTTCTTAGGGGCTGCTGGGAGACCAACTCTGCTTGAGGAGAATTGTTGAATCTTGTCTTACTCTGTGGGGTGTGAAGGTATCTTGGTCACGTTCTTCAGCTGAACCTACCTTAGAACCTTGGTGGACAGAGCAACTAGATCGCTTAGACAACTCATATTGCCCCTGTTTCTGTGGGAGAAGATACCTGTGGAGGTGCTTGATGACTGTCGATTGACAAACCTTCTTCTGGTAGGCAAGTGACGAGATACCGGGACATAGTCGTACGCTTTGATCCCTAACTTTTGCCTGGACCGCCCTTTCGGGTTTTCAGTCCACCGGGATACCCATTTTTGCCCAAGCCGCCTTTTCAGGTTTTCGACTTGCCGGGTGTACAGATTTTTTTTTTATTTCATCCCTTATTTTTGCCCGAACCCTTTTGGTTCGCCGGGAAGCCCTTATTTTTGCCTAGGTGTGTCAACCTAGCGGGTCTTTGATCATGCGTCGTATTTTTTCGACTATGTCCGTGCTCTCAGGATGTAGGGAGGTGCCCCTGTTAGTAGTGTTGCGTTGCCCTACTACTAGAAGATCTTCGTTTGATCGTTCAATGCCCCAAGTGATCCAGATGGAGATTTGCCCCTGGCTATTTGGCATTTGAGAGATTCTCCGAATCTTGACTTAACCGCCTCAGATAATAGACCATGATCATGTCTGCCCCTTGGTTGGAAGTACTTTTGTTCACTTAGATATTCGTCGTGCGAATTTCTCTGTTGTTTGAACAAATAGTCATATGCAAATAGTGTTATATCAAGAATGCAAAGCTTATGTCTGTCTTGAAGTTTTTGAAAATGCATTTTTTTTATAAAAACAAGTGAATTTTTTGTAAACTGTGATGTCAACTCGTTATTTTACCGCAAGCCTTAAGGAGTCAGGATACCTTTCGTAACAGTATGCTTTCGAACTAACCCATGCTTCAGCTAGGACTTTTAAAGGTTGTATCGTGGCCTGGTTCACGGTTTAAGAAACAAAGGATAAAGGCTCAAAATTTATTTGTACCCACACGTTCTTCGTGATGTTCTTCAAACCTAAACTCAGCTAATCGTGCGTTAGACCTTGTTTGAGTCTTTGCTCTGATATTCCGGTGATGGTTCGGATGTCGACAATTTATTTGGAATAGGCAGTCATTCCTTTTTTGGTTGAGGGTTTGTAGGACCTCTTTCCTTTTTTTTGGATTTTGTTATCCCTGTTTTTTGCCTGAACTGTTTCCTTTTTTGGAATTACAGTCAGCGGGATGCCCCAGTTTTGTAAGTCTCCTTCATAGGTTTTGACTTATTGGGTTTTTATTTCGAGAAATGATGACTGCATGTCCTTATGATTATTCGGAACCATCACTGTCTTCTGTTTTGTAAGGACTTCTTTGGTGCCATTCGTTGTGCACTTGGATCAACCGAGAGAACTACCCTGCCCCAGGTTATGATTAAGGGTTTTAATTTTTGAAAATAAAAACTCCCACTTCTTTGGCTCAAAGGGGTTGACGAGGGATTATCTTCCTTATAACTTCAGTGTTTAGGAATTGAAACAATGCCTGTACCTCATCAGTGGGGTCTGTTCAAAAGCATACTGTAGATTGTGGTATCGTTTTCGTCATCCTCCCTCAAGAGGCTCAGAATTATTAATTGAGAGTTGAACATCACAAAAAATGAAAGTAGTTTGAATATAGCGAATGCGAATATATTGATTCAAAACAGACATATGCGATGCATTGATAAAGTAATAAAGTTTGCTATGACAATAATTGTTTGAACAATCAAGGAAAAATACAACTTGAACATTCGAATGAACAAAAGTCTTCTAGTCTCAGGGCTTGTCACTTCAAATGGTGAATCTCGCAGGGATAGTAGAAGAACTCGACCTGACCATCTGGGGTGAACTCTACAGCTCCTTCATCAATCAGACTTTGGATTTTGTACCTCAACTTCCAACAGTCGTCAGTATCATGCCCCGGGCTGTTAGAATGGTATGCGCACCTGGCCCCAGGATTATAGTTGGGTGAAGAAGTCTTAGGATTAGGGTGAGGTCCTATCAACGTCACTAGATTCAACTTCAACGGGTGTTGCAAAGCTTGGGACAATGACGTGTTAAGCTGGGTGAATTGCCTCCTGGGCTTGTCTGGCTTACTCTGATCAACCTGTTGCTCTGGGCGAGGTTGTGGTTGGACCTGTGAAGTGGTAGCAATTTGGAGAGGTCTATTCTTCACCATACCAGACTCTTGTCCTCTTGGAAGCTGATCAATGACCTGGTTCCTGACTTGGACTGGTTGCTTCATGTTGTATCTGTCTTGATGAAGCTGACTGATCATGGTCCTCAACTCTTCCTGCTCCCGAGCTAAGCCTTGGATGAGAGCCATTTGCCCCAGCATCTGGGTTCTCATCGTATCTACCTCAGCTTGCAGACGTTTCAGCCGTTCGTCCTTATCATCTTCGGGACTTTTCTTGGCCAAATTCCCCATGAGGAGTGTCCTCAACTCTTCCTGCCCCTTGGATAGGCTTAAGAAGATCTCCCTGAACTGAGCCTCTTGAGCATGAAGACCCTGGTTATCTTGTTGGGAAGCCATTGCTGAAATAAACAACGGAGAAGGTAAGTGTCCTGTAACAAGGGTACATGTAATGCAATGATATGTATGATATGCATGCAATGTTTTCAAGGATCTCGCGGGATAAACAAGAAAGTTGTTAGAATTTGCATTTTGTAGCTTGATGGAAGGAACTGCATATTATTGAGAGTCCTTCTTCAAGAGTCAAGGCTCACCATATCCAGTGGGTCATAGCCCCTGACAACCTTGGCTAGAGGAAAATAAATCCCCTTTGCCCCTTGCTAGGCATTTGATTCATCATGACCTGCATCACAAACCCTTGAGATCCTTGAAATGGATTAGTCCTTATGTAGGATGTATGCAATGGTATGATGGTTTGAGGTTATGCTATGCATGGAGTGATGTAAGTAGGCCCTGTAATGAGTCCCAATTAAGGACTGTAAATAAAACCTGCAAGGAACTCGTGTTGTTAGATAACAAGTATGCAAGTAATTCAAGTATGAAGGCACACAAGTCACATCAGACAACCCTTAGAGTTCAGGCCGGCATGAAGTTTGGGGTACTACCCTCTTGAAGTTGGTGGGCTCAAAACCTGTCCTATCAAAAGTAACCGGGTTCTAAGGAGCTCAATATCATTGGGTTGTTTTCTATGTTCATTGTTTTGATTTAGCCACTGAACTGGCGATCAAAATATTCCAAGAAAACAACCCTCAATGAGTGTAGTATCGAGTATCAACCAACTTCGGACTGCACCAAAGTCAGTCATCTCACTACCCCTAAAGAGGCCAGGATGGTTCAATTAAGGTTCCTAAGGTCAGTTGATGCTTCATGACACCACGCGGCGGCCCCGTACTCTCCTTGACTTGACTCAAGGGTTACCGGTACTCACCAAAGTGCCACATCAACGTAGCAAACTGCTTCAACCGTGTCGGTATACCCCGCACAGTTCCCTCACAGTTTGTTGCTACTTTCTAAGAAGGCATCCCCCAGATCCGGGTTAGGATCTATGAAACTCCCAAAACAGGCCCACAATATTAAAGCAAACAGATCAAGCAATTGAAAACATGATGATGAACTATTCCTAAGGTAAACCTCACTTTTAGAATCCCCAGCAGAGACGCCAGTTCTGTGATCGGTGGAAATATAACTGACTGTTTTTTAAGCTGGTTTCGCGAAATGTCGCGGTAAGCAAGAGTCGCCACCGTCTTTTATGTTCTCCAACATGGAAAGGACAAAAGCACAGCAAAATTCCTTATTCGAGAATGTTTCTCGGTTCGGGAGGTAGATTTATAGAAAGGGAAGGTGTTAGCACCCTTTCTATCCATGGTTATCCATGGGCTCTTAGGTACTTGCTCTTATGTTTTCAAAAGATTTGTTTGCTTTTCAAGTGTGTGTGGGTTTTGAGAAAGTTTCGTTTTGAAAAATTTCTAAGTAACTCTTGTATCTGTCCTCAAGAGTGTATGAAAAATTTGTTTGAAATCTTTTAGAAAGTTTGAGGTGTGAAAAGTTGTTTTGTTTTGTTTGAAAAGAGCAAGTACTTAAGAGAATCTACCTACTCTAAGGAATTAAGCTGTGTAAGAGTCCTTTAGATAGTGCTATCCCACCATTGAAAGGTAGGTAGCACCATCGTTGGAGGTGTTCGGGTCAATTCGATTAAGGGACATGTGTGGTCACCGAAGCAATTGTAGAACACCTTAGAAGTAACCCTAATGTCCTAGATCCTTTGTATCCGAGGCAACCGTTTCGAGGCGACTGGATCTTTTGGACAGAAGGGTGACCTCTAAGGCATTCTCTACTTGATGACCACATTTGAGGCAACCAGTGAGGCGTACCCTAGAAGTGGCATGTGCTTTGTGTGTTGTTTTCATGTTATGTTTATCTTTGCATGTTATTTGTGAGCTACGGATTGGTTTTATTTATCATACATTCTTTCATGCATTTTTTAACAGTTAGGAGTGCGGAAAATAAATTGCGAAAATGTAAATTCTACGCTATTACAAGGCGCGGGTCTATACATCGCCAAAAAAACAAAGACCCGTTTTGTAAAATAAAGTGCGAGAAAAGTAGATAAAGCGGTAAACCTAATTACTATTACATATCCGGAAACAGTTACATAAATAATCAAAATAAATAAATGCGCGTGAATAAAAATTTAATCGGGAACGTCCTAAGGGTTTTGACCCTTTTAAGAAAAGAATTGAATTTTTTTGTCCTTTTTGTAATTAATGAAATTAAAATTATGACTAATTAATTAATTAATTATTTAATTAAAGAAGAAAAAAATGTTTTTGTATTTTTTTTTATATTTTTAATGAAAATAAAATAAAAAGAATTAAAATTAAAAGTTAACCTAATTCTAAATTGTTTTTAGTTATTATAAAGAAAAGAGATTAAAATTGACCTAATTAAATTATTTTTTGTTAGTATTTTATTTACAAAAATAACATGAAATTAATAATAATAATAATAATATTAGTTCTTTTTTTGATTTTACTAAAAAAATATTAATTATGTTAATAATACTAATAATTAATAAAATAATAAAAAAAAGAGTTATAAAAGAAAAGAAAAAATAAAAAGATAAAGAGAAATAACAAAACCAAGGGGGGGTTTGGGCCAGATTGGAGTGTTTGCTTAGCAATGTTGTGGCCCATTTGCATCCAGTCACGTTGACCCTGGGAATTGAGTGGGGCGCTAGTTGACCAGGAATATGGTGTGCTTTCATCCTGACCCTTGGATTGCCACCTGAAGACACATGGCGTGTTGGATATGTGGGATGCATGGTGGTACGCTTTGGACTGCCTGTACATGAACATGTTAAGAAAAAATTGAAACAATTATTTGGGGGACCTGGGAATCGAACCCAGGTCCCAGCGCTCAAATCTCCTTCGCCCTGCCACTACACCAAATGTCTCAATTGTAATAATAATGAGAAAATAATGTTATATGGAATAAACGAGTCACATGCTGGAAAACAAAAAAAAGAGCACGCATATTTGAAGATGGCCAACGACAGGACGACACCTCATCGTCTTCTCCAATACTTTGCTGGTTATTTACCTGCGGATTTTTATCCGCAGGTAGTTTCGTAGCTTATCTCAAAAAACGTCCCTAGGCCATAAAAACTCCATCCAATCACATGGACGTGATCGTCTCTATTTCCTCATTATCCCTGTAACCATCATTCATCCTGATTTTTCCTATATGGAAAACACCTAAAACACAAGCGTATGGACCCTAGGTTCGAATATCATGATATAGGGGCCAATAACAAAATTGAATAATGCAATTGTGTTAGAAATCAAATGATAAACATTAATATACCAATTTTTTGAATAAAAGGTGCAAGGACTGGAAGTTATGATTTCGTGTTCTGAGTAAAGCTTGAGACAACTTACAGTGCGATGTGGTTGATGAAAAGGCTTGGTCTTTATTGCTGTAGCACCAATGGATGTCCAGGAAGAAGGTTATGTTCTCTTTTTGGTTTGAAAGTGCCTGCAATACTGCTTTAGATCTCACACTTTTTGGATAATTTTCAGTTTTTGCTCTGGCTGTTTCAATGAGTTCTAGGTCGTGTTTGAGGTCTGCAAGGCTTGCATATATGTGTATGAATGAGAATCAGTCAATATTATGAGCCTTTAACCATTGCAATGATGTTTTGGATTTCCTCTTTACCACCATTAAAGGCCTTTCAAAGCTTTGTCCAAATTTGAATTTTCATGCCTAAATGATCTTTACACGAATTTGGTGGTGTATTATGATGCATCAAAGTCATTCAAACCACAAGATATCATTGAATTAATTTTTTTTTGATTTTATTTGAATTTTATGGATTTAAAATGAATTAAATCAAATAAAATTAAATAAAAATAGAAAAATTAATGTTTAATCTTGAAATTGATCATGGGACACGTGGGTGGCATGACAAGGCTGAACCAAGTGGAAAAAAGTGGGCCCTTTTGTCAAAAATTGAAGTTTCAAGGATAGTTGACTTTGGCCATTTCACAAAAATTTCCCAACTTCTCCAATGCATATCTTGCTCAATTTTGATCATATGAACATGTTCTTGGACATTTTGGAAAGGTATTGAAGTCCTCTAACCAATGCCTTTGGTCCCATGTCATTTTGATTTACCAATATCAAGTTATGGTATTTGACTTAAAATGCCTTTTTGTTGACTTTTGAGAATGACCTATAATGTTGAAATTGATAACTTTTTGTGAGAGAATTTCTTGGACTTGGAATGTGAAGATGAGTTGTAGGAAATGTCATCCCCTTCAAAATGAGCATTGGATGGGATTTTTATGATGAACCATGAAAAAGTTATGCCTTGGTCAAGTTACAGTTGACTTTTCAGCTGTCCAAAAATAGAAACTTTTGACACCTTGATGATTTTTGAGCCATTCTTGTGAAATCATGGTCAAGATTTGACCAAATGATGATTGTGGCTTCAAAATAAGATGTTGACAAAAATTTTTGAATTTTGACTGCCAAATGACCATTTTGCCCCTACAGTTGATTGTGAAGCAATTAGGGTTTTTGACTATCCAACTTGACCTTGTGAGCCTTGAAACTTGGCATGTAGATGCTTGACGATATTTATAGGCATGTGGGACTTGATTGAGCCCTTGAAAACCTCAACTTCCTTGCAAGAACCAAAACCCTAATTTGACCGGCTTAGGAGGGTGTTTGACTGTGTAGCCCTTGAGTAGACTTGAGCAAATTTAGATGATGCTTGTCAAAACTTTGAAGAATATGGGAGGGCAAATTTTGGGGTACAACACAAACTATCATTAAAACCATTAATCTATTTTGGTGGAGTTAAACTCAACATCCAAGATCTAATGATGTTAATGAAGTACATTATCAAAAGTCAAAAGGTCAGAATATGTACAAAAATAAAATTTTATTTAATGAATAAAATAAAATAAAAAGAAAATGATTTTTAAAATGTTTTTAAAATGAAAATAAAAGGGAAAATAGCAAACTATACTCAAAATATCAAAGAAAAATTAAAAGAGACCATAGAAAAATTAGAAATGACCTCAAATACTTTTACATAGTTTTTGGTAATTTTTCAAATCAGAAAAGTATTTTTAAGCTAATTAAAATTACTCAAATAAGTGAAAAAAGATCAAAAGTATTATAAGTCAAAATAAAATTCTAAAAAAAGTTCAGAAGGTCAGTAATAAGAGAAATAATTTTGATGAATTTTTTTCAGAATTTAAAAAATGTCAAAAAGTAATTTTAAGCAATTAAAAACAAACCAAAACAAAGAAAAAATCATGAAAAATACCAAATCTGAAAATAAAATTATGAAAAAATAAAAATCAGAAAGAGAATATTTGAAAATATTTTTGTGCATTTTTTCATAACTTTTGAGTCAGAAATGAATTTTCTATGATTTTTTTAAGTTTAAAACAATTAAATATAAAAAATCATAAATAAAAAATAAAGTCAAAAAATATAGACCATTGGATGAGAGTTAAAACACGTTAGTAAGTTAATCCAATAGATCAGACGCGTTGTGCATATCATGGTCCTTAATGAATAAAACATGTGATGACAGACACATAGGTCATCTTCAACCTCTGTCCATGTGATTTGCAGGTTCATGTAATGGAAAAAGTAGAGCTCGAGACTGGTACCATTCGCTTCGTCTCTTTAAGACGATTCCAATGGTACCCTCGCAAAAAATTTATGTAAGGTGTAGCTCAGTCGTTTCAGAAGGAAAGATTTGAAAAAGGGATTTGAAAATTCATGGCCTAAACTCACTTCCAGTTGAAAACAAATATTGCGACTAGAATCAGAATGATGAGAGCTTCATTAAAGTACCAAAGTTTGAGAGAATTATTGAAGGAATCTACCTATTGAAGTTCAAATTCAGAGCTTTGAAACATGACTATGCTAGCACGATTTAGGAAGTCTTAGAGCTTGGTTCTTCTTCTGTTAGCTTTAGTGAAGTTCAAGGATGAAGAATTGACAAATAAAATGGATTGAGGAAAGCTATAAAACCAAATTCGAAGTTGCAGAAAAGTGGGTTGAAGAGAGAGTTTGTCAGGGTGATTCTGGCTATCTAAGCTTGAGAAAATGAATGAGGTATGACCCTCTATTTATAGGGAAGCTAATGGAATGCTTAAGCGTGTGAAATGATGAAGTTTGGAGGGAAGTCGTGTGAAGTTACAAACATGAAAAATGTGACTTCTATTTTTCTCAAAACTCGCGTTTCAAGATGCTAATCACTTCTGGAAGATTTCTAAACATGATTAGAAGTAAAAACGCGTAAAAATTTTGTGTTTAAAGGCCAAGTCATGAATTTCAAATTCTGACATTGGAGAAAACTTCAGTCTCAAGGTACCATCTTTGAATCAATGGTGTGCACGATTTAGGGAACCTTAGGACTTGATTGTTAATTCCTTGGAAAGATGAGATCAAAAACTTTACAATATGCAAAGAATGGAATCAAATGGATGCTTGAGCTGAATGTTGTGATGAGTCAAAATTGGAAAAAAAATACTGACTTTTTATACTTTGAAAAATTCTAAGTTTTTCTTCAAAAATGACCTATAATGTCTTGCATCAAACATGGCCTTCCATTTAAAATTTGCTCTTTACCCAAAAAGATGGCATGAATTAGATCCCTTTAAAAACATTTTGAAACCTGAACCATTTAAAAACTCCAAAAATGAGAAATTTATGACTTTGTGAAGTTGGTGAAAATTCATGAGATGACTTATAATCTTTTGCATCCTTAGGGCATCTTCCATCCATTTTCAAGCTTTGCACATAAAATAAGAGTTGAATTTCACACCTTTAAGATCGTTGTGGAAATATAATGGGCTCAAGGAGATAAAAATTAACCAAGTTATGATCTTTTGAAGTCACACAAGGGAATTTGATGGCCTGTCTAGAGGACTTGTAATCTTTCTTAATCATTAGGCATCTTCCACATAAAATTTTCTTGAAACTTTTGAAGTTATTTGTTGATAACCCTTTAAATAAGAGAATATATTTGGAATCAATCAAAAATAACAAAATATGAGCAAGATATAGCTCTTAGAAGTTCAAAACCCTAGCTCCTAGAGCAACAAAATGCTTTGGAAACCCTTTTAAATTTTGACAAACTTTCTTGCACAAATACTTTTGTCATGTAAATAGAAGTTGTTGAGGATGATAATGGGAAACCATAGAAACCATAACCACTTCCAAATATTAATAATTGAGGGAAAAATGCAATGTGACCAAGAAATCAAGAACTTGTCCAATTAGGTCAAATTTCTTCAATCAACCCTTATATCTTTGAACTATCTTTGACAACTTGAGGCATGATGAATCATAATAGAATTTGTCATGATATTACTTCAAAATATCTTCAATGATGAGGCTTGAATATCAACGAAGCTTTGTTGAAGAAGGCATGGACATAAACTCATGAACCTATAGATCAACTTGATGGTATGTGTTGTGCTTTCACTTATAATATCATCAATTAGGGAAAATATTCATTGTATTTATTAGTTAAAAGTTAATAAATAAAAAACATAGATGATCAAAATATACAAGTCAAGGTGCTTGGTGATTCCCCATGAGCAAAGCTAGAGATAAGGAGAAAAACCAAACCCTAATGTGATCTTGTTGTGATTGAATTGACATGAGATAATAGAGGGACCTTAGGGTCAAAAATTGGGGTACAACATCTGCCCTTATTTAAGTGTCTTCTATCTGGAGATACGAAGGTTAAAATCTTCGTGTCGACGCGATTGAAGATACTTAAATATAAAACAAACCCTATTTTTGACCCTAAGATTCCATGCAATGTTTATAATTGTGCATGCAAACAAAAAAATCCAATGGTTACACAAGACACCACTGAGGAAACGGAAGATAAAAGATCAAAAGAAAACTAGACAAGGAAAATAAATCACTGGTGAACTGAGGACTCAACTCTACTGGTGTAAAGCCCGAGGAGGATATAAAGCAACATCAACTCAAATATTGAGGAAAGAAAGTAAATGATAACAGTGATCAATAAATAACCGCGAACTATCCACTCTCAGAGGAGATAGAAAAAAGGAAATGTCGACCTACTGGGGGAAAAGAGGTGGTAGGGTAATACCATCAAACATCAGTATTAGGGGGGGTAACAATTGTTTGGCGTCAGTACTCATGAACTGAAACAAACAAACTTCTTCATACCAAAGTGAATCTCAAAGACGAACTATCTCCCATAATGAAGAGACTACCATCCATCAGAAAAAGATATCAACAATGAACTATCTCCCATAATGACGAGACTACCATTCATTGGAGTAACAAATCTCAACAACAAACTATCTCCCATAATGACGAGACCACCATTCATTCGAGTAAAATCTCAACAACGAACTATCTCCCATAATGATGAGACTACCATTCATTGGAGTAACATCTCAGAAACGAACTATCTCCCATAATGACGAGACTACCATTCATTGGAGTAACATCTCAACAACCAAGAGAATACCATCCATCGGAAAAAGATCTCAACAACGAACTATCTCCCATAATGATGAGACTACCATTCATTGGAGTAACAAATCTCAACAATGAACTATCTCCCATAATGACAAGACTACCATTAATTGAATTAACATCTCAGCAACGAACTATCTCCCATAATGATGAGACTACCATTCATTGGAGTAACATCTCAACAACAAACTATCTCTCATAATGACGAGACTACCATTCATTGGAGTAACATCTCAGCAACGAACCATCTCCCATAATGACGAGACTACCATTCATTTGAGTAACAAATCTCAACAACGAACTATCTCCCATAATGATGAGACTACCATCCATTGGAGTAACAAATCCCAACAACAAACTATCTCCCATAATGACGAGATTACCATTCATTGGAGTAACATCTCAGCAATGAACTATCTTCCATAATGACGAGACTACCATTCATTGGAATAACAAATATCAATAACAAACTATCTCCCATAATGATGAGACTACCATCCATTAGAGTAACAAATCTCAACAACGAACTATCTCCCATAATGACGAGACTACCATCCATTGGAGTAAACAAAAATCTTCTCAGGGGACTAACAAACTTACTAGGGAAGTAAATTTTGCACAAATAAAGAGACTGCCACTTGCTGTTATGAGAAGGAACTGTAATAATGACTTCTTGGGGAAAGAAATATGGCTTCCTGGGGAAAGAAATATGGATTCCTGGGGAAATGCCAATATATTCCTGTTGAGGAGCTAAAGTCTTCTCGTGCCAAAATAAATGCACATTTTCAAACTATGGCTCAAATTTTGTAGAAATCAAAATAATAACGCTGTCGAGGACCGAAGATTCAAACCAGAAATAAATCGGTGTGAAACAGTCAACCGAGATAGCACCTGACGAGAAATAAACTCAAAAGGGGATCACATTCCACTTAGATAAAGAACTGAATAGGAAGCCTAAAGCAAAAATATTCCACAAGGGATAACTCAATGGGGAAATTAAAAGAGTATACACTTTCTGCTTAAAGTTGACAAACTATTGGAGAGAGGGTGACACAACTCAGCAAATAGGGTAATATGCCAATAAAAATTAATAAATGCAAATAAGAAATGAATTTTAATTCAGCTATGCATGATGTATGTATGAATGTTATTATGTATATGTTGACGAAACTATTACACCATACTAGGGATAAACAGACAAAACCAAATTGGGTAAAGTTAATACTCGGTTAAATCACATCCAGAATGAAAAATCCCAAAAGACAGTGAGTACCAATTGAGGAAACAAATTCATATCCCATAGCTTAACTTCATTGGGAAGAAACACATCCCGAAAGTAATCAAATCACACAATAGAATCAGTGAAAATACATGGATCTAACATCCTCCTCTGGGCTTCATCGGGGAACATCACACAGACTTCAATGGGGAAAACTAATGTTTCAACATCAAGATTTTCACCAGAGATTATAATACTGACTTTGTTAGGGCTGATGAAAACCACATTGTTTAGATATTGACTGGGGATTCTGTGCTAACTTCCTTAGGGAGTACAACACCACATCATTGAGGGGCCCAAAAATAAATTCTTCAATACCAAAAGTGATGATTACACAATCATCCCTGGGGATAAATTATGAAAACACCTGGGGATAACAAATTCCATCCATAAAAATAAATCTCAACTTCACTTGGGGATCTAAGAAATCAAACAATACAAAATAAATCAGAAATATGGGGGTTTTAAATCAAACCCGGCACTCGGCGGGATAAAACCTAAAAAAGTTGACAATTGTTTCAATAATTCTTAGAAAAGATACTTCCCTTGCTTAGTTTCCTGGGAAAACAACAATAATGCCATTACTGCTAAGAAGAAAGGACTTTCGGAAAAAAATTCCTGCTTCACTTGGGAATCTAAGAAATCAAACAATACAACAATAAATCAAAATTATGTGGATTTTGAATTAAACCCAGCACTCGGCGGGAGAAAACCCAAAAAAGTTGACAACTGTTTCAATAATTCTTAGAAAAGATATTGTCCTTACTTAGTTTCCTAGGAAAACAACAATAATTCCATTATTGCTAAGAAGAAAGTACTTTCGTCATATGAGAGAAAACCTTACTGGGAAAACTGAGGTAGAGACCTCAAACCATGCAAACCCGAAATCAAAATGGACCAAGACTTGACTGGGGAAAACGGGATCACAAGCCCGATACCGCACCTTATGCAAATTGTGTTCATATCCAACTATCTGAGAGAGCCTTCCTGGGGAAAACAAACTTCCAAAATTTCTGAGTTCGTCCATTCTGGGAATCACCATTTTTGTTTTTCTTGTGACACAAAATCTAAAGTAAAAAGTAATTTGTAAATTCCTTTCAAAAAACAATTTTGTTATTTAATCTTTTTGATTTGAAAATTACTATCAATAATAAGTGGAGTCCTTGTAAGCAGAATAAAATAAGAATTGCAAATAAATGGACAAAAGCTCAAACTTTATTAATAGAATGGTAGTCTGCGAATGGCGAGACTCCATAGATGATTACAAAGTTTGTAAAATAGTAATATATATTGGAAAAGATACATTGAAATACAATTACCATTATTCTCCCTAACAACTTTGAATTCCTGAGCAACGATTTCTGTTGAAGTATGATGAGTATCCAAGAAGATTGTTGCTTCAATGATCAAGTCTTGTCTGACGCATTTACTTGTCAAGAAATCCCTAAATTTTTCCTAAGTTGCCTGTTGTACCCCAAAATTTTCCCTCTCACTTCTCAAGGATTCTCTCACAAGATCTTTTATGACGTCAAGTTTGCAGTATTGATACATCAATTTAAGCTTGGAATTGGCACAAGGGCAAAATGGTCATTTGCATACTGAAAAGTCAAACTTTGACTTTTGATCAAAATCAAGTTTCAAGAATCGTATTTAATCAAGACATGTTGAAATATGAACTTTGTTTCCTCAAGAGATTCAAAAGTCAAAATTCTAAAATACTTAGAATTTTTCTAAGTGTTTAAGAAACATGACAAGCTCAGAACTTCTGGTCAGATTATCACCATGATGCCAGCTGATTCTGGAAGAATTTATAACACAAGAGTTTTAGATCTCAATAAGACCTAAAATATTGCAGAATAGAACTTCTCCTAAAAATGCTGGAATTTTAAGTTATAAATGTTCAAAGACACGCCCATGAAACTGAAACACTCAGCAGATTCTGGACACTTTCAAGACAGATTTTGGTTAGAACTTCTGGGCCAGTTTTCACAAATGTTCAGCTAGAGTTTGCAAAAGTAATTCAGAGAAAGTCTACAAAGCGTGTTACAAACTTTCAGAAAAGTCTGAGAACTCCTTAAGAACATGCTTGAGCGAAAAGATTAAAGGATCAGAAGTTGGATGTTTTGTTCTAAGTTATGCTGATGTTGAACTTCTAGCTCAGATCTAAGCTATGATACACAATCTCATAGCGCAACATTTCTGGTTTGATAAATCTCATCATCATTTAATGCACGCAACCACTTTTGAGTTTTTATCCAAAGGATTTCCCCACGTGTGAGAAAGAAGTACCATTGTTGTCCTTGAAAAGCAAATTGTTGTACAAGTTTATGTTGGGCCCATGCTTTGCTTTTGCATCTGGGGGTACTTTTCCTTAATTCATGCTTACAAATCCAGCTTAGGAATGGCTAAAAGTTGTTAACCTTACTTGTTTGAACTTGCTTCAAGAACAAGTCAGCGCCTAGTGTATGATGGTTGTACTTTTGACTTCTCTAAGCTACAAATTTCTTGCCTATAAATTGAACTTCATTGACAACAATGAGGGGGCCTATAGAAAAATTAAAAAGAAAAGCCTTAAAACCTTGCTAAAATCTACCAAGAACTTGAAGTTGCATCCCAAATACAAAACCTGCTAGTCTTTGATTTTTGCATTCAAATTCCAATTTTTTTCAAGTGTTTCTTGACCAAACCATTCATACAGCTTTTGATATACATTTAGAAACCATCCTAACTCATGTATTCAGACCGTAACACGTTCTCAAAAAGTCAGAATTTTGCTTCTTGACTGTTCCAAAATTATCCAGCCATTCATAGCCCAAAATAAATGTTGTTCTAGCCTGCTGAGCACGTGAGGAAGCTGATCAGAACATTACAAGCAGTCAGAACCAGGCTCCAGGTCATAGAACATTTTTCAATGACAAGGTAAGCTTCTGCTAACCCTCATCATATCCCTTAAGCATTGTTAGGCTTGCATGTTCAAAAACACAATGTAGACATCTTGATTCTGATGTTGTACATATTCTGAAGTTTCATGTATTTTCTGCCTAAATAGGGAGAATATTCGTTCAAAATTTCCTAAGGAAATTAGGATTAGCAGATACATGCTTGTTTCAGATTTACAGTCTTGATATTTTTTGTGCTTCTGAAACCATGATGGAAGACCTTCCATAATTGGTATATTTATGTTTTTCTGTTATGTTGAGAAATGACTAAGTTGCAGATGTTCTGATTAGCATGGAGAAAGAGACGAAGCTCATCATCAGAATTTACTTTATGTAATATTTTCATGCTTTTCCCTCTAATATCAGATGTACAACTATTCCAGTGGTAGAAAGTGTGGGCATAAGACATTAGTACTAAGGGTCCTGGATTCTAGCCCCAAAAGCATCTATTTTTAGGTTTATTTATTGACATTTTTCACCCATTTATCTGGCAAGCAATATTCCTAAATCAGAACTTCTAAGAAACCTTACCCAACATCATTGCCACCTCACTCTCTCCAATGGTCAGAACTTCTAATTTGCCAGTGATATATGAACTTCTAGGTTCCCAACTACACTACAGCTTCTGAACCCCTTCAACAATCAGAACTTCTAGATCTTCCTTTATTCCCAGCAATCTCAGAACTTAGTGTACCCATGCCCAGAACTTATAACCTTCTGCTTGCCTACTAACACTTTCTCTCTTGCAGCGTATCAGAGTCAGAACTTTTATTCCTCCTCGTTTCAGCAATGTGCTGATTCTGACTTCATTTTCTTGTTTATCTTATTTTTTGCTTTTAATAACCAAAAACACCAAAAGAGTATTTCATATTCACATGTTTTATTTCATTTCTTTTAGAACAAAAAGATCAAAAATATTTTCTTAAGTAAATTAATTTCTTAGCAAAAATAAAACAAGTCCCTTTTACATTTCTTGTATATTATTTCAATATGGTTGTAATAGATAATTAGGATTTTAATTTCTTGAATCCCCATTCATAAATTTGTACCCCCCCCCCCCCCCTAATGATGTAATAGCTTAATATTTTTACGTTCCGCAATTTATCGCTTTATATAAATGCTAGTAAGTTAGGATTTGTATGGAAAGATAAAATCAACAAGTTAGAAAACCCTAATTCAAGACAAAACAATGCATGTAAACCAATAAACTTGCACACTTGCACCCTTAGGGTAATTCTACTTTGTTGCCTTACAAAATTGGTCATGTTATGCATGTCGGATATCTTAGCAAAAAGCAATTAAAATACAAGATCATAGTCCATTGAGGATGCTATCAAATGTTGCCTTTCAAAATGATCTTAATCCCTTAAAGAGAAATGCTAAGATATCTCGCAACATTGCTATCATGGCTATGCGATGACCCACGCCTGTCTCTTTACATCCAAAGATAGGGTTAATTACCAAATCAATGGTAAGATGACAATGTCAAAGGAAAGAGGAAATGAACATGAAAGACTTTTTGAGTAGGTAGAATGTTCCTAGTTACTTGCTCACTTTCAAAACAAAACATCCTTACTATTTTCAAAACAAACACCAACACATTAAAAAAAACATCTTTCAAACTTGAAACATTTTCAAAAGATCAACATCTTTGTATACATTCTTACGAACGAGAATCATTACAAAGTTTTCCTAAACAATGGCCTCTTTACAAAATACTTTCAAAAACGACACAAAGCACATTTTCAAACAAAAGCAAGTGATCTAGCAAGCAACTAAGAGCCCATAGATAACTATGGATGAAAAGGGTGCTAATATCTTCCCTTTTCATAATCTACCCCCGAACTCAAGAAAATATCTCTAAAAGTCTTTCCTGTTCTTTTCAGACTTTCCTTATTGGATAAAATAAAAGTCGGTGGCGACTCTTGCTAACCGCAACATTTGCGATAAAATGAAAAACAACCAAGTCAGTTCTCCCACCGTATCAAGAACTGGCGACTCTGCTGGGGAATTTCTAAAAGTACGGTTACTTTAGGGCTAGATCACATTTACTTGCTCTTTTTGTCTGACTTGTTTGCTTTACATTTTGGTTCTTTGTTTGGGTTTGAATCCTCTACCCAGATTTGGGATACCTTATAGGTAAGTAGCAATACATTATGGAAACTATGTGGGGTATACCGACACGGTCTAAGCAATAGCTACGTTAGTGTGACTTATTTGTGGGTATCGGTAGTTGTTGAGTAGTCAAGGAGAATACGGGGCCGCTGAGTGATGTCATGAAGCACTAATAAACTTTTTGAACCTTTACTTGACCAACTTGGCCTTTAGGACGTAGTGAGATGGCCTACTTTGGTGCAGTCCGAAGTTGGTAGATACTCGATACTACACTCATTGAGGTTTGGTTTTTTGGGATATTTCGGTCTCCATTAAAGAGGCTTACGCTGAAACAATTCCCAAGGAAACAAATTAGTGATATTGAGATCCTTAGAACCCAGTTACTATTACTAGGACAGGTTTGAGCCAACTAAACTTCAAGAGGGTACTTACCTATGAGACTCCATGAAAGCCTAAACCTAAGGACTTGTTTGTTTTGCTTGTATATATTTACTTGTACATAACATCATAAACATCATGACATCATACTCATACTCACTAACCATTTCAAGGATTTCTGGGATTTATCTTTGTTCTGTTTTGTAGGACATGGATTCTATTCACAGGAAAACCATTCAAGTGAACCTCGTAAGGATCCCTCTTCAACTCAAAGAGTCGGCATTAAGGATTCCTGAAAATTCTCCATTTACCGAAAGACATGGTCGTCTACTAAACTTGGTTACCTCCAACATTGATGAAGACATGATGAAGGTGCTCTTTCATTTATTTGATCCTCTACTCCATTGCTTCACATTTCCTGATTACCAACTTGTGCCAACTTTGGAAGAATTCTCCCGACTCTTGAGAATTCCCATTCTCAATCAACTACCTTTCAACGGTACGGAAAGAGATCCAAAGCCAGAAGAGATTGTTCAAGCTCTACACTTGCAACCATCCAATATCACAACTAATTGGGAAACAAGGAGTGGTGTCAAAGGTTTCCTAGTAAAGTTCTTGTTTGAGAAATCCCAAAAGTGTTGGAATTCTTTGGATTTATAAGCCCATAATTCTCAGTTTCCGGAAGCTCTACTAGCCCTAGCCAAGGGGCAGCAAGATATGATGGCTTTGATGGCCGTTAAGAAGAATCTAAAGAAGAAAGCTCTACTTAACATGGATAGAAGATTCAAGGAGACAATCCGTCAAATCTCAGTAGGAGGAGACTCATCTGAAGAGGACGAGAACCAGGTCGGTGAGGTCAAGAGTACTCAAGCTGAATGTGCTAATGATGAAGAATCTGATGATGATTATTTCAACGAGCAGTATCCACCCGCTGATATCAAATACAAGCAGTTAGAAGATAGATTGAAAGCTATTAAAATCCAAGCCGTACCTGGTTTAGATTTTGATGATTTGGGTTTGATCTCTGGGGTAGTCATTCCCTAAAAATTCAAAGTACCACTCTTTGCAAAGTACGATGGGGTTTCTTGTCCAAAACTCCATTTGAAATCTTATGTGTGCAAGATACAGCCGCACACTGCTGATAAGAAGCTTTGGGTTCACTTTTTCCAAGAAAGCTTGGCTGGAACATAACTTGAATGGTTTAATCATTTAGATGGTTCTCGTATCAATACTTGAGAGGATTTAGCTACCACTTTTTACCATCAGTATCAGTACGACGCCGACTTGGCGCCAACGAGGGTTCAGTTGCAAGATATGACAATGGGGAAGAATGGAGCGTTTAAGGAATATGCACATAAGTGGAAGACCTTGCTAGTAGGGTCCAACCTCCCTTGACTAATAGGGAGCACATCGACATGTTCATGGGCACTTTATCTGGTCCTTTCTTTAATCTATTGGTTGGCTGCTCTTCTTCTAGTTTTACCGAATTCATCTTAACTGGTGAAAGAGTTGAAAGTGGCATCAAGAGTGGGAAGATCTCTGTGGCATCTACCTCCACTCCAAATCCTATCAAGAAACCTTTTGCTACAAAGAAGGAAGTCAATGTTGTGTATGGGGCAAGGGCCCATACTAAGAAGAATGATCACCCGTCTGTCAATGTTGTCCGAATCTCCAATCCAACTCCTACCCCAAGACCATCTGCAAATCATCAATGTTTTGAAACTCCAAGAAGACAATTTATGAGGTTAGGTATGTCACTGTCTCAATCCATTCAACATTTTCTCAAGGATAATTTAGTGACATTACACGATCCTCCCGCCAACCCTGACACCTCATCACCAAAGTATAATCTGAACGCTAAGTGCGCTTACCATTCAAACAGCCTCGGGCACGAGACTGACCAGTGCTGGGCCTTGAAGAACAAAATCCAGGATTTGATTGACAACAAGACTATTGAGTTTGATCCTCCTCCAACTCCGAATGTAATTACTGCTCTAATGTCGAAGCATGACAAGAGTGTTAATGCTATTAAAGATATAATTTTTGTTGCCTCTATTGAAGAATTGACTACTCCACTGAATGTAATCAAGAACAATCTGTTGAAAGTTGGGATCTTCCCTGGCTGTGAAAAGGACTGTATGTGTTGTACAAGATAACTCAATGGATGTGAAGGGCTGAAAAAAGGCATACAACGCCTGATGGATTGCCACGAAATCATGTTTGAAAAGACTTTGTTTTCCAAGAGTTTGATTAACAAATGTGAAGACCTTTCCATTATTACCATCTCAAACAAACCTCTTAGGATCACCTCCAAAGGTCCTATTAGGATTTCAAATGAACCCACTATTGCTCCATTAATCATTACCAATCCCGGGCCGATTCCCTACTCTTCAAATAAAGCGGTATCATGGAATTACGGTGCAGAAGTTTTCTATCA
This sequence comes from Vicia faba, assembly GCA_948472305.1. Classification (NCBI taxonomy): domain Eukaryota; kingdom Viridiplantae; phylum Streptophyta; class Magnoliopsida; order Fabales; family Fabaceae; genus Vicia; species Vicia faba. The sequence continues at coordinate 380,771,482 of OX451739.1, read as the reverse complement.
TGGGATTAAACAAGATGGCTGGATCGAAGAAGAAAAAGATGGCAATGTTGGAAACATAGCTGGCTCAAGCAAAGTAACTAGAACTGGAAGAATATTTTCACCCAATATCTCACCACCAGTTGTTACAAGGACGCCCATCCTCATTACTGCTGCCAAGGCAAGTACCGATATCAGAGGGAAGGAAAAGGTTGTTGAGTCGGTTGTGATTGAAGTACCCTCCAAAGACGTAGCTGATGAAGAACCCTCCGCCCGTGAAATGGACAAGATTTTGAAGATCATAAAGAGAAGCGACTTCAAAATTATAGAATAGTTGTGGCAAACCCCTTCTAAAATTTCAATGTTGTCATTGCTGCTTTGCTCTGATGCCCATGCTCGAACATTAATCAAGTTCCTGAAAAACGCTCATGTCCCCCATGAGACAACAACAGATCAATTCGAGAATTGCGTGGCTAGCCTGACAGCTGATAATGGATTGGGATTTTCAGATGCTGACTTAACACCTCTCAGGGAAAATCACAATAAAGCTTTACATGTGTCAATCGAGTGCAACGGGACTACCTTAGCACATGTGCTAGTTGAAACCGGTTCTTCTCTGAATGTGTTACCCAATGGGGTGTTAGACCTGAAGAAGTGAAAAACACAAGAAGGGGGGTTGAATTGTTGGAACTTGAAATCAAATGCAGACAACACGATATTTTTATCCTGGTTCGTTTAATCTCAAACTACTCCACTCCACCCGTCAAGGTGATTTCGCCTCTCTCCAACGAGGTCTTAATCCACTATATTCAACTGAATACAAATCTGCTTTAACAACTGCTAAAGCCTTCTTGAGTCTAAACCACAGACCGGTTTCTCAAGGAAATTCTTTCTTACAGATAAATGAACAATATGTGTGTTGAATGTTTTCTGGAAAAACTATATATTACAACTGTGATAATACACAAAATGAAGCTTATGTAAAACTAGCTTGCTAGAACTATAGAGTAAGTAATTTGAGAGCTTTAGCAAACTGTATGAGTGAGGATGAAGATGATTGACTTTAGGCGTGTAGAGTATTGTAGAGCATTAGCCAATTCACTTCTCACTGATTTGTTTAAATACTTCTTGGAATAGATACGTTGATGCCAATAATTCCATTTCAATGCCCATTACATTGTTTCCATATTGAGAAGATCTTTGTCTTGGAATAAAGCCGTTGGTAATTAATTTTCCTTGAATGCAGTACCGTTGACACTTCAGAATGTTCTGCTTGATTAAGATCGGAGTGTTCTTGGCTTTAGGCTTATTCTGATTGCTTCTGAGTGCTGATGACATTGATGAGATCCTGATCAGAGTCAGAGTGTGTTGAGCGCAGATTCTGTTCATCAGACTTCAGCGTAAGCATATGTAAGATCTTCTGGTTGACATCTTTTGATGCTGATGTTGATATTCTGATGCTGATTCCATCAGAGTTTCTTGTAAATAAACAGCATAATTTTAAGTAGCATCTATGTCAAATATAAAACTCATAATTCATTTAATCTTATATTTTGTTATCATGAAAACTCTAACTGAGGGTTGTAGAATTAAACTATGTTCTAACAATCTCCCCCTTTTTGATGATGACAAAAACTAGATTTTTTCAATTAAAATAAAATGATGAAAGTATCAGAGTTTAAGAATAGAGAGGAAACAATATTAGAGCTAATCAGATAATGAGAAAAAGTTATCAGAGCTGAGAGGGTAAGAAATAAAAAGTATCAGAGTAAAGATGAGAAAAGCTCCCCCTGAGTTGATTATTCCCTTTGATTCCTTGAGCGTCAGAACTTTATTGAACCTTTCTTTAAGCATCAGAATTTTGCTTTTATCAGAGTTCTTCAGATTCTTGTACCTGTAAGCTTTTCAGAACAAAGAACTTCAAATATTTAAGAATGTTAGAATGTTTGAGACTTTTGTCTCAGTAAGCCGTTATTGAAAAATATCGTTCTTTCTCCCCCTTTTTGTCAACTATCAAAAAGCATATATAAACAGAGTTTAAAATGATCAGAGTAAAAACACGTTTGTATTAAAACATAAGCAATGATAGTTTAGAACAAGTAGAAATATTACAGACAAACATAAGAAAACAGGGAAAACATAAGAAAAATCTAAGAAGAAGAAGGAAGTCGTGTGAACAACGCTTCCAACATGCTCTTGATTTGTTCACTGGTTTCGTTCTGCTTGGCTACCATGCTTGCTATAGAATCAATCTTGATATCCTGCTTGTCCATCCGTTCATTCATCAGCATATCTGATCTCTTCAAATCCTCCAGAGCTTGTCTGTCAATAGAGGAAGCTTGAGGATCTTCAGATACAGACTGCTTCTCAGAGCTTTCTGTAGCTTCTTCTGCTTGACCCAAGTCTTCATCTTGAATAACCTGTTCTTCTGCAGCTTGAACTGTAGACGTTGGACGCTTTTCAGACCAAGGCTCACTATCCATATGGAGAACTTCTCCCTTCAGCGCCTTGCTCAGAACTGGACCTTCCATTTCCTTCAGCAGATTGCTGAAGTTCTGTTGAACCTGTCCATAGCTCTGGTCTTGTAGCTTGAAAGTTTCAGCGCATACCCATCTTCTGAATTGAGTCCATAGATGATCTGATACAGCAGGATCAACAACTTCCAGAGTTGCTTGTTTCAAAGAAGATATCCATTTCTGCATATCTGATTCAAAATTCAAAATGCTGGAACCAACATCTGGTTGTTTCGGTTTGGGGATGGCAGTTTTCTGGTTTATTGAAGCAAGGCGTTCAAGGATTGTTAGATCAATGACTGTCTTGCTGTGGTTTTCTGTATTTTTCTTGGGTGAGGGAGTAGGAGAGTCAGAAATAATGATTGGACTATGTGGGGAGTTTGGAGGAGTTATTTCTGGTGAGGATGGTAGTTGAGGTATGTTAACAATTGTACCACAAGGCAGTTGAATGGCCAAGGGTTGTGGTTCAGGGGACTCAGAGGTTTGAGCCTCAGAGTTTTGTGTCTCAGGTTGTGGAGTTTGTGCGTGTGGAGGAGATGGTGGATTATTTTCTGGTTGGGGAGAGGAAGGTTGTGGAATTTCTGGTTCTGGTATTGGAGTGAGGGGAGTTTCTGGAATGGGTGAGAGTGGAATGTTAGGTTGATGAGAAGTGGGAATTTCTGGTATTGGATTTGGATTTTCTGTATGGGGAGCGGAAGAATGTTGTTCAATATCAGACAGAACTTGTGCAAGTTCTGGTTCTGGTATGGTTGTAGTGTTTGGATTTTTTGGTTTGGAGCGGGATCTTCTGAGAGTTAATGACTCAGAAGGGTCAAAGTCTTCAAAATCTTCAAAGGTTTGGGGTGTTGGGATATCAGATAGAATTGGAGTAGGAATGGATGTGGAAACAACACTTGAACTTAAAACAGATACAGAAACAGGATTACCTCTTTTCTTTGGAGTCTAATGTGATGATCCTTCTGGAGCAGCTTTTCTCTTCTTAGTCTTCTTTAGAGAAACCTCTGGTGCCTTCTGCTGAAGATCTTGAATGTTCAGATTGGGTGTTGTTCCATCAGCTTTGCACGCATCCAAGTATCTCAGAACTATTTGAGGCTTGGATTCAATCTCTGAGAACAAAGGGAAGTCGTCCAGAGGAATTCTTCTGCTGGAGATTTCAGCAAAAGGAGTAACGCTGGGCTCCTTCTTAATGTTCTCTATCAGCTTCATCTTCTTTAGATTCTTGGCATTCATCTGCTTGCCAACAGAAGGTTCCAAGGTGCTGATCTCTTGTGCTTCTGTCAAGTGCTCAATCATCCTATTCTCAGTCAGAATATCTGATATCAATCTGCCCAGGGGTATCCAATCCCTTTTAGTGCGTTCTTCTTCTCTAGTCTCCTTGACGCTGGTTCTCAGATGGTTGAACAAAAGATAAGCTAGATTAATCTTTACCTTCTGATTGATAAAATAGATCAGAAACTGTTGATCTATGTTTATGTAGTCAGGAGAACTTGTGGGCTTCCTGTGATTGAAACAGCCCAGAATAATCTTTGCCCAAATTTTGTGCTTATCTTTCAGATCCCTTATCTTGCTGGAGGGAAGCCCCAGCGTGAAAATCTGCCTGGTAATAACAGCAACATCTGAGCACCTTTCAGCCATGTCTATACAGCGAATGCCTCCACCATTGTATCCAATCAGTTTTGCAATCAGCTCTTCAGTAATCACTATCTTCTTCCCCATTATGTAAGAAGTGACTTGGTGATTTGAGGAAGAGGCGTGAATCCAGAATTCCTTAACCAAGATAGGAAAAGTTTGACCCACCAACCTGTCAAAATACCTTTCCCATCCTTGAGCTTGAATCTCTTCTGAAAATCAAAGCCATTTTCCTTCAAACTGTTGAAATCCATTATAATCTCTGACAGAACTTCAAGATTCTTGACTGGAGTGAGTAGAGTTCTGAGAGGAACCTCATATTGCTCAGTTGATGTGTCTTTCTGGGAACCAGATGAAGGATTGCTGCTAGAAGCCATGTTCACACGAGTTCTTGAGAAAAAAAATTGAAAGGGTTTTCTTGATAGAGAAGAACACAAACACAAATTATCAGAAATATTGCTTGAAAACTAAAGTTAGGGTAAACGTTGTGAAAGGTGTGAATGGTGTTTAAATAGGTTTTGAAAAAGTTTTTGAAAACATAAATGGTTAAGAGAGAGAAAATAAATCATGATTAATAGCATTAATTGATTGCTGATTTTAGGGGATTTAGGAAAGATACTTAAACGGTTACCAGTGACATGTGTCTCAATGCAACCAATCAGCGCTTTGCCTTTTCAGAAGCGTGAACGCGTGTTCAGCCTCAGGAACCAGCTGATGACTGGATGACACTTGTTTGCTTTGAGTGAACATCACTTCTATCCTTGAACTGAAGAGCTCGGAGCTTCATGGATAGATCTGATACAATCTGCATTTCTAAATACTCTGAAAGGAGATTGATCAGAAGTTCACAGAGTAATAAACATAATTCTGAAGGTTAATATATAAAATTAAAACAGTTTTATTCTGGACAGAGCTTCATGCTGAGATGATTCATAATGAAGTTGAACCTATCTTCAAAAAGTGGTTTTGTAAAGATATCATCCCATTGATGGTCTGTATCAATAAATTTTAAGTTTAAGATTCCTTTCTGAATATAGTCCCTAATAAAATGATGTTTTATTTCTATATGCTTAGCCCTAGAATGCAAAATTGGATTTCTACTTAAGCAAATGGCAGAAGTATTATCAGAGTATAGGAATGTTACTCTCATAAATCTGGAAGTCCTCAAGTTGACTTTTCATCCAGAGCATTTGTGTGCTGCATCCAGCTGCTGCTATGTATTCAGCTTCTGTTGTTGATAGAGTAATGGTGGATTGTCTTTTGCTGGACCACGAGATCAAATTTTTTCCCAGAAACTGGAAGCTTCTAGAAGTGCTTTTGCGTTCAACTCTGTCTCCAGCAAAGTCAGCATCACAGTAACCTACTAAGTTGTAATCACTAGATTTTCTATAAAACAAACCCAGATTAGTAGTACCTTTCAGATACTTGAAAATTCGCTTAACAGCTGTTAAGTGAGATTCTCTAGGATCTGATTGGAATCTTGCACAAATGCATACACTGAATAAGATATCAGGCCTTGAGGCTGTCAGATAAAGAAGAGAACCAATCATACCTCTGTAGACTTTCTGTTCTACCTTTTTGCTTACCTCTTCTCTTTCCAGAATGCACGGGGGATGCATTGGAATCTTTGATGGCTTACATTCTGAGAGATCTAATTTCTTCAGAAGTTCTCTGACATATTTGCTCTGATGAATGTAAGTTCCTTCTGGGGTTTGATTGATCTGGATGCCCAGAAAGAATTTTAGTTCCCCCATTAGGCTCATCTCAAATTCTGCCTGCATACACTTAGAAAATTCTCTTCCCAGAGAGGGTTTAGTAGATCCAAATATTATATCATCAACATAAATCTGACAGACTAGAATGTCATTCTTAATTGTCTTACAGAATAAGGTTGTGTCCACCTTCCCTCTGGTGAATTCCTTTTCTAACAGGAAGTTACTTAGTCTTTCATACCAAGCTCTGGGAGCTTGTTTCAGACCATATAGTGACTTCTTTAGTTTGAAAACATATTCTGGATTTTTTGAGCTTTCAAAACTGGGGGGTTGGTGCACATATACCTCTTCTTCTATATAGCCATTTAAGAATGCACTTTTGACATCCATCTGATACAGAGTGATGCCTTTATTAACAGCAAAAGAAATTAAAAGTCTGATAGATTCTAACCTGGCGACTGGAGCAAAGGTTTCTGTATAGTCTATCCCCTCTTGATGACTATAACCTTGTGCTACCAATTGTGCCTTGTTTCTGAAAACTTCACCTTGTTCATTCAGCTTGTTTCTGAACACCCATTTTGTTCCAATGACGTTGAATCCTTTTGGTTTAGGAACCAGATCCCATACGTCATTCCTGGTGAATTGATTCAGCTCCTCTTGCATTGCTAGAATCCAGTCATTGTCCAGAAGTGCTTCATCAATAGAGGATGGTTCAATCAGAGAGACAAGTCCCATCAGGGATTCTTCAGAGTTTCTGAAGCTGGCTCTTGTTCTGATTGGATCTTCCTTTCTTCCCAAGATTGTTTCTTCTGGGTGATCCATGCTGCTTCTGGATGGTCTTTTCTGAGGTTGATCAACAGAAGATGTTGGATTGCTTGCAGTGCCTCTTTATGATGTTGAGGGAGTGTCTCTGTTAAGAGCTTTTGATGACTTGTCTTCAGTACCTGTGAATTCAACTTCCATACCTGCAAGTAATTCATTCTGCTTTGACTTTTCAGAGTCAAGCTTATCATCAAAACAAACACTGATTGATTCTTCCACAATCTGTGTTTCTGTATTGTATACTCTGTACCCTCTTGAGCGTTCAGAGTATCCTAACATAATACACTTCTGTGCTTTAGAGTCAAACTTGTTCAAATAATTTTTAGTATTCAAAATAAAACAAGTACATCCAAAAGGATGAAAATATGAAATGTTGGGCTTTCTGTTCTTCCACAATTCATATGGAGTCTTTTCCAGAATAGATCTTATGGAGATTCTATTCTGAATGTAGCACGCTGTGTTTATTGCCTCTGCCTAGAAGATCTTAGCAACGTTAGTCTCGTTGATCATGGTCCTGGCCATTTCTTGCAATGTTCTGTTCTTTCATTCTACAACTCCATTTTGTTGGGGAGTTCTAGGACAAGAGAAGTCATGCAGAATGCCTTTGTCATTAAAAAATGATTCAAAATATTTGTTTTCAAACTCTCCACCATGATCACTTCTGACTTTGACGATTCTAAGATCCTTTTCATTCTAAACTTGGTTACAGAAGGTGACAAACACAGAGTGTGACTCGTCCTTGTGTCTTAAGAACTTTACCCATGTCCATCTGCTATAGTCATCTACGATTACTAACCCATACTTCTTGCCACTGACTGAAGCAGTTTTAACTGGTCCAAATAAGTCAAAGTGCAGAAGTTCTAATGGTTTAGAGGTAGAAACAACGTTTTTTGATTTGAAAGCAGGTTTTACAAACTTGCCTTTCTGACATGCTTCACACAGAGCATCTGAATTGAACTTCAGGTTAGGAAGTCCTCTGACCAGATTGAGTTTGTTAATCTGAGATATTCTTCTCATACTAACATGCCCCAATCTTCTATGCCAGATCCACTGCTCGTTGTTAACATACAGAAGACATTTTACATTCTGACTTTTCAGTTCAGAAAGTTTGATTTTGTAAATGTTGTTTCTCCTCTTTCCATTAAACAGGATGGTCCCATCTTTCTGACTAACAGCTTTACATGAATTTTGATTAAAGATTATATCATAACCATTATCACTTAATTGACTTATGGATAACAGGTTATGCATTAATCCATCTACTAATTATACATTACTGATAGAGGGAAGATTTCCATTACCTACGGTTCCAGAGCCAATGATCTTTCCCCTCTGATTGCCTCCAAAACCTACGTGGCCTCCAGGCTTAAGTTCCAGACTTTGGAACATATGCCTTCTTCCTTTCATGTGTCGCGAGCAGCCAGAGTCCAGGTACCATGACTGGTGTTTCTGCTTTACTGCTAAAGATATCTGCAACATGTATTATTTTATCCTTAGGTACCCATATTTTCTTGGGTCCTGATTTGTTAGTTTTACCAAAACTCTGGTTGAATTTTGGTTTGACAAAATAGTTGCTACTAGTATATTTGATGTCGTGTGTGTGCCCATATACAAAGTGTGACTTAAGAGGAGTTCGTTTAATAACTAAATCCATGGCACTCTTTGGTGTAGGTACCTTACCTTGGTATCCTATTCCCTTTTTGCCATTTCTGCTAACTCCATAGATCATTGAAGCCATCTTGCTTCTATCTATGCTTTTAGCAAGAAACTTCTGAAAGTTGTGATCATACTCCTTGATGATCTCATCAGTGCTACTGGGAGTTTCAAGAATTGTTTCCTTCTGAGAGTTTTGTAAAAGATTTTCTAATTTTGAAACTTTATTTTTCAACTCAGAATTTTCCAACTTGAGACTCTCAGTTTTATCAGAGTCAGAAGCAAGATCCATTTTCAGGTTTCTGAACTTGACTCTGATCTGCTGATATCGTTCCAGAATCTCATTAAGGCTTTCAGCAAGTTCAGCCTTAGTAAAATTAATAGCAAAGTCAGGAAATATCTCTTCTGTGTCTGATTCAGAGTCTGATTCAGAAGCTTCACTATCTTCTGATATGTTCGCCATGAGAGCTATGTTTGATCTCTCATCATCTGATTCTGAGTCAGCTTCAGATGTGTCAGAGTCATCCCATGTGGCCATGAGACTTTTCTTCTTTTCCTTGCCAAACCTTATTTTAGGATTTTCCTTCTGAAGCTTTGGACAATCACTCTTGTAGTGTCCTTGCTCGTTGCACTCATAGCAGATGATGTCCTTGTTGTTTGGCTTTCTGCTTCCTGACGAGCCTTCAGATCTTCTGTATCCAGAGGTGGGTTCTTACCTTCTGTATCTGGAGGAGGATTCGTTCTGGTTCTCAGATCTTCTGGGAGTCCTGAACTTTCTTTTCCTCTGCTTCCACAGTTGGTTCACCCTTCTGGAGAGGAGGGACAGTTCATCTTCTTCTGATGAGGACCCATCAGAGGTTTCTTCAACAGCCTGCAAAACTTTAGAATCAGATTTTCTGTTAGATTTTAGAGCTAAAGGCTTAACTTGCTTCAGAGGTTCATCAGCTTCTAGCTCTATCTCGTGACTTCTGAGGGAGCTGACAAGTTCCTCCAGAGAGATTGTATTGAGATCCTTAGCTAGCTTCAGCACTGTGACCATAGGCCTCCACTGTTTTGGCAAGCTTCTGATGATCTTCTTGACATGATCATCAGTAGAATACCCTTTGTCCAGAACTTTGAGACCAGCAACCAGAATCTGAAATCTTGAGAACATTGTTTCAATAGATTCACTTTCTTCCATCTTGAACGCCTCATACTTCTGGATGAGCGCAAGAGCTTTAGTTTCTTTAACTTGAAGGTTTCCTTCATGCGTCATTCTGAGGGAATCAAACATGTTCTTAGCAGTGTCTTTGTTTGATATTTTTTCATATTCAGAGTAAGAGATAGCACTGACAAGAATAGTTCTGGCCTTGTGATGATTCTTGAAATCACGCTTCTGTTGATCAGACATTGCTTTCCTGTCAATCTTCTGGCAATTTACATTTATTGGGTGCGTGTATCCATCTGTCACCATATCCCACAGATCAGCATCATGGGCTAGAAAGAAGCTTTCAATTCTGTCTTTCCAGTAATCAAAATTCTCTCCATCAAAGACTGGAGGTTTGCCACTGAATCTGTCTCTTTCTTCGTTGTTGTCATTGCTGATGTTGTGATGTGTTCCTGCCATAGTGTTTTTCAACGCTGGATCTTGTACTGACACAGTTAAGTGTTATGAACTCAGAACCAGGCGCTCTGATGCCAATTGAAGAAGTGAAAAACACAATAAGGGGGGTTGAATTGTTGAAACTTGAAATCAAATGCAGACAACACGATATTTTTATCCTGGTTCGTTTGATCTCAAACTACTCCAGTCCACCCGTCAAGGTGATTTCGCCTCTCTCCAACGAGGTCTTAATCCACTATATTCAACTGAATACAAATCTGTTTTAACAACTGCTAAAGCCTTCTTGAGTCTAAACCACATACCGGTTTCTCAAGGAAATTCTTTCTTACAGATAAATGAACAATATGTGTGTTGAATGTTTTCTGGAAAAACTATATATCACAACTATGATAATACACAAAATGAAGCTTATGTAAAACTAGCTTGCTAGAACTATAGAGTAAGTAATTTGAGAGCTTTATAAAACTGTATGAGTGGGGATGAAGATGATTGACTTTAGGCGTGTAGAGTATTGTAGAGCATTAGCCAATTCACTTCTCACTGATTTGTTTAAATACTTCTTGGAATAGATACGTTGATGCCAATAATTCTATTTCAATGCCCATTACGTTCTTTCCATATTAAGAAGATCTTTGTCTTGGAATAAAGTCGTTGGTAATTAATCTGCCTTGAATGCAGTACCGTTGACACTTCAGAATGTTCAGCTTGATTAAGATCAGAGCGTTCTTGGCTTTAGGCTTATTCTGATTGCTTCTGAGTGCTGATGACATTGATGAGATCCTGATCAGAGTCAGAGTGTGTTGAGCGCAGATTCTGTTCATCAGACTTCAGCGTAAGCATATGTAAGATCTTCTTATTGACATCTTTTGATGCTGATGTTGATATTCTGATGTTGATTCCATCAGAGTTTCCTGTAAATAAACAGCATAATTTTAAGTAGCATCTATGTCAAATATAAAACTCATAATTCATTTAATCTTGTGTTTTGTTATCATCAAAACTCTAACTGAGGGTTGTAGAATCAAACTATGTTCTAACAAGTCCGTCTTGACTGTGAAGATTTAATCTTGAAGCCAAGCGACATCATTGTAAGAACATTTAACGGATCAAAGAGGACTGTTCATGGGGAAGTGGATCTTCCAATCAAAATGGGCTCCCAAATATTCAACTCCACCTTTTATATTATGGATATTCGCCCAGCCTATTCTTGTCTGTTAGGTCGCCCGTGGATCCATAAAGTTGGGGCAGTAACCACAACCCTCCACTAGAAACTCAAATATCCAGTCAAGGGCAGAATAGTCACCGTCTGCGGAGAAGAAGAATTTATGGTCAGCCACCTTAACTCTTTCAAGTACGTAGAGATGGATGGGGAATTCATTGAAACCCCATCTCAAGCCTTTGAGTTCGTACCACCGATGGTTGCTGCTACTAAATGTTATTCCGATGAGTCTAAAACTATTAAGGCCACACCAAAGACGGTTTCAGTCAAGGACTCCCGTGCGGCAATTGAAGAAGGAGACTGTGATACTTGGGGGAAACTCCTCGATATCCCATTTAAAGCAGACAAGTTTGGTCTGGGCTTCACCGTCAAAGCTCAGAAGGAAGTAAGGTGTGCTCGTGCTGGAAAGCCACCTCTCTGCATTGGAAACTGTGAAGTCAACGTCGTGGGTGATTCTGATGAAGAAGCTGCATTTGAAGAGTGGGTGTATCCAACTACAATAGAGCTGAAGAATTGGCATGCGAAGGACTTTGTGCCCGTCTCCTTCATTGAGGAGTAATCTACTTGTTATTTCTTTTCTTTCAATTCAAGAACTTGTTGTCTGTAATATTTTAACAATGATTTTTCAGCCATCTGCCTGGCCCGGGGCACTTTGGTCCATTTGTCAAGGGTTTTTATTTATATTCATCTAATCATATGATCATTCAGTACATTGGACTCTTTTGCATTCAAATATTTGTGTTCATTGTCTTCCTTTCTTTTAAATACATTTTTCAAAAAAATAGCCATGTATCTTACATGCACAGACACACACTCTTGCAGATCTACATCCACTCTGGATCCTATTTCCAATGACTCTACCATTACCGACTATGACTTTGAATGTACTATCAACCAAGCCGAAGACAAAGGCGAGGAAGATTGTGACATATCGGGAGAACTAGCCAGACTTCTATTACAAGAGGAAAAAGCTATTCAACGACATGAAGAGTCAGTTGAAGTTATCAACCTGGGTACTGAGTCAGATAAGAAGGAAATCAGGATCGACGCTAATTTGGAAAGCAGTTTCAAGAGCAGGTTGGTTCGGATGTTGCGAGACTATGTGGAAGTATTTGCTTGGTCTTATGAAGATATGTCTGGGTTGGATACCAACATCGTAGTTCATCATCTGCCGACAAGAGAAGACTTCCCTCCTGTTAAACAAAAGGTTTGTCGCATGAGGCCTGATATGTCTGAAAAGATCAAAGCTGAAGTGATGAAACAATTTGATGCGGGGTTCCTAGCTGTGACATCCTATCCTCAATGGGTTGCCAATGTGGTGCCAGTGCCAAAGAAAGACGGGAAAGTTTGCATGTGCGCAGACTATAGGGATCTGAATAGGGCAAGCCCCAAGGATGACTTCCCTCTGCCATATATTGACATCTTAGTTGATAATACTGCTCAGCATAAAGTCTTCTCAGGCTATAATAAAATAAGGATGGCCCCCGAAGATATGGAAAAGACTACTTTCGTTACACAATGGGGCACCTTCTGCTACAAGGTCATGCCATTTGGATTAAAAAATGCAGGGGCAACATATCAAAGGGCTATGGTATCTTTATTTCATGACATGATTCATCATGAGATAGAGGTATATGTGGATGATATGATTTCCAGATCACGAACCGAAGAAGAACATCTCGATCACCTGCAAAAATTATTTGAGAGGCTGAAGAAGTACAAGCTGAAGTTAAATCCTAACAAGTGCACATTTGGAGTACGATCTGGAAAGCTTCTAGGTTTTGTCGTCAGCAACAAAGGCATTGAAGTTGATCCTGCCAAGGTAAAGGCCATCCAATAAATTCCAGTCCCTCATTCTAAAAAAGAAGTCAGAGGATTCTTGGGTTGTCTCAATTACATTGCCCGTTTCATATCTCACTTGACTGCTACTTGTGAGCCACTCTTCAAACTCTTGAAGAAAGATTAGGTAGTCAAATGGAACGATGAGTGCCAGATTACCTTTGAAAAAATCAAAGAATACCTATAAGAACCTCATATTCTCATGCCTCCGGTTGAAGGAAGACCCTTGATCATGTACTTGACGGTATTAGAGAACTCTATGGGGTGTGTTTTGGGCCAACATGACGAGTCTAGCCGAAAAGAGCATGTTATTTATTACTTGAGCAAAAAGTTTACAGACTGTGAAACCAGATATTCACTACTCGAGAAAACTTTCTGCGCTCTGGCATGGGCTGCTCGCCGGCTAAGACAGTATATGTTGACTCATACCACTCTGTTGATTTCTAAAATGGACCCAATCAAATACATCTTCGAGAAAACTGCCCTTTCCGGACGAATAGCTAGATGGCAAATGATCTTGACTGAGTACAAAATTCAGTATACGACTCAAAAATCCATCAAAGGAAGTGTACTAGCAGATCATTTGGCCCATCAAGCTGTGGATGATTATCAGTCAATGAACTTCGACTTCCCTGATGAGAACCTCATGCTGGTAACCGACTGTGCGAAACCTGGACCATATGACGGACCTGAACAAGGATCTTGATGGACTATGGTATTCGATGGGGCTTCCAATGCCTTAGGTAACAGAATTGGTGATGTGATCATCTCTCCCGAAGGTTTCCACACTCCTTTCACTGCCAGACTATGCTTCGATTGCACAAACAATATGGTCGAGTATGAAGCATGCATCTTAGGTCTAAAAGCTGCTATCGACTTAAGGATCAAGCATTTGGATTTGTTTGGGGATTCCGCCTTAGTGATCTGTCAAGTAAAAGGAGATTGGGACACTAAACACCCTAATATTATCCCTTACAAGGAACTTGTGCTATACCTAATTCCTCACTTCGAAGAGATCACTTTTGAGCACTTCCCTAGGGAAGAAAACCAGTTGGCTGACGCTTTGGCAACCATGTCTTCAATGTTCAAGTTCAGATGGGACAACGAAGCCCCTATGATAACAATTGAAAGATTCGATGAACTGGCACATTGCTATGAGCTTGACACTGATGCGGAAAAGCCATGGTACCATGAGGTGATGAAATACCTTGGAGCACAAGAGTATCCAGAGGGGGGATCTATCAATGAGAGAAAGTTCTTGCAAAGATTTGCAGCCAAATTCTTCCTAAGTAACGGGATTTTATACAAGCGCAACCATGATTTAACTCTACTTTGATGTGTGGACAAGAAGGAGGCAGAGGAAATTATGGAAGACATGCACGATGGACTCTTTGGTACTCATTCAAGTGGATATACGATGGCTAAGAAAATCTTAAGAGTCGGTTACTATTGGTCAACGATGGAGACTGATTGCCATCAACATTCAAGAACTTGTCACAAATGCCAAATCTACACTGACAAGGTCCATGTTCCTCCTATTCCTCTAAATGTTATGACCGCTCCGTGGCCATTTGCAATGTGGGGAATTGACATGATTGGAGAGATCAAGCCCATATCTTTGAACAGACATCGCTTTATTCTTGTTGCTATCGACTATTTTACCAAATGGGTCGAAGCCGCCTCATTTGCCTCAGTCACCAAGAATATGGTAGCCAGATTCATCAGACATAACCTCATCTGCCGTTATGGAATCCCCGAAAGGATCATCACCGACAATAGGACTAACCTCAAAAATGCTATGATTACTGAGCTTTGCACTCAGTTTAAGATCAAGCATCACAATTATTCTCCGTATAGACCAAAATTGAATGGAGAAATCGAAGCGGCCAACAAAAATATCAAGAAGATTATGCAGAAAATGGTGGTAACCTATAAGGATTGGCATGAGATGTTGCTGTTTGCTCTACATGGTTATTGTACTTCAGCTAGAACATCAACTGGGGCAACTCCCTTTTCTCTAGTCTATGGCATGGAAGTTGTTTTGCCAGTGGAAGTTCAGATTCCCTCGCTGAGAATTATGAATGAGGCAGGCCTAGGCGAAGACGAGTGGATTCAAATGAGATTGGATCAGCTGAACTTGATTGACAAAAAATGATTAGCTGTTGTTTGCCATGGTCAGACGTACCAAAAACGGATGATCAAGGCTTTTAACAAAAAGGTCAAGCCTCGAGTATATCGAGTTGGTGACTTGGTGATAAAGAGCATAATTTTACCACAAGGCGACCCCAGAGGCAAATGGACTCCCACCTATGAAGGGCCATTTGTTGTCAAGAGAGTTTTCTCTGGTGGTGCCATGATGCTGACTACGATGGATGGTGAAGATTTCCCACATCCTATAAATGCGGACATAGTTAAAAAATACTACTCATAAGAGACCTGTTAGGTTGACACACCTAATATAAATAAGGGCATCCTGACAAACCAAAAGGTTTGGGAAAAAATTAGGGATATATGCAAAATATTGTACACTTGGAAAGTTGAAAACCCGAAAGGGCGACTTGGGCAAAAATGGGTATCCTGGTGGGCTGAAAACCCGAAAGGGAGGTCCAGGCAAAAGTTAAGGATTAAAAGCGTATGACTATGTCCCGTGGAATCAACACAGTCAATTTTATCACCAAGGTCCAAGTTCGAACGGTCCAAGATCAATCCTATCAACTTCTATCAAACGACAAGGGACATTCGAAGACATTGGGGCAATAGTGGAGTTGGAAGGAAATAAGATCATTTCACATGGCTATTTGTTTGCATTCTCAATTTTTTTCCTTTCGACGATTTCCTCTTACTAGGATCTACGTCTCTCTGTACAAAAAATCGCCTATTTATGGGCAAAATATCAATACAAATATACTTTGAAGTGCAAAATTTTTGTCTTTGTTTTGAATGCAAATTTGTCCAATGACTAAAATTTAATGAACATATGCATATGAACAAAATTAAAACTATTTGGATCATGTGTCTTGCTAAGCAGCAGCAAGCATCTCTTTAATGTATATGAAATATCCCCACAGAGTTATCTCATTATAATTATCCCCATGAGGACGGTTGCGATAAACCTTTCCCCAACAGGTTTTATTTCCTAAAACAATAATCAAGGAACCACAAAACTCCCCTGCCGAGTTCAAATTTACTCAACATACAACAATCAAGACACCGCGAATTTCCCCAACTGAACCTGTCTTCCCCAGCTGAGTGTATCTTCCCCCGACCAAGGCTAGTATCCCCAAGCTGAGTTTGTCCTACCCAACTGAGTCCATACTCTCCAGTTTGAATTTTTCCTTTCAGATTATTGCAAATCATAGGGCCACAACCCCTGATCCCCAGTAAATCCATCAGCAAAGCCTTTACTATTTCCAAAAATATACTATGAAGCTTGGATCCGACCAGATATTAGTATAATTTTCAAGTTATTACTAAAGCCTGGACCCGACAGATAATAGTTTGACTTCTTCAATTATTGAAACCTAGACCTGACCAGATAACAATTTGAATACCTGAAACCTGAATCCAACCAGATAACAATTGATCTCAATTTCAAGATGCTATAAAACCTGGACCCGACCAGATTATAGTCTAACTCTTAAAAGATATAGAAGAACCTGGACTCAATCTGACCAAGGTTTAACTTCTTTTCCCCAGTAGAGTTTGCCTCTGCCCCAACAAATTATTGAGAAACCTGGAACCCGACCAGATATCAGTATTCAATTCCATCTTTTCAAGCAAGTCGTTGTGAAGCCTGGATCCGACCAGATAGAAATCACCCTCAAGAGATTCGTTGTGAAACCTGGAAATCGACCAGATAACAACTATATCCCCAAATAGTTTTTTGTGAAACCTGGACCCGACCAGATAGCATTTGACCTCATCAATCTCAGAAATCTACAAAGCCTGGAACCGAACAGATAACAGTTTTTCAAACAGTTTATTATAAAACCCAGAGCCCGATCAATTAACAATTAACTATGATTCCAAGAGACACTATGAAGCCTGGACTCTACCAGATAATAGTACAACTTTCCAAAAAACCATGAAACCTGGACCTGACCAGATAGTAGTTATCACTTCAAGTTACTGTGAAGCCTGGATCCGACCAGATAACAGTTAACTTCCGTATCCTCGGCAAGTTGTTGTGAAGACTAGATTCGACTAGATAACTATTCAATCTCAAGAAAATTTTCTGCAAATCCTGGAATCCGACCAGATAGTAGTTAATTTGTCTCTTCCCCTAGCAAGTTGTCGTGAAGCCTGGATCCGACCAGATAACAACTGACATTCAAGAGATATTCTCCAGTGAAAGCATCCTTTCAACAAAGTTTGAAGATATGCGTATTCTTCATCTCCAACGGTAATCAGGGATTCGACCCCCCATAATTTCCTCAACAGCAGTCAAGGATTTATTTTCCCGGACAAAAACATACATCTCACATTCATACATCATAGCATGTACATACCATATGCATTTAACATAATACCATATTTGGTGAGCATCATGCAGGCATCTGTATTTTACTAACTCTTTTTCTCACAGGTAAAACATCAAGTTTTAGTATAAATCAACAAGAGATTTGTGCTGATACTTCTTCTATTATGTATCAACTTTCCTCCAAATGGCATCTATAAGCCCATTCACAATTCATCTTTGAGTGCAAATTTTTAGGCACTCTAGTGTTCAATCATCTTTCACCTTCAAGTCACGAATGACGGACTCACCAATCTAACTCTTCAGGTTTAAAAAGATTGAACTGGGGACGCTGTTGTACCCCAAAATCTGCCCTCTTACTTCTCAAGGATTATATCACAAGATCTTCTATGACGTCAAGTTTGTAGTACTGATACATCAATTTAAGCTTGGAATTGGCACAAGGGCAAAATGGTCATTTGCACACTGAAAAGTCAAACTTTGACTTTTGATCAAAATCAAGTTTCAAGAATCATATTTAATCAAGACATGTTGAAATATGAACTTTGTTTCATCAAGAGATTCAAAAGTCAAAATTCTAAAATACTAACAATTTTTCTAAGTGTTTAAGAAACAAGACAAGCTCAGAACTTCTGATCAGATTATCACCATGATGCCAGCTGATTCTGGAAGAATTTATAATACAAGAATTTTAGATCTCAATAAGACCTAAAATATTGTAGAATAGAACTTCTCCTGGAAATGCTGGAATTTCAAGTTATAAATGTTCAAAGACACGCCCATGAAACTGAAACACTTAGCAGATTCTGGACACTTTCAAGACAGATTTTGGTTAGAGCTTCTGGGCCAATTTTCACAAACGTTCAGCCAGATTTTATAAAAGTAATTCAGAGAAATACTGCAAAGCATGTTGCAAACTTTCCGAAAAGTCTGAGAACTCCTTCAGAACATGCTGGAGGGAAAAGATTAAAGGATCAGAAGTTGGATGGTTTGTTCTAAGTTGCATTGATGTTGAACTTCTGGCTCATATCTAAGCTATAATGCACAATATCATAGCGCAGGATTTCTGGTTTGATAAATCTCATCATAATTTAATGCACGCAACCACTTTTGAGTTTTTATCAAAAGGATTTCCCCACGTGTGAGAAAGAAGTACCATTGTTGTCCTTGAAAAGCAAACTGTTGTACAAGTTTATGCTGGGCCCATGCTTTGCTTTTGACTCTAAGGGTACTTTTCCTTAATTCATGCTTACAACTCCAGCTTAGGCACGGCTAAAAGTTGTTAACCTTAATTGTTTGAACTTGCTTCAAGAACAAGTCAGGGCCTAGTGTATGATGGTTGTACTTTTGACTTCTCCAGGCTACAAAGTTCTTGCCTATAAATTGAACTTCATTGACAACTATGAGGGGGGCGGTAGAAAAATTAAAAAGAAAAGCCTTGAAACCTTGCTAAAATCTCCCAAGAACTTGAAGCTGCAGCCCAAATTCAAAACCTACTAGTCTTTGATTTTTGCATTCAAATTCCAATTTTTCTCAAGTGTTTCTTTACCAAATCATCCATGCAGCTTCTGATATACATTTAGAAACCATCCTAACTCCGATTTTCATACCATAACACGTTCTCAAAAAGTCAAAACTTTGCTTCTTTACTGTTCCATAATTTTCCATCCATTCATAGCCCAAGATAAAGGTTGTTCTAGCCTGCTGAGCACGTGAGGAAGCTGATCAGAATATTACAAGCAATCAGAAATAGGCTCCATCTCATAGAAAATTTTTCAGTGACAAGGTAAGCTTATGCTAACCCTCATCATATCCCTTAAGCATTGTTAGGCTTGCATGATCAAAAACACAATGTAGACATCTTGATTCTGATGTTGTACATATTCTGAAGTTTCATGTATTTTTCTACCTAAATAGGGAGAATATTAGTTAAGAATTTCCTAAGGAAATTAGGATTAGAAGATACAAGCTTGTTTCTGATTTACAGTTTTGATATTTTTTGTGCTTCTGAAACCATGATGGAAGACCTGCCATAATTGGTATGTTTATGTTTTTCTGTTATGTTCAGAAATGACTAAGTTGCAGATGTTCTGATTAGCATGGAGAAAGAGACGAAGCTCATCATCAGAATTTACTTTATGTTATATGTTCATGCTTTTTCCTCTAATACCGGATGTACAACTATCCCAGTGGTAGAAAGCGTGGGCATAAGACATTAGTACTAAGGGTCCTGGATTCTAGCCCCAGAAGCATCTCTTTTTAGGTTTATTTATTGACATTTTTCACCCATTTATCTAGAAAGCAATATTCCTAAATCAGAACTTCTAAGCAACCTTACCCAACAACATTGCCACCTCACTCTCTCCAATGGTCAGAACTTCTAATTTGCCAGTGATATATGAACTTCTAGGTTCCCAACTACACTACAGCTTCTGAACCCCTTCAACAATCAGAGCTTCTAGATCTTCCTTTATTCCCAGCAATCTCAGAACTTGGTGTTTCCATGCCCAGAACTTCTGACCTTCTACTTGCCTACTAACACTTTCTTTCTTGCAGCGTATCAGAGTCAGAACTTTTGTTTCTCCTCGTTTCATCAATGTGCTGATTCTGACTCCATTTTCTTGTTTATCTTATTTTTTGCTTTTAATAACCAAAAACACCAAAAAAAATTCATATTCACATGTTTTATTTCATTTCTTTTAGAACCAAAAGATCAAAAATATTCTCTTAAGTAAATTAATTTCTTAACAAAAACAAAACAAGTCCCTTTTACATTTATTGTATATTATTTCAATATGGTTGTAATAGATAATTAGGATTTTAATTTCTTGCAATTCCCATTCATAAATGTGTAACCCCCCCCCCCCCCCCCCTAATGATGTAATAGCTTAGTATTTTTACTTTCCGTAATTTATCGCTTTATATAAATTCTAGTAAGTTAGGATTTGTATGGAAAGATAAAATAAAAAAGTTATCAAACTCTAATTCAAGATAAAACAATGCATGTAAACCAATACACTTTCACACTTTCACCCTTAGGGTAATTCCACTTTGTTGCTTTACAAAAATGTCCATGTTATGTATTTGGGATATCTTAGCAAAAAGCAATTAAAATACAAGATCATAGTTCCTTGAGGATGCTATCAAATGTTGCCTTTCAAAATGATCTTAATCCCTCAAAGAGAAATGCTAAGATATCTCACAACATTGCTATCATGGCTATGCGATGACCCACGCCCGTCCCTTTACATCCAAAGATAGGGTTACTTACCAAATCAATGGTAAGATGACAATGTCAAAGAAAAGAAGAAATGAACATGAAAGACTTTTTGAGTAGGTGGAATGTTCCTAGTTACTTGCTCACTTTGAAAACAAAACATCCTTGCTATTTTCAAAACAAACACCAACACTTTCAAAAAAAACATCTTTCAAACTTGAAACATTTTCAAAAGATCAACATCTTTGTATACATTCTTATGAACGAGAGTCATTACAACGTTTGCCTAAACAATGGCCTCTTTACAAAATACTTTCAAAAACCACACAAAGCATATTTTCAAACAAAAGCAAGTGATCTAGCAAGCAACTAAGAGCCCATAGATAACTATGGATGAAAAGGGTGCTAATACCTTCCCTTTTCATAATCTACCCCCTGAACTCAAGAAAACATCTCTAAAGGTCTTTCTTGTTCTTTTCAGCCTTTCCTTATTGGATAAAAGAAAAGTCGGTGGCGACTCTTGCTAACCGTAACATTTGCGATAAAATGCAAAACAACCAAGTCAGCTCTCCCACTGTATCACATTGCCCTTGCGGGTTTTCAACCTAGCGGGAAATTTTATTCTGTTTATGTCTCTAATTTTTTCCTAGACCTCCCTTTCGAGTTTTTAGCCTACCGAGACGCTCTTTTTTTCCTGTCTCCCTTTCGGGTTTTTGACTAAGCGAGTTGTTCTTTATTTATTTAGGTGAAGTATTTCTTGACTGCATCAGCATTTACGGGACACGGGAACTACTCGCCATCCATATTTTCAAGAATCAATGCACCACCAGAGAAGGCTTTCTTGACAACATATGAGCCTTCAAAATTGGGATTCCACTTGCCCATAGAATCAGTGTTAAAATATATGATCTTCCTGAGCACGAGGTCGCCTTCTCTAAATTCACGAGGCTTGAACTTTTTATCAAAATCTTTCTTCATTCTCTTTTGGTATAACTAGACATGGCACAAGGCCGTCATTCTCTTTTCTTCAATCAAATTTAATTGGTCAAACCTGTTCTGGACTCATTCAGCCTCTGACAACTTGGTTTCCATTATCACGCGTAAAGAGGGAATCTCAACCTCGACCGGGAGCACTGCTTCCATACCATACACAAGGGAGAATGGGGTTTCCCCTGTTGAAGTGCAAACGGATGTACGATACTCGTGCAAAGCAAAAGGGAGCATCTCACGCCAATATTTATAAGTAGCAACCATCTTCTGGATGATCTTCTTGATATTCTTATTAGCAGCTTCAACAGCCCCATTCATCTTTGGCCTGTAAGGAGATAAATTGTGATGGAAATCTTGAATTCTTCACATAGTTTTGTCATCATCTTGTTATTCAGATTCGAGCCGTTGTCGGTGATAATCCTGCTTGGAACACCATACCGACATATAAGATTGTTCTTGATGAAACACACTACCACTTGCTTAGTAACATTAGAATATGAAGCTGCTTCTACCCATTTGGTGAAGTAATCAATTGCTACCAAAATGAAACGGTGTCCATTTGACGCCTTAGGTTCAATCATTCCAATCATGTCAATACCCCACATAGATAAAGGCCACGGGGAAGAAATGACATTGAGAAGTGTCAGAGGCACGTGAATTTTGTCAGTGTAAACCTGACACTTATGGCACTTCTTTGCAAATTTATAACAGTCAGATTCCATTGTCAGTCAATAGTAACCCGCCCTAAGCATATTTTTTTCCATCGAATGTCCATTGGCATGGGTACCAAAGGAACCTTCATGGATCTCATGCATCAACATGTTTGCTTCGTGTCTATCCACGCATCTGAGCAAGACCATGTCATAATTTATTTTGTATAACACATCTTCATTGAGGAAAAAGCTGCCTTCCAACCTTCTCAATGTCTTTCTATCTTTGTTCGATGCACCAATCGAGTATTCCTAAGTCAGTAGAAAATGCTTGATATTATAATACCAAGGTTTTTCATTTGTTACTCCCTCTGTTGTAAAAACGTGATCCGGTCTATCCAAACATCGCACTGTGATACGAGGCGCATCATTCCAAGTATTCACTTGATACATAGAAGTCAGACTTGCCAATGCATCTGCCATCTGATTTTCATCTCTGGGAATATGATGGAACTCAACTTTATTAAAGAAGGGTAATAATCTTCTAGCATAATATTTGTAGGGAATCAAGCCAGGGTGACGAGTATCCCATTTTCCTTTAATCTGATTTATTACCAAAGATGAATCGCCATACACATCTAGAATTTTGGTTCTGAGATTAATGGCCTCCTCGAGACCCATGATGCAAGCCTCATACTCTGCCATATTATTGGTACAATCAAAAGTAAGCCTTGCAGTAAAAGGTATATGCGACCCATGAGGAGTAATAATTACAGCACCAATTCCTTTCCCATAAGCATTCACAGCTCCATCAAACACCATGCCCCACCAAGATTTAGGATTAGGACCTTCCTCAGGTAACGGTTCATCACAATCTTTCGCTTTCAGAAACATAACATACTCATTAGGGAAATCATATTTAACAGACTGATAATTATCCACTAGTTAGTGAGCAAGATAATCTGCCAACACACTGCTTTTATAGCCTTTTGAGTATGGTATTCAATATCATATTCAGATAACAGCATCTGCCAACGGGAAATTCTTCCAGTAAGAACAGATTTTTTCAACATTATACTTAATTGGATCCATTTTGGAAATCAACCAAGTAGTATGATTCAACATATATTGCTGCAATCGCTTTGCCACCCAGGCCAAAGCACAACATGTCTTTTCCAGCATAAAATATCATGACTCACAGTCAGTAAATTTCTTGCTGAGATAATAAATGGCATATTCCTTCTTCCCTGTTTCATCTTGTTGTCCCAAAATACATCCCATAGAATTATCTAACACTGTCAGATACATAATCAATGGTCTTCCTTCAACCAGAGGGAGCAAGATAGGAGGTTTAAGCAGATACTCTTTAATACTTTCAAAGGCCCTTAGGCGGTCATCTGTCCAGACACAACCTTAATCTTTCTTTAACAACTTAAAGATCGGCTCACACGTTGCAGTCATGTGGGAGATAAATCGGGAAATGTAATTCATACGCCCAAGGAAGCCTCTAACTTGCTTTTCAGTTCTTGGTGATGGAATTTCTTGAATTTATTTGACTTTATCAGGATCAACTTCAATTCCTCTTTGGCTACCAATGAAATCTAACAATTTCCCTGATTGAAAACCGAAGGTACGCTAGTTTGGATTCAAGCGGAGACGATACTTCCTCAAATGCTGAAACAATTTCAAAAAATCTTCTATATGCCCTTCTTTAATCTGGAACATAGCAATCATATCATCAACATATACCTTAATTGGCCTGTGCATCAGATCATGGAATAGGGTTGTCATATCCCTCTGGTACGTTGCACCAGCGTTCTTCAACCCAAAAGGCATCACTCTGTAACAAAATGTTCCCTAGGGTGTGATAAAAGTTGTTTTTTCCATGTCCTTAGGAGCCATTCTAATTTGATTATATTCAGAAAATCCATCCATGAATGGGAACACTTTGAATTTTTTTGTGCTATAAACCAACATATCAATATGCGGTAATGGAAAATATTCTTTTGGACTAGCTTTGCTTAAATCTCTATAATCAACACACATGCAAACTTTTCCGTCTTTCTTTAGGACATGGACGATATTGGAAATCCACTGAGGGTACAATGATGTCACAAGAAAACCGGCATTAATCTACTTTAAAACTTCTTCTTTAATTTTTACTGCCATATCAGGGTGAGTTCTTTGCAATTTCTGCTTGATTGGCGGCCACTCTGGCTTTAGCGGCAAATGATGTTCCATAATATCCGTATCCAAACCAGGAATGTCTTGGTATGACCATGCAAATATATCCATATATTCTTTCAATAAATCAATCAACTTGCTCTTTACATTGGGATGCAGCAATGCTCCAATCTTGACTTCCTTTGGATCTTCCTCTGACCCCAAATTAATCACTTCTGATGGCTCCTTATATGGTTGAATAGAACTTTCCTCACGCTCAAGCAACCGTGAAACCTCTTCTGGAATCTCATCATATTCTTCTTCTTCGGCCCCATACACGGGATATTCAAAGTTGGAAGAGGGCACATAGTCATTGTATTCAACGAGTTTTTTAATTAATCTGCACATATGATTTATGAATTCTTTTAGAAACTGACACACATAGCAAGTGATTATGCAGATTACAATTATTATTTATTTTGAAAGTTTTTTTTCTGATTACCATTTTCCAAGAAAGAAAAAAAAGCAGAAAGTAAAGACACAATATGGGAATCAAAGACAACTTTTATTATTGATTTTAAAGATCAAAGCAAATAGATAAACCCATACAATATCAACTTTCACCTTGGAAAGAGTAAAAGATTTTTGAAAAGATTAACAGAAAAAAAAATTACTTTGAGACATGAATGCAAGAGGGAACATCAATGGTGATTCAATTATGGACTCTAACTCCATGTGTTATATAGTTCGGCATCTCTTGCTCCGTTTCATCCTCCAAAATAGCATTGAACCTAGGAACAGTTGGATAAAGATAACATCCGCTATGAAAGATATCCTGATATTTGCCCAAAGCAGACTTCGGCTTCATGTTCTTACCTTTATCATTCTTCAAAGAAAATCCCATACCAACTCTATTCTTATTTACAGGTGGATCAACGATCTTCCCCCATACTTTACTAGGGCAATTATGCACAACTTGCTAAGCATCTTTAAACGAAGCTATAGAATTCTCATTTCCCCTTATATTATCAATGGATACAGCTTGGAACTGAGTTCCAACGACAACTTCATTCACTTCCACAACACTGAAAGATGATAAATGAGATATTAACAAAGCCTATTCGCCATTTATGATGACCATATTTCCTTCACGCACGAACTTCAACTTCTGGTGCAAAGTCGAAGTGACAGCCCCTGCCTCGTGTATCCAATATCGTCCCAGCAAATAGCTATAAGCAGGCACAATATCCATAACCTGGTATGACATAAGCGTGCTATTTGGTATGACATTTAAAGTGGACCCATTATCAAATCAGCACATTTGACAATGAAAATCGTTCTTACAGTTCATGGAGATATGGAGAGCCAAATTATGATTCCTTCCTTCGTCAGGCAATTCGTCATCACAGAAACTCAGGTTATTACAAGATGTAATATTCCCTACCACACTTCTGAATTGGTCCAATGGTATATCACTTTCCATAAAATCTTGATCCAATACTCTCATCAAAGATTCCATGTGGGCAGAAGAGTTCATGAGCAAGGCCAAAATAAATATCTTTGATTGAGTCTGCAATAATTGATCTACGATTATGTAGTCGCTCATCTTGATAATATTCAATATATCATCCACATCTTTTTCCAGTGTAGTGCCAATAGATTCCCCAACTACTTTCTTAGGTTTAACACTTTCAACAATTTTCTTATCAGCATTAACATCCCCTCGAATGACAGGTGCGAAAACACGACCACTACGGGTCACTTGGCTGGCCTCAACAATACTCTTGACATCAGACAAAGGTTAGATTAGAACTTCCACACCATCCTCCAAGATTGCAGCATTGTATTTGTATGGAGCGACTTTTTCTGATTCGTAAGGAACATTACCCACCAAGCAAATCACCACTGGAGCAACAACTAGCTTGCTACAGTACTCAATCTATATAGGGGCGGGAACACTAAAACAAGGCTCAATAACATTCACCCCTTCTTCAGAATACTTGGGCATCACAAAATCATTGTTGGAGAACATATCTTCATCTTAGGAAAAGAATTCATCTGTAGAAGCATAGTCATCATCTAACACAGTCTCAGCCAAGCAATCTTCAATCACATTAATCCCATTGTAATCATCTCTATTGCCAGAAACTTTGATAGTACCATTTTCCAACAATAACTGAATACCCTTTCTCACAATGGAACAACCTCGCGAGTCTCTGCAGTAGACTAGATAAGACCCATAATGGTGTTCTACTTGACCATCCATGTGATAGAAAGTAGCGTGCAACTGCACCAAATCATCATTCATATGGTTCACGTTAAAAATCTAGAATTCTCTAGGACATCCAAAGACCATATTCATATCTTCCTCGTACTCTGCCCTAGGCCTGATTATATGAATGAGACCTTCGTCCATCATTTCCTGAAGACTAGTTTTTATCTTATCACACCCCTGTATATCTATACTGCAAATACCATCATTTCCTCGTATAGTAACTAAACTCGTAGATGTCAACATGCATCTTTACCAAATCTCCTATAACTAGGTTGATATCAAAAATACAGAAGTCCCCTGAACAACCAGCAACCATGTTTACAGCATTTATTCCTCCATGCTTTGGCAAAGGATTATCTTTTACGTTACGGCCAACATCCTTAAAGGATAAAAGTCCAGATCTCACCATATTTTTTACTTCAAATTTCAAAGGATAACAGTTCTCAACATTTTGCCCTGGTGCTCCTTGATGAAAAAAACACGTCTGGTCTGCCTTATAATACCAAGGAAAAGGTGATGATATAGCAGGGGTGGCCTGGTCTGAACCAACTTCTTTTGAATTAATTTCGTGAGTAACTCTACATAGCTCATGGGAATAGAGTCAAAAGCCCCTCTCTTCTGATTCTTCCCCAGATTCCCTGAGGGGATGGTCTTTGATAAGCAACTGTGGTCGGAGCCATCTTGGCAACTAGAGTTACCGAAGCAACCTGTTGGTGGTGCTGATGATTTCTTCTAGGAGGATTAACCCTTCTCTCCCGAATGACAGCATTTGTATCTCCTTTTTCTTTTTGGAAAACCCGGATGAAGGCTTCTTGGTACTACCAAAATTTTCACCTCTTGTCAAACGGCCCTCCCTTACAGCTTCTTCCAAACGAACGCCCATACTCACCATTTCGGTAAAATCACTCGGTGCACTCACCACCATTCTTTCATAGTAGAAGGCACCTAGAGTCTTCAGGAAAATCTTTGTCATCTTTTTCTCTTCCATTGGAGGGATCACCTGGGCGGCTACTTCACGCCATCTTTGTGCATAATCTTTAAACGATTCCTTATCTTTCTGGACCATTGCCCTAAGTTGATCATAGTCAGGTGCCATATCCACATTATACTTATATTGTCTAATAAACCCTTCACCCAAGTCGTTGAAAGTATGAATGTTGGCACTATCCAAGCTCATGTACCACTTCAACGCAACACCAGTCAAACTGTCTTAGAAAAAGTGAATTAACAGGCGTTGATCATCGATGTGAGTAGACATATGTTGTACCCCAAAATTTACCCTCTATTTCTCAATAAATTCATCACAAGATCTTCAATAACTCAAGCTTGCACAAGTATGGACTAGGTCAAGACCTCTCCTCAACACTGATGCCTCAAATTAGGGTTTGAGTTTTCACAAGGAAAATTGGAATTTTAATTCCTCATATTACATTCATGGATCATTATGGACCTTCAAGATTGCTCATGTCAAGTTTCAAGTCTTGCAGTTTAAGTTTTCTCAATCAATTGATCAGATGACCTAAAATTAGCTGTATTGGGTAAAAAATCAACTGGTGTCAAATTACAATCAAACTTCAAGATTTTTGGCCCATATCAACATTTTTAACTCATATTTATCAATTTATCAAGTTTGGATCACAACTCCCCAAGAAAATTGATCAAATCACCAAAAGGCAAATGGTCAAAATTAGGGTTTTGATTGAGAAGGCTTGATTTTTGACTTTTGACCTAATACATGACTTATTGGTTTGAAACATGATATCAAGGATTCAAATGCATCATCTTAACCTAATTTCATAGTTTAATTCATTTCTCAAGATCACTGGGTTGATAGATGAAATTCAGTCAACTGATGAAAAGTCAATTGTACACTGTAAAGTCAAACTTTGACTTTTTGATCAAAATTAAGTTTCAAAGATCACATTTCATCAAGACAAGAAAAAATATGAAACTTGATCATCAAGAAATCAAGAAAGTCAAAATTCATTTTGAAAATTCAAAATTTTCAAGACTTGGAAAATTTTCTAAATGTTTTAAGTCTTATTTTTTCTTGACTTCATGCCAATTTTTCATCATGATGCAAGATGATTCAAGGAAAACTTTCAACATGAAAGTAGTATATCTTGATGAATTATAAAAACTTGTATCAGAGAGCTCATGTCCAAAAAATGCTTAGATTTTGAGTTATAAGGCCATAAAGTCGTGAACTTTTTCTAAAAACACTTAGTAAAAATTTGACCTAGTTAGACAGATTTTTGGTACCAACTTAATGACAACTTTTCACATAGTTCCAATTGGATTATTCAAAAATGGAAAACATGAAGGTTTTATAGGATGTTACAAGATTTCCAAAAAGTCAAAGAACTCAATGAGATCATTTTTTAGCTAAGAAAATCGAAGAGATGAAGTTAGGGTTTCAAACTTTATTTATAGGTCATTTTTGTGATGAACAAGGATTCTAATCTCAAGCCTATGTTGCACAATATTGTTCTTGCAGGCTTCTAAATTGTAAATCACTCCATAATTAATTGTTTACACAATTAATTGAGGTATGATCCAAGTGACTAAGCCATTATCCAAAGCAATTTTCCATATTTTGAAGAAAGGTACCATTTTATTCTCATAAAGCAAGCTTTATGCATAGTCAACTTGTATTGAACTTTGCACTTGTTCCTTCTGCACAAGCTTCCTCTACAAAGTCAGAGAAGAATGTTTAAAGTTGGTAACCACTCTAGACAGCCTTGTACCATGCCTTGAAACCATACTTGTCAAGCTTGCTTCAAAAACAAGTAAAAATCCCATAACTTGTGATCTTGTATTCTGCCCATCTCAATTCTCCAAACCTTTTCCTATATATCAAAACACTCTTATGAAACTTAGGACACGAAATTACAATACCTCTACACCCCTCAAACTCCCAAAAGCCATAAATTGCACAAAACCTCCATTTTTGTGTCATTTCTGACTTTGAACACCTAAATCAAAATCTACTCGTGTATTTCTTGGCCAAACCATTCACAAAGCTTCCTTACTTCATATAGAAGTTATCCCAATCCCTGTTACAGTTCTGTAACACCTCCATCACCATCTTCCATTTTCAAAAACAGAGGTCTACATCTTGACTTCTCCAGGCCATTTCAGTTACTCTCAGCT
This sequence comes from Vicia faba, assembly GCA_948472305.1. Lineage (NCBI taxonomy): Eukaryota > Viridiplantae > Streptophyta > Magnoliopsida > Fabales > Fabaceae > Vicia > Vicia faba. The sequence goes on along the minus strand of OX451739.1, from coordinate 380,741,591 downwards.
CGAGCTAAGCACTGCATTAGCTTCCTAGGGACTCAAGGAAGCCAACTTGATCATTGCAGCAACTTGAATCAAGCTCATTTGCAGAACACAATTTCCATTTTTGAGGTAAATTTTCTAACTTTCAATCTCTTCATATAGGCATTGTTAGCTTTCCATTTTCAAAGATAAAATGTAGACATCATTGCCCTGAAGTTGACCATGTCTTTAGATTTCATTTATATTTCCTGAGTGATGTGAATTTTGAAGTTGAACTTCCTGAAAAAATTAAGACTAAATTTGGTACCATTATAAATTCTCATTCATCTTTGATATATAATTTAAGTTATTTACATTTCTGGATTCGTGATGAAATTTGGAACAAGTTTGATGTTTACATTTTTGCAAATGGTTGAGAGATGAAGAAGTTACAGGGTTTAAATCCATGACTGGTTATGGTGCGAGGTTGAAGATGAAGCTGGCAATAGGACTTTTTATTTTAAGTTTAATAGTTGTTGTATTACTAACGAATGAAACAGACCACCCCAATGGAAGCAAGCGCACGCAAAAAGGATTTACTATGGAAGGTCTTGGGTTCGAGCCCCAGCGAGACCTTTTGTGTTTTTTTTCTTCATGTTTTTCTTCTTTTTGTTTGTTTGTTTGAACAGGTAGCGCATGGGCTCCCTTCAGTTGGCCCTTAGTTCGTTTTACTCCACTAACCCCCTGCCTGCTAGCAACAATCACTAGTGCAGAAATGACTTTTTACATCGGGTGAAATTGACTTTTTACATCGGTTCTGGGTCCGATGTAAAGTCAGGCGATATAGTAAATCAGGGACTTTTTACATCGGTTCTGGGACCGATGTAAAAAGTCCCTTTTTTACATCGGTTATAATATCAGAACCGATGTAATAACCTTTTATTATGCATATTTTTTTAAAAATTGATCCAGTTTTTTACATCGGTTGGAAGTAATACCCGATGTAAAAAGTCCCTTTTTTACATCGGTTATAATATATGAACCGATGTAAGAAACAGTTATTATGCACATTTTTTTAAAAAATTGATCCAATTTTTTACATCGGTTGGAAGTAATACCCGATGTAAAAAGTCCCCAGTGACGCGACTTTTTACATCGGTTATTATCCCCAACCGATGTAAAAAGTCCCTTTTTGAAAGTTTTTACATCAGTTTTTACTAATAACCGATGTAAAATGTATGAAATTTTTTTGGAATAGATTATTTATTTTCTGGATGTTTCCCTGTACAAATATAATTTGTACCCATTTTTTCATATTTTTCCAATATCACACAGACTATATTTATGTCGCTATATAGATTTCATAGCTTTCCAACATCACATATATCACATCTAGGTCGATGTTTTCATATTTTTTACAACAAACTTACAAATTGAACAATTGTATTGCAAACTTGTATTGTATTACAACAAACAAACTTACAATTACAAATTCTTCACAAAATATACAACAATATTCAACTATTTATAAATCTTTTTTCAAAACTTACAATTACATATTATTCACAAAATATACAAAAATATTCAACTATTTATAAGTTTCCAAACTTAAATTACCAATATAAAATCTTCGGTAGACAACACCAAAATCACATTGCCTGACAATAAATAATAACAATTAACATCAGCAAAAAAATCAAGAAACTCAATAAATATGCAAAAACCATATGTATTGTGCAAAAACCACAACTTATACAATTCTATAAAACTCACCAAGATAAACTTAATTTTCATGTAACTCAAAGAAACATTTTGCCCAACGAAGTCGCAAATCATACAAATCATCTTGTGTTAATTCTGTTGGGTCATCAAATACCTATAATACATAAATATAACAATATAGAGTTAATTTTTAAAAATTCATATTAAGTCGAAAAATAAAAAGTAAATAACAAAGTAAAGTTATTTTTAGTACCTGCATCCAATTCTCGGTTATATTAGCAGAGACAATATCCAACATATTTTTCATCACATAGTATCCACAATCATTAGAGTTATGTTGTTGCCTTGTCTACAATTGAATGACATAATTAGTGAATACTTATCATAAATTTAACTATATAATTACAATTTACATGACACTTACATTGGGATGAAGCCATGTAGCCTTTTTTCTATTTCCATTTTCCATTTGATGAATCCCAAAAGAACTAATACAGAAAGATAAACATCACATAGCTAAATTTACTCGCAGATGAAAAATGACATAACTATTAGTTGTCAATGAAAGTCACATGAAAGATAAACTTACTTTGTAATAATTTTCTTCGTGTGATGGTCAATTTCTCGATGAAGTGAACAAAATACGACATTTAGCTGAAACATAGAAATTAGAGACACTCGCACAATGACTTAATTGTATTGCCAAATGGTTATCATCCATTTTCAAAACCATGAGTAACAATCTCTGAACATCATCAACTTCCACGTCTTTTGTTCTCTCTTTTGTGCTTCCCTTTGCAGCTGAACAACTTCCTTTTCCGCTTCCATCGATAATTTCCAATTTTTCAATGCATTTATTATCACCTGTGCTTTGTGATAAACCCATGGACTTAAGTGTCTCCATTAATGATTGTTGAAACATCTTACGCTCTTCAACCAACTTTTCTTCAAGTTCAGCTCTAAGTTTTGTTTCCAATATTACAAGTTGTTCATTTACGTCGATATGTTGACGTGATCTTCCAAAGTAAGTGCTTTGTTTATGGTGTTTTCCAACACCACGAACACGACCTCCATGCTCAGATGTTCCAATGGCTAATGATAAGATATCGTTACGTCCATCCGGAACAATTGCACCTTTTTCATCTTCTTGAACTAGAGAATCCTACAAAATGCAAAAACATCAATTAATCAATCACAAATATAATGATAGTTGAATATTTTTTCGTTGTTTACTTACAATTTTTTCAGCAACCTCTTGTGTAGATTTTGATGTGTATTCTCCTTCTTTCTTTTGTCGTGCTCTCTTCCATAACTCATGGCGTGATGGTGGAGATGGACTATCATTATCATCTAATGTGGAATTATCTCTCGATGATGACTTTTCTTTCATAATTTTCTCCTCAAGTAAGCGATACCCTCCACGAGACAATACATGTGGGTATACATTCTTGGCCACATTATCCTTACCCTTCTGACTTTTTTCCTATTATAAACTCAAACAAGTAATTAATCACTAAATATAATAAAAATGTTATGCACACAAAAAAATATAACTCCTACTAACCTTAAATTCAGGGGTATCTCGAATCTTGAGAAACTCTTTCCATGCGTCTTCCGTAATAAAGTTATACTTGACATATGGAGGAGGATCATTTTCTATGGGATGATGAATATATCTATCTGTGAGTTGTGTCTTAAAACCTCTCCATCACTCTCCCGCATATTTAATCCATTCTTTCTTCAACCTATCCTTCTTTGGATCTTTACATTCTGGAATAGTAAAATGAGCCTACAAATATAGTATATGTCATGTGTTGTTAATTAGTATATGATTGTAAAATATAATAAACTATTGTATTTAAAATACCTGAATATCAGTCCAAATAGCATCTTTTACGCCTTCATCTACTTCTTTCTAATCATTTTTCACAATACTACAATACTGTCGAGCAAGAGATGCTATATAACTCTTGAAATGTGTAGCATTTTTACCAACACCAATACATTCATAGGTTCTTGCATTAAACTCGACCTTTATCTTTTCACCTGTTTGATGAACTTTGTCAATTTGTGTCATTAAAGTGGGACCTCTATCTCTTCTTTTATTGGGGTTACTAGATGAAGAAGGATTGTCGTTTGAATCACCCATGTATCTGTTTACACAAAATAAAAACAATTAGAAATAAAATTAAGCACAAAATAAAAACATTTAGAAATAAAATTAAGCACAAAATAAAAACAATTAGAAATAAAATTAAGCACAAAATAAAAATAATTAGAAAATAAAGTAACGTGGAATTTGTAATTGCAAGCTTCTCAATTCATGTTTAAAGCATTGGTTTTGATGAAGACAACATGGATATCAACATTCAAAGGATGTGCAAAAAGTTTATCAATATCATATAAAACCTTGTTACAAGTCTTGAAGATTAGAAGAAGAATTATTAAAGAAACAACAAATGTCAAAAGGTATAAATAATTCTTAAACTTGAATATAGATGTTCACAAATATGCATTCATAATCATATACATATCCCACATTTTTAACAATAAGAAAAACTATGTTTGAGATCTTTTTCAAAAGGATTTTTTGAAAATAAACTTTCAGGAACCGGTTCCTACCTAACAGGGAACCGGGTTCCAAACTTGTTCAAAAATCACTTCCCTGGAATTTGTACCAGGAACCGGGTTGTACCTATAGGGGAACCGGTTCCTGCGTGTTATTTTTGAATTCTGGGTTATTAAATTTGGCAGATGTATACTTAATGCCGAAAAGTTATTTATCTAAGTAGTGTGTTATAGCCAATGAAGCTAACTATTATACTTTGGCATAATAGTGAACCCAGTTTTGACAAATAATTGCTCAAGGAGAATACTTGTGCTTTCTAAAAACCTTTTATAATCACAATTTACACTCCCTCCTCTTTTTTTCGTGTTTTTTAATTCGTTAGTTCAATATACTAATAGTTTTGTAACTTGAAAGTAATGGATCAACGAATGAATACTAGATATTTTTTTTAGGACAAAAAGAGTACTATTTTTATAAGTTGCATAATGTAAAAATAAATTGGTTAATAATAATTTGATCTCATGGCACAATTAGGACAATATGGGGTATGTTTTCCAATATTTTCGGCCATGGTTTCACAATGCATAACACCTTATCTTCTCTTAAAGATATTATTGCTTTTTTAACTCAACAAATAAAGTTTCTCAAAGAAAATTGTTCAAGTTAAAGCGCTTGAAATGAATTTCTACCTAGTGTTAACATAAGGTATTGACTTAAATCAAGAGAACAAACATTGCATCAATAACATTATGGATCAAATAAGTGAAGAATGTGACTTACAGTTGAAACGGCGAGCGAGGAAGGGCGTGAATCGGCCGGTGAAAAGTCGTGAACAGAGTGAACGACGTGAAATGGCGGAAAGGAGACGTAATCAAATTTCAACAAACCCAATCATCTATGTTCATCAAACAAATCTGCAAATTCACAACAAAAATCATCATCAATGGCGGTCAAAAAAGATGAAACACGAACGAACAGAACCACTGCGATCGAAGACGACGACCAGAAACGGCGGAAACACGAACGGAAACCACCGCGGTCGAAGTGGACGACCGGAAACGGCGATCGAAGAGGAAGACCGGAAACGGAGGCCGAAACGGCGGCCAAAACGGCGGTGAAAGAATATTACCGAATCGGAATCGGGCGGGCATAAGGCAGTCGCGGCGCAATCGGTGGAAATCGGAATCGGGCGGAATCGCAATCGGAATCGGAATCGAAATCGCAATCGGAACAGGGCGTGGCGCGATGGTGGTGGAAGAATAACAATGGAGTTGTAATTTTTCTAATGTTTGGGAAATAAGGGTTTGGAACCTATTACATCGGTGCATTGTAATACCCGATGTAAGGGTTGGATGGCTATTACATCGGTGCATTGTAATACCCGATGTAAGGGTTGACAAGCTTTTTTTTTTTTATAATGCACCTATTACATTGGTGCATTGTAATACCCGATGTAAGGGTTGGCAAGCTTTTTTTCTGACTTTTTTTTTACAATGCACCTATTACATCGGTGCATTATAATACCCGATGTAATAAGTTGCAAAAAAATTAATTTATTCTTTAATTTATTTTTTATATTAATATCTGTTGTGAAGATATTACATCAGTTTTTAGTCAACCGATGTAATATGTTGCATGTTTTTTATTAATATTTCTACTACCTTGTTTCTTATTTACAAAAATGCCACCGTATTTTTTTCTGAAAACTTTTTACATCGGTGGATGCGTTTGCCCGATGTAATAGGTAGCGAAATATATTTTTTTTCATATTTTTTATATTATTGCAAATAAATACCTGATGTAAAAAGTTTGTTAATTGTATTTTTTACATCATATATTTTGATACCCGATGTAAAAACCTTTTCTCAAATGTCTTTTTTTTAGTAGTGAATGCAGCCCATTTATTTTTTTTCTCTCTTTTTTTTCCTTATTACACAAAAAAAGTCATATTGGGCCCTAACATCAAACTAAAATTTGTTTTACTTCACATACACCCTAAATCATTTTTGCACCCCTTGACTCAAACTTTTTTTTTCTTTTTTTTTTCTTTTTTCTTTTTATAATATTATCATTATTACTATTTTTATTAACAAAATCCCAAAAATATTTGTATTTATTATATTGACATAATTTTATTTTATCAAGACAAAAAGACCAAAAATATTTCTCTTAACAAATCCAATTCCTTTTCTTAAATTTAAATAAATATTAGACTTACGTTCATTTTATTTTCTCTTTTTATTAAAATTAATTTAGAACCTAGGATTTTTAATTAATTAATTTTTCTATACTAGTTTAATAAAACTAAATTCTTTTCATAAAAACCCTAAAAATGTCTTCTTACTTAATATATTTTTTTCTTTTCTATTTAATTTAGGTTTAGTTCTCATTAAATCAACCTAGACTAAAAAATTATTTTCTTTTTTTATTAGTTTAATTAGGTTAATATTAAATCTTTTTACACCAAGACTCAAACAAAAACATGTCCCTTTCACATTTTTTTCATTATTATTGTACATTATTTATGCATTCAATATGGTTGTAATAGTAACTTAGGGTTTAATTTATTTTGCTCCCCATTTGTAAATTTGTACCCCATCCCCAAACGATGTAATAGCGTAGAATTTTACATTTCCGCAATTTACCGCTTTCAATATGAATGCTAGTAATTAGGGTTTGTATGGTAAGACATAAAATCAACAAGTAGAAAACCCTACTTCAAGAAAAACAAGCATGAAAACAAACACTTTGCACACTTGCACCTCTCGGGCTAACCTAACTTTTCACCTAAAGATAAACTAGTCATGTCCCTCAAACGTGGGATACTTTAGCAATGACCTTCGAATACAAGATCGTAGTCCCTCGATGACCCTCCAATGTTGCCTTCGGTAAACGATCTTAGACCCTTACAAAAATTGCTAAGGTATCCTACAATGTTGCTTTCTATGACTATACAACGACCCATGTTCGTCCCTTCATATTCAATAATAGGGCTTCTTACCAATCAATGGTAAGATAGAAATATCTAAAGGAGGAGGAAATGAACAAAGACTTTTTTGAGTAGTTAGAACGCTCGTATTTGCTTGCTCACAACCATTTTCAAAACATCTTTCAAACACACCAACACTTTTAAAATGATATATTTTCAAAAGTTAACACTTTGTATGCATTCTTATAGAGACGATAATCATTACAAAGTTCACCTAAAGAATGCAGTTTTCAAAAAAATACTTTCAAAACTATCACAAACACATTTCAAATAAAGAATTTTCAAGGTGAGCTAGCAACTAAGAGCCCGTAGATAACTATGGATGAAAATGGTGCTAACACCTTCCCTTTTCATAACCTACCCCCCGAACTCAAGAAAATACCTCAAAAAGGTCTTTCATGTTCTTTTCACTTGTTCCTTTATTGGATAAAAGAAAAGTCAGTGGAGATTCTTGTTATCCGCAATAATTATGATCAAACGCAAAACAACCAAGTTAGTTCTCCCACCATATTACCGAACTGGCGACTCTGCTGGGAACATATAAACTAAAAGTGGGGTTACCTTAGAGACTAGATCACCTTTAAATGCTTTCATTTGTTTGACTTGTTTGCTTTACATTTATGGGTCCTTGTTTGGGTTTGTATTGATTCTCTACCCAGATCTGGGAACACCATTTGGTAAATAGAAAAAATTATGGAGAATGTACGGTGTAGACCGATATGGTTGAGACAATAGCTATGTTAGTGTGGTACATTTGTGGGTACCAGTATCCCTTATGGCGAATTAAGGAGAATACGGGGCTGATATGTGGTGTCATGAAGCACTAACGAACCTTAGAACCTTTTGTTGAACAACTTGGCCATTAGGAAGTAGTGAGATAGCCGGATTTGGTGCAGTCTGAAGTTGGTTGATACTTGATACTACGCTCATTGATATCGGACTTTCGAGATATTTCAGTCGCCAAAAAAGAGGCTTGCGCTGAAACAATGCCCAATGAAGAAAGATCAATGATATTGAGATCCCCTAGAACCCGATTAATTTCTAGGACAGGTTGAACCAACTAAACTTCAAGAGGGTACTTACCAATGAACCCATGCAAGCCTAAAACCTAAGGAATTATGTGCTTTGTGTGTATATGTTCACTTGTACATAACATCCTACCATCATACAATTGCATTTGTACTAACCATTTCAAGGACTTTGTGATTTATCTTTGTACTTTTTTGTAGGACATGGCTTCTATGCGAAGAAACACTATTTGAATCAACCTTGTGAAAGTGCCTCCTCAACTTAAGGAATTAGCATCCAAGGTTCCCAATGATTCTCCATTCAACAAGAAATACGGTCGTCTTATTAACTTGGTTACAACAAACTTTGAAGAGGATATGGTACATGTGCTTTTCTAATTCTTTGATCCTAAACACCATTGCTTTACATTTCCTGATTACCAACTAGTGCCTACTATGGAGGAGTTTTCTCAACTCTTGGGAGTTCCTATTCTTGATCAGTTACCCTTCACCGATATTGAGAGAGACCCTAGACCTGGGGAGATTTCTAAAGATTCACATTCGCAACAATCTGACGTGTTGTCAAATTGGGAAACAAGAAGTGGTGTTAATGGGTTTCTAGCCAAGTTTTTGTTTGAAAAAGCTCAACAGTTTTGGGATGCTTTGGATTTGCAAGCTTTTAAAGAAGTTTTGGCCCTTCTAATTTATGGGATGGTACTATCTCCTAATCCAGACCAACTCACAGATATGAATGCAGTCAAGGTTTTTCTATCTCGTAATCATGTGCCTACCTTACTTGGAGATATCTTGCACTCTCTTCACACTCGCACCATGAAGAGAAGGGGAATTCTTATGTGTTGCACTCCTTTATTGGCTAGGTGGTTTATTCCGCACCTTCCTCGATCTGTTTTGAAGAATAAGCAAGGCATGAGATGGTCTAATAGGTTTATGTCACTCACGCATTCAGATATTCGTTGGTGTTCTCGCTCTTTGGAGGACATTACCATTATTGACCATTGTGGTGAATTCCCTAATGTCCCTCTTATTGGCATTACAGGAGGTATCAGTTATAATCCTTGCTTGGCTTTGTGACAGTTTGGGTATGCTAGGAGGAATGGTCATCATGACGCACTTGTCCAAGGAATTGTTTTTGACTATAAGAGCGATGTTCAAGGTTATCGCCAAAGATTCATACGAGCTTGGGGCATGGTAAACAAAGTTGATAGCAAGAAATTGGGGCATACGAGCTTTGAAGCCTAATTCTACGCAAGCGAGAAGAAGGCTTTGGAGCTAATGAGACAACTTTGTAAGTATGAGAGTGCGCCTAAGAGGGGGGGGGGTGAATTAGGTACTGTAAAAATTCTGTCGTTTTAGTGAGATGGATATTATTTTTCTGGTTTATTGCATGAGTTTATAATTGTGTTTCTTTCTTTTCTGGTTTATGACTAGTGATGAAAGGGATAAATGCGGAAAAGTAAAGAACACAAAGATGTATCCTGGTTCCCCTCACAGTCTGAGAGTACTCCAGTCCCCTTTCAACATGAAAGAGATTTCCTTATTGTTAGATCTCTAGACAAGACACCCTAGTCCTTCTATACAAGACTCTAACCAATAAAACCACCAAGAACAATCCTCTTGGACCAAGAACAATCCTCTTGGATTTTCACTAAGTTACCTATGAGAACAATCCTCTCAATGTAACTACACTTGTATCCAACAACTTGGAAAAACAAGATTTCAACAAAAACACTTAAACTTAATTCCAACAATGTATAATATTGATCACTTAGAGTGATTTAACAATGTATAATCTTCTTCTTTCAATAATAATATTGTACAAAGACTCAAGATATATTTGCTCAAAGTTTTCTGTTTGTTAATGTATGAAAATGTGCAGAAAACTTATGCATGAAAATGAAGAATGCTTGAGTTTGTATTTTGAAAGTTCATAAAATATTTATGAAAGAAGGTATTAGATCTGGATTTGAAATTGAATATTTATATGTTCATAACACCCTTTTGAAACATCATGAAGATCTGGAAATGTATCATGAACAAATGCCAAGTTTGAGTGAAAATATGTAATGAAAAGGCATGATCAAAAGGCATGAACAAAGCTGTTATTTTTCAAATTCGTGCAGTGTGCAATCGATTGCACCCTTGGTGTAAACCGATTGCACAAGGTTTTTAACAGCTATTTTTCAAAATCTTTAATAGTGCAATCGATTGCATTAACAATGTAATTGATTTCATGCAAAGTCAGTAGCAAAAATTAACTGAGTGGAATCGATTGCACTAACAATGTAATCAATTGCATGCAAAGACAGTAGAAAATTTTTTGAAAATTTTAAGTATGCAATCGATTGCATAGGAATGTAAATCGATTGCACAAAGAAACAGAAGCAAAATATATGAAATTTTGACGTGTGCAATCGATTGCACTAAGATGTAAATCGATTGCATGCAGAAGAAAAATGAAATTTTATCTTTGAAAAGCTTGAGTAATGATTCTTAAACATTTCTTTTTTCAATTTTGAGCATCTATATCTTAAGATCAAAGTCGATAATATTATTATACCTTTAAAGTTGTTGAGAGCCTTGAATGAAGATATTATCCTTAGATGCTTAGATGCTTGATCAAAATCTTTGCCTTCTTTGTTAGCCATGGTTTGTCTTCATCAAAACAAAAGCTTATTTGGAAAGCTTGATTTTACATTCTCCCCCTTTTTGATGATGACAAACAATCTTTCTTTATGCGATGTTCTTTCCGGAAGAGCTTCTCCCCCTAAGATGCAAAACTCCCCCTATGTAGGAGAGGGTTGAAATCCTTTGCAATTCTTCATCTTGATTGGAGAGTACCTTGAAAGTTAAGACACAGGAAATACAAGCATAAAGTACCACATCCTTCTCCCCCTTTGGCATTATCAAAAAGAAGGGAAAGCTGCAATAAAAATGGACAAAATACATATAATAATAGTGAAAGCTTAACCATAGCCATATTGCTTCATGATTCTTTTTATCATCCTTTGATAAATGCACATAGTAGTTATCTTCATCAAAACATGATGTTGAAGCCTTTGTCACAAAGTTGACTTGTATTTAGAAGTTGTCTTTTGTTCTTCATCATAAAGTACGTCTTCAATGGATATGAAAGTTAGTGTATGTCTCCCGTCATATGCTTTGAACAACCACTATCAAGATACCAAAGATTGCATGTGGTCTTCAAGCATACCTACAAAACAAATTAAGTTTGATTTGGTACCCAATGTGCTTTGGGTCCATCATAGTTAGTTCATTTCTTAACCCACACATAATTCCCACTTGCCACACTAAAGTTTCTAACATAGCAAGCATTAGGTGTATGGCCTTTAATACCACAATAAAAACAAGTAGGTTCAAAGTCACTTCTATATCTAGAAGGATAAGATTTCTTCTTAGAAAATGTTTTCTTTTTCGGATAGTGACGAACTATTTTAGGTTTGTTCACTTTCTCTTTGGAAGATTGATCACTTGCCTTCACAAAGATAGTTTTGTTAGAACTTGGTTTTGAAAACTTTGAATATCCAAGTCCACTTTTATCATTGGAGTATCTTTGTTGTCTAAGAACACCTTCCAATCCAATTTGCCCTTTTTCATATCTTTCAATGACTCTTTTTAATTGGACAATTTGGAAAGAGAGTGAATCACAATTTTTGCATACAAAATTCTGTTTTTATTCATCACTTGATTTTTTTTTTCTTCTTTGAAATCTTTTTCCATTGAAACATATTTTTCTTCTAGGGATGAAATTTGTTTCTTTTGTGATGAAATGGTTTTATATAGAATTTTGCATTCATTCAATAGTTCATCTATAGCACCTTGTGCATCACTAACAAAAAGAGAAAATTCATTACTAACCTCATTGTCTTCATCATCGGAATGGTGTCAGGCCATCAATGCGAGGTTAACACGTTGATTGTTTTCGGAATCGGAAGATGAACTTTCCCATGCTATATATGCTTTCTTTGACTTTTTATCTTTATTTCTCTTGAAATATTTCTTCTTCTTTTCAAGTGTAGGAGATTCACTTTTAACATGTCCCTTTTCTCCACATTCAAAGCATATAACCTTCCTTGATGGTGCTTCCCTTTTTCTTTCTTTTCGTAGAACCTTTTCAATCATCTTTATAAGATCATCATCTTCACTACTAGTGGATTCATCCACTTGATTTATATCATGATTTTTTATCCTTGTATTTAGATCCATTTCTATTGAATCTTTTACTTGGATTTCATGCTTTTCAAGTCTTGCAAGTTTCGTCTCATATTCTTGAAGTTTTCCGAACAAAGTGGCGGAAGTCATTGTGGATAGATTCTTCTTCTCGGATATTGCAGTCACTTTTGGTTGTCATTCCCTGGATAAAGATCTAAGCACTTTAAGGTTAAGTTCATCATTAGTTAAAGTCTTACCGAGTGCTTTCAAATGATTTGTCAAGTGTACAAATCTTTTCTGCAAGTCGAGGATTGATTCTCAGGGTTGCATTCTGAATAGTTTGTATTCTTGACTCAAAGTATTTAATCTTGATCTTTTAACTTCAGAGGTTCCTTCATGAGTTTCTACCAGGGTATCCCATATTTCTTTTTCCGTTTTGCATGCCGAGACACGGGAGAATTCTTCCATGCTAAGTGCACCTTGAAGAAGGTTTATTTCCTTTTTGTCATAGAGAACTTTCTTTTTATCATCATCGTTCCATGCAGTTTTATGCTTTGATGAGCCAACACCATTTATTACCGTTATAGGGATAAATGGACCATTTTCGACGGTATCCCATATTTCTTCTCCTTGTGCTTCTAGATGCGCCTTCATGCGTATTTTCCAGAAGTCAAAATATTCACCACAAAATAGAGGAGGCTTGTTGTTACTACCACCATCTCTGAAAACGGGATTATGATTTGCGGAAGCCATTCTGGATCTTTTAGGAGCAGGTTACCTATAACCTGCTCTGATACCAATTGTAAGTATGAGAGTGCGCCTAAGAGGGGGGGGGGTGAATTAGGAACTGTAAAAATTCTTCCATTTTAGTGAGATGGATATTATTTTTCTGGTTTAGTGCATGATGTGATACGGTGGGAGAACTGACTTGAGGTTTCGCGTTTGTGTTTGCAAATGTTTCGGTTTAGCAAGAGTCGCCACCGACTTTTTATTTTATCCTAAGGAAAGGTCAAAAAGCACAGGAAAGACCTTTGAGATGTTTTCTTGGGTTCAGGGAGTAGATTATGAAAAGGGAAGGTGCAAGCACCCTTTTCATCCATGGTTATCCATGGGCTCTTAGTTACTTGTTTAGATCACTTGCTTTGCTTTTCCAATTGTTTGAAATGGTGCTTTGTGTGTGGTTTTGAAATATGTAAAGAGGCCATCATTGTGGCAACCTTTGTAATGATTCTTGTTACTTGATCTTGACAATAAAGTCAAAGTTTGACTTTTCAGTGTATAGTCAAATTTTGATCAGTTGACTGAAAAATTCATCTGTCAATCCCATGCATTTGAGATCTTTTGAACTTGTTGAATATGTCAAGATGATGCCATTGAGTCCTTGAGTCCATGGTTGAGCTTGATTTGCCATTGGCTAGGTCAAAAAGCCAGAAATTGCCTTTGTATAGTCAAAACCCTAAAAATGACCATTTTGCCCTTTTGGTGATCTGATCAAATTTCTTGTGGAGTTGTGGTCAAAACTTGATCAAATGGTTCATATGAGTTCATAATGTTGATGTGGGTCAAAATTCATGAGGTTTGACTGTAAATTGGCCACAGTTGACTTTTTCCCCAATACAGTTGATTTCTAGGTCAACTGTCCAATTGACTGGGCAAAAATTTGATTCAAGGCTTGAAACTTGGTATGGGAAAACTTATGGGTCCAACATGAAGCATGAAAGTCACTTTGGGAATTGTAGGTCGAAAAATCTCTGTGCAAACTCAAACCCTAATTTAGGTCAACAGTGCAAGGAGATGTCTTGAGCAGAGCAAACCCTAGCTTGATCTGGAGTTCCAAGAGCCTTGTGATGAGAAATGTTGATAAAATGAGAGGGAAAATTTTGGGGTAAAACAGTTGCCCCTGTTAAATCTTCTTGAACCTGAAGAGTTAGATTGGCAAGTTTGCCTTTCGTGACTCGAAGGTAAAAGAGGATTGGATACTAGAGTGCCCGTAAATTTGCACTCGTCAAAATGTAGCTGAGGGAATGGGCTTAAAGATGCCATTTAGAGATGGTAGAATCTTGCTGGAGATGGGCTTAAAGATGCCATCCAAGACTTGTTTGTTGAAAATCAGTAGAATGAACATCAGAATGGTATCCGTATTTGGAGCATATCTGAGTTGTATCTGGAGACTTAGTCTGTATGAGCAAGGGAATGGTGTCCATGTCTGGATTGTATCCGAGATTTAACTGTATTTGATTCCTGAACGAATATCAGAATGACCGCCGTGTTTGGAGTGTATCTATATTCTGAATGGGTAACAGAGAAACATCTGTATATGGAGTATCTATGTGCTGGGGATAAATTCCGAATGAGTGACAGAATGGCAACTGTGTCTGGAGCGTATCTGGACTGTATCTGAAGTGGAGACCTGTATGAGTAACAGAATTACTTCCGTGTTTGGAATGTATCTGTACTATAACTGGGATCTGGACAAGTGACAGAACGACTTCTATGTCTGGAGTGTATCTGAACTTGAAGTTGATAGTTGAATCTGAATGAGAAATAGAATGGCTTCCGTGTCAGGAGCATATCTAGTATGTATCTGATTGCTGGAGTCTGAATGAATAGTAGAATGACCGTCGTGTCTGGGGTGTATCCATATTGTATCTTGACTTGAAACTTTGAATGAGTAATAGAATGACCGCCGTGTCTGGGGTGTATCCATAATGTATCTTGAATCTCTGAATAGTTGTTTAACAATAGCTTTTTAATCTTATCCTAAAAAGGGTAAAATGTTAGCTAAAACATAAAGTTATGTTGCATGATATGTATGATGCAATGAAATGTGTTCCATCAATGTTTATGATATATGAATGTAATGGATGTGCATGTAAGCTGAGTAGCTGTCTTGCTGAGGAAAATAAATCCTTGATAGCTGGAGATAATGAAATCTTTGATTGCTGCCCGGGAGAGTAAATCCTTGAGCGATGTTGGGGATTCCAAAAATCTTTGATTGTTGAAGATGAGAAATCCTTGCTGACTGCTTGGGGATTAAAGATCTTTGATTGTTGAGAATGAGAAATCCTTGCTGACTGCTGTTGGGGATTGAAAATACTTGGTTACCTGTGAGGATTATCAAAGCTTTAACAACTTCTGCGGGGAATGAGAATCCTTCATGACTTTCCTGGGGAAGTAAGGAGAAATCCGACGACCTCTACTGGGGAATTAAAACCTGGGAGGCTTCAAATGGAGAAACAGGAACTAGAATCTTTGTTTTATTGGGAAATAACTCTGTGGGGAGAGTGTTTATTCTGTCGGGGAAGTCAGGAGCTTGGGTTGTATGCTAATCTACTGGGGAATCAACTTAGTTGGGGATAAGGCAATAAAGTTAACTGTTATCTGTCTGATTCTCAGACTTTTAAGATAACCTACCGGGGAAATTGGGGAAGACTGAATGGTTCCCACTAGGGATTGATAGTTGGAAATTTGACTTCGCTGGGGAAGAAGGTTTCATCTTTGCTGAGGTTTTGTAGTTCAAAGTTTTCGGGCTCCACTTGGGATCGAGAGTTTAGAGACTTAACTCTGATGGGAATTTTGAAACTTAACTCCGCTGGGGATATGTACCTCAAGGTTTTGGCTTGGTTGAGGATCTGAATGACCTACTGTAGAGGATTTCTTATGGAATAGCCTAAAGACGTTTTCCTACACTTTCGACCTACCAATAATTATCCTTTCTCATTTCGTTTTATTTGTAAGCAGTGATTATATTCAAATGCATATGCCTATTTAACAAACCATTGGACGTTTTCAAATAAAACATAAGTGTAAAAAGAAAGGCAAGCAAATTTCTACACTTTGAAGTGTTTTTCTATTAACTTTGTAAGTATCTTTGTACTAACTTTTGTAAGTATCTTTGTACAAAGGAGACAGACATCCTAGTAAGAGGATAATGTCATAAAATTGAGAAAAATTTATACAAAAAGAAAGATGGCTATGTGTAACAATTCCATGGGGTTCCCATTCTGCTATAGCCTTCACAACTCTGAGTATCTTGTCCATTCGTTGCTTCGTCCGCGGATGATTGGATTGATCAGAAGCTTGGAGTTCGATCTTGAAGAGATTGTCCTTAAAGTGATCTGACGAGATATAGTCATACGCTTTAATTCCCTAACTTTTGCCTGGACCGCCCTTTCAGGTTTTCAGTCCACCGAGAAACCCTTTTTTGCCCAAGTCGCCCTTTCGGGTTTTCAACTTGCCGGGTGTACAGATTTTTTTTTATTTATCCCTAATTTTTTCCTGAACCTCCCTTTCGGGTTTTCGATTCACCGGGATGCCCATTTTTGGCCAAGTCGCCCTTTCGGGTTTTCAACTTGTTGGGTCGTTTTATGCGTAGTATTTTTTTACTATGTCTGTGTTTGCAGGGTGCGGCAAGTCGTCGCCGTCCATGGTGGTCAGAATCATTGCCCCACCAGAAAAGATATTCTTGATCATAAATGGTCCTTCGTAAGTAGGAGTCCACTTGCCCCTGGGATCGCTTTGCGGCAAGATGATCCGCTAGATTACAAGATCTCTGACTTGATATACCTGACGTCTGACTTTCTTGTTGAAAGCCTTGATCATCCGTTTTTGATACGTCTGACCATGACAAATAGCAGTAAGTCGCTTCTCATCGATCAAATTAAGTTGGTCAAGCCGGGTCTGAATCCAATCGTCTTCACTCAAACCAGTATCCTTCATGATCCTTAAGGAAGGAATCTGAACTTCCATAGGTAAAACAGCCTCCATGTCGTATACCAAAGAAAAGGGGGTTACCCCAGTTGAAGTATGTGCCATGGTACGATATCCGTGCAAAGCAAACGGTAACATCTCATGCCAGCCCTTGTAGGTGACTGACATCTTTTGAATGATCTTCTTGATATTTTTGTTCGCAGCTTCAACAGCATCGTTCATCTTTGGCCGATAGGGAGATGAATTGTGATGATAAATTTTGAACTGCTCGCACAGAGCGGTGATCATAGTGTTGTTCAAATTTGTACCGTTGTCCATGATAATCCTGTTAGGGATACCGTACCGGCATATGAGATTCTGCTTGATGAAGCGGGCAACCATATTCTTTGTAACGGAGGCGTAGGAAGTTGCTTCGACCCACTTAGTGAAGTAATCAATAGCCACCAGAATGAAACGATGTCCATTGGATGCCGTAGGCTTGATCTATCCAATCATGTCAATACCCCACATCGCGAATGGCCAAGGAGCTGTTAGAACATTGAGAGGAACAGGAGGAATATGTATCTTGTCAGCATAGACTTGGCATTTGTGACAAGTACGGGAATGTTGATGACAATCAGCTTCCATGGTAGACCAGTAGTAGCCTGCCCTTAGAATCTTCTTAGCCATCGTATGTCCGCTCAAGTGGGTGCCAAAGGTGCCACTATGTATTTCAGTCATGATCAACTCAGCTTCAGCTTTGTCCATACGACGAAGTAGAACACAATCATGGTTGCGCTTATAAAGGATACCATTGCTCAGGAAGAACTTGGCAGTAAATCTCCTTAAGAACTTTTTATCATTGACGGAAGCTCCTTCAGGGTATTCTCGAGTATGGAGATACCTTTTGATTTTATGAAACCAGGGTTGTTCCACTACTTCTTCGGTATTAATCTCATGACAGTGCCCAGGTTCATCCATTCGCTCAATGGTGATTTGGGGAGCCTCATTATCCCAGTTGAGTTTAAACATGGAAGACATTGTAGCCAGAGCATCTGCTAGCTGATTTTCTTCTCGCGGGAAGTGCTCAAAGGTAATCTGCTCGAAATGAGGCAACAATGTCAGGACATGTTCTTTGTATGGGATAATATTAGGATGCTTAGTGTCCCACTCTCCTTTGATTTGATTGATAACCAAAGTTGGGTCCCCAAATACGACCAAAGATTTGATTCCCAAGTCAATAGCAGCCTTGAGACCAAAGATACAAACTTCATATTCGGCCATGTTGTTGGTACAGCTGAAGTAGAGTCGGGCCGTGAAGGGTGTATGGCAACCTTCCAGAGAAATAAGTACTGCACTGATACCGTTGCCAAGTGAATTTGAAGCACCATCAAAGTACAGGGTCCATTGGGATCCTTGTTCAGGTCCGTCATACGGTCCGTTACCTTCAATGTTTTCCAATGTCATGATGTCTTCGTCAGGGAAGTCGAATCTCATTGATTGGTAATCTTCGACAGCTTGATGAGCTAGATGGTCAGCTAGTACACTCCCCTTTATATCTTTTTGGGTAATATACTGGATATCATACTCTGTCAGGATCATCTGCCATCTAGCGATTCTTCCGGATAAAGAAGGCTTCTCGAAGATGTACTTGATCGGATCCATTTTGGAAATCAGCAAAGTGGTATGAGTCAACATATACTGCCTTAGCCGGCGAGCAGCCCATACCAAAGCGCAACAAGTTTTCTCGAGCAGTGAGTAGCGAGTCTCACAGTCGGTAAACTTTTTGCTAAGGTAATAAATGGCATGCTCTTTTCAGCCAGACTCGTCATGTTGGCCCAGTACGCACCCCATTGAGTTATCCAAAACAGTCAAATACATGATTAACGGCCTTCCTTCGACGGGTGGCATCAAGATAGGAGGTTCCAACAAATACTCCTTGATCTTATCAAAAGAAACTTGACAATCATTGTTCCATTCAACTACCTGATCTTTCTTCAACAGCTTGAAGATTGGCTCACAGGTAGATGTTAGGTGAGAGATGAACCTTGCAATATAGTTTAAGCGTCCCAAGAAACCTCTAACCTCCTTCTCAGTACGGGGGCAGACATTTCTTGTATAGATTTGACTTTAGCAGGATCAACTTCAATACCTTTGTTACTGACGATAAATCCCAAAAGTTTACCAGACCTGACTCCGAAAGTGCACTTGCTAGGATTCAGTCTGAGTTTATACTCCTTCAATCTGACAAACAACTTCTGCAGATGGTTGAGGTGTTCTTCTTCTGTCTATGAACGGGCTATCATGTCGTCTACATAGACCTCAATCTCATGATGTATCATGTCATGAAACAAAGCTACCATGGCTCGCTGATAGGTTGCCCCGACATTCTTCAGTCCAAATGGCATCACTTTATAGCAGAAGGTACCCCACTGTGTAACAAAAGTAGTCTTCTCCATGTCTTCAGGGGCCATTTTGATCTGGTTGTATCCCGAGAATCCATCCATGAAGGAAAATACCTTGTGTTGAGCTGTATTGTCAACCAAGATGTCAATGTGTGGCAGTGGAAAATCATCTTTAGGGCTAGCCCTATTTAAATCTCTGTAGTACACACACATTCTGACTTTGCCGTCCTTTTTAGGCACGGGCACAATGTTAGCAACCCATTGCGGATAGGAAGTAACAACCAGAAATCCAGCATTGAATTGCTTCATCACCTCAGCTTTGATCTTTTCGGACATGTCGGGCCTCATTCGGCGGACTTTCTGTTTGATCGGTGGACAATCTTCTCTTGTAGGGAGACGGTGAACCACGATATCTGTATCCAATCCCTGCATGTCTTCATAGGACCAAGCAAAGATCTCGACGTATTCATTCAGCAACTGAACTAAGCGCTCCTTGACACTTGGCTCCAGGTTGGCACCCACTTTTACCTCCTTCTTGACTTCCTCTGTTCCCAAGTTGATGGCTTCTAGCAACTCTTCATGGGGCAGAATAGCCCTTTCCTCTTGTTGCAGAAGTCTGGCTAGCTCTCCAGGCACTTCACAGTCTTCATCACCTTCGTACTCGGCATGATTGACCAAATCTTCAGAGTCATCGAAGGCTAAAGCAGAATAGTCACCCATGGAGTCCGGAGTGGATGGGTACCTGCATTTGTGAGTGTGGTGTGTGTAAGGGATAGCCATCCTTAAACAAAACAAAATGCAAAAGGAAAGAAAATGAACACAAAAGTTTATAGATGAGAAACGTCCAATGATTCATTAAACATGGCATATGATAATGAAGAAATCAAGCCCTTACAAATGGACCTATATGCCTCGGGTAAGGCATAAGGTGAAAAGAGTGTGTACGAATTGTTTAATTATTACAGACCAAAATAGGAAA
Organism: Vicia faba; assembly: GCA_948472305.1. Taxonomy (NCBI): domain Eukaryota; kingdom Viridiplantae; phylum Streptophyta; class Magnoliopsida; order Fabales; family Fabaceae; genus Vicia; species Vicia faba. The sequence continues at coordinate 380,721,085 of OX451739.1, read as the reverse complement.
TTGTTCAAAGATAAATTACTGGTTGATGAAAGTGATGGGAACGAAGTCTTTCGCTTCCCAGTTGCTTAATCCTCCTTCTACGGTTGGAAAGATCCAATCTTCAAAGTTATCTTCTTCATCATCATCTTCTAAGGCATTAATTCCATGGTGAGTGATTTTAAAGGGTGGTCCTCCAGCCCAGGAGAGACGCACCGCTTTCTGGCCAGCAGCAGTAAAACCTAGTCCGAACTTGTCCGTCTTGTGAGGAAAATCAGGCAGTTTCCCCCACACTGTCCTCCTTCCTTCTTTGATTACAGCCTCCACATCCTTGAGGGATGACATCCAGGACACCGGCTTGGAAATGTTAGGCACATCAGTTATTGTCTTCGCAACTGCGACTTCAGGAGACACCTCTTCAAAATGTTGGAAATGTGTTTCTATGAATTCGCCATCCAACTCCACATAGAGGAAGGAGTTGAGGTGACTTATCATGTATTCTTCCTCACCGTGCACCATTATAATCTTACCCTGAACTGGATACTTTAGCATTTGGTGCAAAGAAGAGGTAACTTCCCCAACATAGTGGATCCATGGCCTTCCCAACAAGCATGAATATGAAGGACGGATGTCTATCACATAAAAAGTAGAGTTGAAGGTCTCAGTACCCACTTTGATTGGGATGTCCACCTCTCCGTGAACCATCCGCTTAGAACCGTCAAAGGCTCTAACAATGATGTTACTGGGTTTTAAAGTCAAACCATTGTAGTCTAGCCTGTCCAACGCCTTTTTCGGTAGGACATTTAAAGATGAACCGATGTCAACCAGAACATGGGCAAGTGTAGTCCCTCTGCACTCTACTGAGACGTGCAGTGCATCATTGTGCTTCCTTCCTTTAGGGGTCAAATCAGCATCAGAAAAACCAAGATCGTTATCAACTGTAAGGCTAGCCACACACTCTTGAAACTGGTCAGCAGAAGTTTCTTGAGGCACGTGTGTCGTCTTCAAGAATTTGATCAAGGCCTTAGCATGAGCCTCAGAGCAAAGTAGGAGAGCCAACATGGAGATTTTAGAAGGGGATTGCCCTAGCTGCTCCACGACATTGTAGTCGCTCTTCTTGATTATCTTCAAGATTTCTTCCATCTCTTTCTGGGTGGTTTCGGGGATAACCACAGTCTGAGCCTTCGTCCTGACAGGCGCTTCTAGTATCCCCTTACCCTTTTCGGTAGTATCAACAGTGGGTCTAGCTTCGGGAGCATCCAATTCTTCAATTACCGGGCTTTGCACAGGTGGCTTGACAGGCACAGAAGCTTTCGAGGGTCCGAAGACTGCTCGTGGAGGAGCAACCTCCGGAGAGAAGATCCTTCTGCTGCGAGTTATCTTGCTTGTTCTTGCAATATTCCCTATATCAGGGGTTTCATCATCAGAATTCTCTTGAACTGATTTGATTTGCTTGACACCCTGGTAGAAGATTTCTCCTCCGTAATTCCATGGTATCGTCTTGTTAGATTTATATGGGATAGGCCCCGGCATGGTAATTTTCAGCGGCACAAACTTAGGATCAGGCGTAATCTTGACACGCCTTTTACAGGTCTTGGGAAGATTGTCGGAGATGGTTATTATGAAAATGTCATTGATAGGAGTAACAAAGGTAGCAGGAGTAACAGGAGTGATAGTATCAACAGGACTCTTTTGAAATAAAATCTCTTGGGTATCCATCGGGCATTGGATGCCTGATTTCAACAGTGGGCAGTCAGTTTGCAAGTTTGAATAGAAGTAACAGTGTTTTCCACAGCCTGGGAATATCCCGGCTTTCATCAAATTCACTTTAATCACTGGTAACGAAGTCAAAAGGTCATCAACAATGGTAACATGAAGGTCTTCCAAAACGGCATGAACATTATGACCGTGCTTGGGCATTGGAGCAGATATCACGTTGGGTTTCTCAGGAGCATCAAACTCTACCTCCTTGGTGTCTATCAGGTCTTGGATCTTGTTTTTAAAAGCCCAACAGTTGTTGGTATCATGCCCCACGTTGTCCGAATGGTATGCATATTTTGCATTGGAGTGATAATAAGGAGAAGAGGTATTAGGGTTCTTCGGCGCTTCTTTCAAATTGGTAAGATTCAGCTTTAACAAATGAGGGAGGACTTGAGCCGGTGTCATATTGATTCGGGTGAATTTCCGTTGTGGCCTTTCTACCCTTTGCTGGTTAGCTCTAGGTTGACTGCTTCAAGGTTGATCAACTGAGGAGTTTTGAATCATCACAGCCCCCACCGTTGGTCGGCGCTCCGTTCTTCCTTGATTTTTTTGGGAATAAATAGCAGAAGCTTCTTTCTTGGCCGGGAAGGTCTTCTTAACAGCAGTGGAAGCGGAAGCATCCTTATGAATTTTACCACTTTTAATGCCAGCCTCGACCCTTTCACCGGTTAGAATTAATTCGGTGAATCCTGCAGATGAATTGTCGATTAAATGATTGAAGAATGGGCCAGACAGGGTCCCTAAAAACATGTCAACCAGCTCTCTATCCGACAATGGTGGCTGCACCCTCCCATCCATATCATGCCGCTTCTGGGCATACTCTTTAAATCCCTCATTAGAAGCCATACCCATACTATGTAGTTGATTACGAGTAGGCGCTAAGTCTGCGTTGTATTGGTATTGTCGGTAGAAAGCAGCAGCTAAGTCTTCCCAGTTATGAACGTCAGATCTCTCAAGTTGATAGAACCAGTCCAATTGCGTGCCTGACAAACTATCTTGAAAAAAGTGGACCCAAAGATCCTTATCAGAGGAGTGGGGTTGGATCTTTCTGACGTAGGATCTCAGATGTATCTTTGGACAGGACAAATCGTCATACTTAGAAAATGTAGGTACTTTGAACTTGGGAGGAATAAAGATCCCAGCAACCAAACCTAGTTCTTCGAAATCTAAATCAGGTACCCTTTGTAACTCCATGGCTTCTAACCGATCCTCAAGATTTTTATACTTATCATTCGCCGGGGGATATTGCTGTTCGGGGTAATCTTCATCCTCTTCCTCTTCTTCTTCTTCAACTTCAGATTCAGAAGGCAATGCAACTCCTTTTCCTTTACCAACCCCTTCATCAGACATCGAGGGGAACTCGAGAACCTTTCTAGCCTGGTTTTCAAACCTTCTTCCCATAGTGGCCATACCAGTCCTTTTCTTCTTTTTCTCTTTATCTTTCTCCAACAGTGCTTTAAGGTCCTCTTGACCCTTTTCTAAGGTCATGAGGAGTTGCTGGAATTGCGAATTCTGTGCTTGCAGATCCTTAACCGTCTGCTCCAAATCCATCTTGCTGAAATAAACAGCAAAAAGATAAGGAAACCTGGTGTGAAGACCTGTTTATGCATATGATGAATGATATGTTATTTATGTAATGCATTCAAGGACTCAGAAAGTTCAAATTTGTTGCAAACAAAAAAGAACACACATCATATTAAGAAGAAATTTGTTAGTACATAAATGCCCCATGGGCAAAATATTACAAAATTCTTAATGTAAAAAGACATTGCGCATCCTCTTTGGTGCGATGTAGGTGTTAAGAGTTTCCTCCTCATGAAGTTGGCGGGTAAGCTCCAAAACCTTCTTCTCACTGGCGCAGAAGCTGGCTTCAAAAGTATTTTGTTCTTCTTTGAGTTGTATCCAACTCTTTTGCAATTCTTCCAATGATGTTGGCATGTCTAGATGTAGGAGGGTGTATGGTACCTCTCCTTCCATAACAGGATCTTTGATCACGGGGAGAATGTGAGGGTAAGGCATCATAAGATTCTGGGTGCGGGTTCGTACCCACTTGAGATAAGGCTCAAGGGGGATGGAATTCTTGTGCCCCAGTGTCTTACTATCCACTTTGTTGGGCATCCTCCAAGCTCGGATAAACCTTCGTCGAAGTCCTTGCGCATTGTTGTCGAAGTCAAAGACCAAGTCAGGAATCAGCATGTCGTGAGGGCCATCTCTTCGAGCATATCCAAATTGTCTCAAAGCTAAACAAGGGTTGTAGGTAATGCCTCCTCTAATTCCAAGTAGTGGGACATTAGCGAACTCTCCACAACGATCAATGATTATGACATTTTCTCTGGATCGAGAACACCAATGAACATCAGAATGTGTGAGGGTCATCAACCGTTGTGACCACCTTAAACCCTACTCATTCTTCAAAACTGACTGGGGAAGGTGAGAAATAAACCACCTTGCTAGAAGAGGAGTACAGCATATGAGAACACCTATTTTCCTCATTGTTCGTGTGTAAAATGAGTGTAGGATGTCCCTAAGCAATGTAGGCACAGGATTCCGAGATATGAAAATCTTGACAGCATTCACATCTATAAGTTGATCAGGGTTTGGGAACAAGACCAACCCATATATGAGGAGTGCCACAATCTCTTCAAAAGCTTGTAGATCCAAAGAATTCCAACATTCTTGTGCCTTCTCAAACAGAAACTTTACCAAGAAGCCCTTGACACCACTTCTGGTTTCCCAATGTCCTTTGATATCGGATGGTTGCAAGTGTAATGCTTGAGCAACATCTTCAGGCTTTGGTTCTTTTTCCGTACCGTTGTAGGGTAGTTGATGAAGAATAGGAATTCTCATGAGTTGAGAAAATTCCTCCAAAGTAGGTACTAGTTGGTAATCAGGGAATGTGAAACAGTGGTGTAGGGGGTCAAAGAACTGGAAGAGAACTTTCACCATATCTTCTTCCATGTTGGAGTTGACCAAGCTGAGAAGTCTACCATGTCTTTCACTGAAGGGAGAATTCTCTGGAATCTTGGAAGTAAGCTCCTTGAGTTGAGGAGGGATTCTCACAAGTTTGACTTGAATTGTTTTCCTGCGAAGAGATTCCATGACCTACAAAACAAGAACAAAGATGAAGATCCAAACCCTTGAAATGGTTAGTGAATGCATATGATGCTTTATGATGTTCATGATGTATGCACAAACACATGTACAAGCAAATCACACAAGATCCTAGTTTCAGGCTTGCACGAGGTTTCACAGGTAAGTACCCTCTTGAAGTTAGTTGGCTCAAACCTGTCCTATAAATAGTAACCGGGTTCTAAGGAGCTCAATATCACTGGATTATTTTATGTGTTCATTGTTTTGGTTTAGCCACTTAATTGGAGACCAAAATATTCCAAGAAAACAACCCTCAATGAGTGTAGTATCGAGTATCTAACAACTTCGGACTGCACCAAAGCCGGCCATCTCACTACTCCTAAAAAAAAGGCCAAGATGGTCAAGTAAGGTTCTAAGAGTTCATTAGTGCTTCATGACATCACTCAGCAGCTCCGTATTCTCTTTGATTGACTCAAAGGCTACCGGTACTCACAAATATGTCGCACTAATATAGCTACTGCTTCAACCATGTCGGTATACCCCGCATAGTTTCCACAACGTATTGCTATTTACCTATGAATGTTTCCCAATAATCCGGGTGGAGGATTCAAACCCAAACAAGAGAACCAAATGTAAAGCAATCAAAGCAAACAAGATAAGCATACAAAGGTGATCTAAACCCTAAGGTTACTCCACTTTTAGAATTTTCCCCAGCAAAGTCGCCAGTTCTGTGATACGGTGGGAGAACTGACTTGAGGTTTCGCGTTTGTGTTCGCAAATGTTTCGGTTTAGCAAGAGTCGCCACCGAATGTTTATTTTATCCTAAGGAAAGGTCAAAAAGCACAGGAAAGACCTTTGAGATGTTTTCTTGGGTTCGGGGAGTATATTATGAAAAGGGAAGGTGCAAGCACCCTTTTCATCCATGGTTATCCATGGGCTCTTAGTTACTTGTTTAGATCACTTGCTTTGCTTTTCCAATTGTTTGAAATGGTGCTTTGTGTGTGGTTTTGAAATATGTAAAGAGGCCATCATTGTGGCAACCTTTGTAATGATTCTTGTTACTTGATTTTGACCAAAAAGTTAAAGTTTGACTTTTTAGTGTACAGTCAAATTTTGATCAGTTGACTGAAAAATTCATCTGTCAATCCCATGCATTTGAGATCTTTTGAACGTGTTGAATATGTCAAGATGATTCCATTGAGTCCTTGAGTCCATGGTTGAGCTTGATTTGCCATTGGATAGGTCAAAAAGCCAGAAATTGCCTTTGTACAGTCAAAACCCTAAAAATGGCCATTTTGCCCTTTTGGTGATCTGATCAAATTTCTTGTGGAGTTGTGGTCCAAACTTGATAAAATGGTTCATATGAGTTCATAATGTTGATGTGGGTCAAATTTCATGAGGTTTGACTGTAAATTGGCCACAGTTGACTTTTTCCCCAATATAGTTGATTTCTAGGTCAACTGTCCAATTGACTGGGCAAAAATTTGATTCAAGGCTTGAAACTTGGTATGGGCAAACTTATGGGTCCAAAATGAACCATGAAAGTCACTTTGGGCATTGTAGGTCCAAAAATCCCTGTGCAAACTCAAACCCTAATTTAGGTCAACAGTGCAAGGAGATGTCTTGAGCAGAGCAAACCCTAGCTTGATCTGGAGTTCCAAGAGCCTTGTGATGAGAAATGTTGATAAAATGAGAGGGCAAATTTTGGGGTACAACACATGAGTTTACAATTGTGTTTCTTTCTTTTCTGGTTTATGACTAGTGATGAAAGCGGTAAATGCGGAAAAGTAAAGAACACCGAGATGTATCCTGGTTCCCCTCACAGTTCGAGAGTACTCCAGTCCCCTTTCGAGATGAAAGAGATTTCCTTATTGTTAGATCTCTAGACAAGACACCCTAGTCCTTCTATACAAGACTCTAACCAAAAAACCACCAAGAAAAATCCTCTTGGACCAAGAACAATCCTCTTGGATTTTCACTAAGTTTCCTATGAGAACAATCCTCTCAATGTAACTACACTTGTATCCAACAACTTGGAAAAACAAGATTTCAACAAAAAACTTAAACTTAATTCCAACAATCCTGGAAAATAAGTAAGTAAATATCAATTTGTGAGTTTGAGTGAGTAGAGTAATATTGATCACTTAGAGTGATTTAACAATGTATAATCTTCTTCTTTAAATAATAATATTGTACACAGACTCAAGATATATTTGCTCAAAGTTTTCTGTTTGTTAATGTATGAAAATATGCAGAAAACTTATGCATGAAAATGAAGAATGCTTGAGTTTGTATTTTGAAAGTTCAGAAAATATTTATGAAAGAAGGTATTAGATCTATATTTGAAATTGAATATTTATATGTTCATAACACCCTTTTGAAACATCATGAAGATCTGGAAATGTATCTTGAACAAATGCCAAGTTTGAGTGAAAAGATGTAATGAAAAGGCATGATCAAAAGGCATGAACAAAGATGTTATTTTTAAAATTCGTGCGGTGTGCAATCGATTGCACCCTTGGTGTAAATCAATTGCACAAGGTTTTTAACAGCTATTTTTTCAAAATCTTTAAGAGTGCAATCGATTGCATTAACAATGTAATCGATTGCATGCAAAGTCAGTAGCAAAAATTAACTGAGTGCAATCGATTGCACTAACAATGTAATAGATTGCATGCAAAGTCAGTAGCAAACATTTTGAAAATTTTAAGTATGCAATCGATTGCATTTGTAAATCGATTGCACAAAGAAACAGAAGCAAAAGATATGAAATTTTGAAGTGTGCAATCGATTGCACTAAGATGTAAATCGATTGCATGCAGAAGAAAAATGAAATTTTATCTTTGAAAAGCTTGAGTAATGATTCTTAAACATTTCTTTTTCAATTTTGAGCATCTATATCTTAAGATCAAAGTTGATAATATTATTATACCTTTAAAGTTGTTGAGAGCCTTGAATGAAGATATTATCCTTAGATGCTTAGATGCTTGATCAAAATCTTTGCCTTCTTTGTTAGCCATGGTTTGTCTTCATCAAAACAAAAGCTTATTTGGAAAGCTTGATTTTACAAACTTCATGAAGAGCGGAGTTTGAATGCCTATATTACACCAAAGAGGATGCGCTCATGGGAAGCTTGAGTCCCTTTTTTATAGGAATTTACTTTGTATTATTTTTTGCTTCTTCCATTGTAAGCCCAAGAGGCACATTTTGTAATCATTTGAACTTATTAATACAATTAATGCTTGTTCTTTATTTGTTTAAACAAATTTAAATCTTAAAGGTCCTTGAAATCATTTGCATATGCATTTCATGCATCATAACATGAGTAGGTTTTCCGATACAGGTTTCCTCATCTTTCTACTATTTATTTCAATAAGATGGATCTCGAGCAGACAGTGAAGGACTTGCAGACACAGAATTCTCAATTCTAAGAAACCTTGCTCACCTTGGCCAAAGGACAATAAGAGCTGATGTCACTTCTGATGGCCAAAAGAAGACCAAGAAGAAGGCTTTGATCAACATGGGGAAGAGATTCAAGGGACCCGTACGACAAGTTCAAGTGATAGAAGAGTCACCGTAGGAAGATGAGAATCGGGATAAAGATGCAAGGAGCACCCGTGCTAAGGGTGCAAACAATCAAGCTTCTAAGGATGAAGATTACTTTGACGAA